>CM024762.1:36671285-37101253 GCA_014218235.1 Colocasia esculenta
ACCGCTGAGATACACGCGAATATATAACAGAGTAGCGGAAGTAAAAGAGAACTATCTCCATTCATTCATCATCCACATTAAACATACATGCAGTTTACAATTTGCAAAAAGGAACTAAAATTCACATGATTTAAATTGCTGAAATAGAGATACAAAATGTCCACATATTACATTCTTTTAATGATAGTTCTAATACAATGTCCAAGTACATACTAAGAAGTACACACAATCACAAGGATCTCAAAAGCTGGCTAGTCTCCACGCTCGGAGTCCGTCTCTGCTGCCTCCTCCGAGGGTACGGTGTCACCAACTAGACCTGTACGCCGAAGCAAGGAGTGAGTCCAGGGACTCAGCAAGTAACACTATGCATGATATACACGTACAAGTCCTAGTGGTTTCTACAAGCACATATACAATTAGCAACACATAGCATGCTAGTCCATTTAAGTTTTCAACCTATCATGAAGGTTCTACAATTTTATACATAACGCATGCTTTCAGATTTCAAAAATAACATTCACCTATCACATGGTCTCTAATCCATTCACTTATGAACTTTAACCTTATA
The DNA here is from genome assembly GCA_014218235.1 of Colocasia esculenta. NCBI lineage: Eukaryota > Viridiplantae > Streptophyta > Magnoliopsida > Alismatales > Araceae > Colocasia > Colocasia esculenta. Next base: position 36,671,854 of record CM024762.1, read on the forward strand.
AGAACCAAACATGAGAGTTATCAACATGGACAATTTACATACATGAACGGGGAACATAGTTAGCATGGATTCCACATGTTCTTAAGTACCTACATAACTTTTTCACATGCTTTAGGTTGCTGATTTTTCATGGTTCAAAGACTATAAACCTACACATGAAAGCTACAATGTGGCTTAGAACATAACATATGAACAATCCATCATGCCACTTTACACACATACTCATTAATTGTTCCTAATCATGGATTCTAAACACTTTGCACACATAAACATGGAATTGCTAACATGCATTTGCTGAATTCATACGGTTTCAGATTTAGCCTCACATGATTTCAATACACATTTTACACATCTAGAATTTCACATTTTCTTTTACACAATTTCCTCTTTTCACATGGTTACACTTTACACATGCACATTCACATATCACTTACACATTTACACATGGTCACATACACTTTACACATTACACTTTACACATATTTTAGGTGCCGTGACACATAGTCCAAACCACCAAAGAAGGACACATTCACATCACATAACACATAGACACCATCTAGGCAATTCAATGGTGACTCTTGGACTGCGCAGACCGGGAGAACAAGTCTCCACCCTAACCAGTGGTACTTGTCCACCTCCAGGATTTCCCCCTAATGCCCTTAGGGTCACTTAACACAATGAACTTTCTCAGGGGGACTTTTCCCTGATACGGCTCCACTGCCTTCTCGGAAGCAGTATCACATTGGCACAGTTTACACTTTTACACATTTACCGTTTTACACATGGTTTTACACTTGACACTCTTCATTTCATTCACACTTTCTTACTCACATGAACACCTCTGTTTTCCTAACATGGTACTACAGAGTTTTCAGGATTCAACACATAGTAAACACACCAATCATGCTGGGTTTAAACAAAATCTAATCACATTTCGATCATATGTACGAATTATTCATAATTCACATGAAAACACATAACTTTTTATTTACTGTTCCAATTAACCTGAAATTTTAACCACATGCTGTTTTCGGGTTCAAAATCATACCCTCAATTTTTCAGATTTTTCTGAGCTAAATAGGATTTACAGAAAATCAAACACCTAATTAGCACATTATTCACAATTTACGTTAACATGGAATTTACACATCATGCAATTTACCACTTGCTGTTTAGCCATAAGCTACCAACATTTGCATGAAATTAGAGTACAACAATTCCCTAATTCATACATCTATGGATTTAACACTACGAATCATTTTTGCATACTTCTATTCTATCGAACCGAAACTATTAACAAATTGCACAATCATGGATAAGTTTCCTAAATTTGCAAACACACATGCTGACCCACAATCTTCATGATTAAACCGAAATCAAGGCATTCACATTAATCTAAATCCTGAATCATGGGTTTTGCAAAATGGTCTACAAGTCATGCTCACATGTTTACAAGATATTTCCCACATTTGCCAACACAACTCACATACATCCACAACCACAATGCACAATATACATAGCTTATAGGGATACCATATATCCTCATCACGAAAATCATAACGAAATTAACGTATAAGAGGGACAGAACAGCTCACTGTTCTGTCCTGAAGAACTAGACGGCGGTCTCTGGCCGCTGACTCAGAGTCAGCGGCATGGTCGATGGACGCCAAGCTCATCACAGGCGTCCAGGGACCTTGCCGTTTACTCAGGTCTGTGCAGAAACACAGACCCGAGCTCTGAAATTTGGGTGAAATGGAGGGTCTAGGACTCGAGGGAAATTCCATAAAAATCATAAAAACCTCCTAGACTCATACGGGGATACCATAGATAGGTCACTTGCCTCTCTAAAAATCCTCCAAGAGTTTATGGCTCGAAGAAGACCTCCTTGGGCAGTTCCAAGAAGTTGCAGAAGCACCTCCAAGATCGCCTTCCTCCGAGCTCCTGGGTGATCTCCACGCCGAGGGGATGATGGGGAGCCTTCCCCTTTGCTTCAGCTCCCTCCTGATGCAGAAGATCTCCAAATCAGCTTCAAGGGGTCGGATTTTAGGGTTCTAAAGTGGGGTTTTCTCACAGAATGCTCTAGGGTTTTCTCTCCTCTTCTCTCCTCTTGCAAGGGTGAAAGTGAGAAGTGGGGAGAGGCCATTTCGGGTTCAGCATGTAGGAGAGGCCCTCACCCACTCACCATGCCGATTAGACAGCCCTAGAGCCGTTGGGGGACATCCCCCCAATGGTTGCCATGCCTTGTTTCAGAAGATAGCAGCTCTGCTGCGCATGCAGGCCAGAGAAGTTGGCGTCCAGATCGCTGGACGCCGGAGTTAGTGTTGGCGTCCAGGGTTGGACGCTAACACCACCTCAACGGCCTGGGGATTGACGCCAAAAGGTCCTGCGGCCAGAACCCTAATTTATGCAGAAAACCATGCATACCAAGCTTCTATACATGCAATATGTACATGGTATTATATTCACACTATCATCATGCAATACATACATTATTTACGTTTAATATAAACACATGTACACGTATTTATACTATTTTAATATCCACGTAAATACGTACATACATACTCAACACAATATACACACATAAATACGAAAAATACGACGGAAATTCGAGGGTCTTACACCCTCTCCCCCTTAAAGAAACTTCGTCCTCGAAGTTAGAACGACACTACTCAAACAAAAGGGGATACTTCTTCTTCATCGCATCCTCAAGCTCCCACGTAGCCTCCTCACGTGAGAAGTTCCGCCATAGAACTTTCACCGACGCGATACTCTTGTTCCGGAGATGCTGAACCTTCCGGTCAAGAATGGCTACTGGCTGCTCGACATACGAAAGATCTGGCTGGATCTCCACTGGCTCATGACTAATCACATGAGACGGATCTCGGACATACTTCCTGAGCATAGATACGTGGAATACCGGGTGAACGCTAGCCAAAGCTGGGGGTAAAGCTAGCTCGTACGCCACGTTGCCCAAACGTCTGAGAATCTCATATGGGCCAATGAACCTAGGGCTTAGCTTGCTATGCCTGCCAAATCTGACAACTCCACGAGTAGGCGATATCTTCAAGAAGACATGATCGCCAACCTCGAACTCCAAATCCTTTCTCCTGTTGTCGGCATAACTCTTCTGCCTATCCTGTGCCGCAACAAGCCTTTTCCTGATAAGCTGAATCTTATCCGAAGTTTCCTGAACCAACTCCGGTCCGATCAACTGCCTATCACCAGTCTCCTCCCAACATAAAGGAGATCTGCAGGGCCTACCATACAACGCCTCGAATGGAGCCATTCCAATACTAGCATGAAAGCTGTTGTTGTATGCGAACTCCACAAGAGGTAAATGACGCTCCCAATCATCCTTCCAATCCAGAACACACGCTCTCAACATATCCTCGAGCGTCTGGATAGTCCTCTCGGACTGTCCATCGGTCTGGGGATGAAACGCCGAACTGAGCTTAAGCTCCGAACCTAACGCATCCTGAAGACCCTTCCACAATCTCGAAGTGAATCTCGGATCTCGATCCGAAATGATCGACTTCGGCACACCATGCAATCTAACGATACCGCTAACATACAATCTAGCTAAGCTCTCTACTGACTGCTTCTTCTTCATAGGTAAGAAATGAGCAGTCTTCGAGAATCTATCTACAACTACCCAAATCGAGTCATTGCCCCTTCTAGATCGAGGCAAACCCGATACGAAATCCATAGTGACAGCTTCCCACTTCCATACGGGGATATCCATCCTCTGCATAAGGCCGGATGGTCGCTGCCGCTCGGCTTTCACCTGCTGACATACTAGACATCTAGACACATAATCCGCAACATCCTTCTTCATGCCGGACCACCAAAATGATCTCTTCAGGTCTTGATACATCTTAGTGTTACCCGGATGAATAGAGAATCGCGATCTATGAGCCTCCGCTAACACATGCTCACGGACATCTACTACATCGGGGACACAAACGCGGTGCTGAAATCTAATCACACCGTCCTCATCACGAGCAATGCCCGCCTTACCCACTAACTCTAACAATCTAGGATCGGCTTTCTGCTGCTCAATCACCTCATCCAAGACTGAGGATCTAAGGGATAGCTGAGCTACAAAAGCCTGACACAACGATGGCTCTAACTCGGTCATAGAGCACGCTGCATCCTCCAACATCTTCCAATCCTGCTGGAGCGAAGACCTCTTCCTACTAAGAGCATCCGCTACGACGTTCGCCTTTCCAGGATGATACTGAAGGTCGAAGTCATAGTCCTTCAAGAACTCAATCCATCTTCTCTGCCTCAGGTTTAATTCCTTTTGGGAGAAAAGATACCTCAAGCTCTTGTGGTCGGTAAACACCTCAAATCTGACACCATAAAGATAGTGCCTCCAGATCTTTAGTGCATGAACCACAGCTGCTAGCTCTAAATCATGAGTCGGATAGTTCCTCTCATGCTCCTTCAACTGACGAGAAGCATAAGCTACTACCCTCTCTTGCTGCATGAGCACACAGCCTAAACCAATCCGAGATGCATCCGTATAAATGGCAAAGCCTTCTAGACCACTGGGCAATACCAATACCGGAGCAGAAGTAAGCTTAGCCTTCAATAGCTGAAAGCTGCGCTCACATGCCTCAGACCATACAAACTTCTCACCCTTTCTGGTCAGCTTTGTCATAGGGGCGGCGATGGATGAGAAACCCTCAATGAATCGCCGATAGTAACCAGCTAACCCAAGGAAACTACGAATCTCCGAAGGAGTCTTGGGAACATCCCAATCCATAACTGCCTGGATCTTTGCTGGATCAACAGCTACACCAGCGCCGGAGATAACATGCCCGAGAAAGTGAACCTCGCGCAACCAGAACTCGCACTTGCTGTACTTTGCATACAGTTTGTGCTCACGGAGAACCTCTAAGACTAACCTCAAATGCTGACGATGTGTGGTCTCATCCGGAGAATAGACCAACACGTCATCAATAAACACAACAACAAAGCTATCTAAATACGGACTAAACACCCGGTTCATGAGATCCATGAACGCTGCAGGGGCGTTGGTCAATCCGAAAGGAAGAACCAAAAACTCATAATGTCCATAACGGGTTCTAAATGCCGTCTTGGACACATCCTCACTCCTAATCCTCAACTGATGATAACCAGATCGCAAGTCAATCTTGGAAAAGACTGATGCCTCTCGCAACTGGTCAAACAGATCATCAATCCGAGGTAAGGGATACCTGTTCTTCACAGTCACCTGGTTTAGCTTCCTATAATCGATGCACAACCGAAGTGACCCGTCTTTCTTCTTGACGAATAATACAGGCGCGCCCAAGGGGAAACACTGGGGCGAATAAATCCCTTATCGAGCAATTCCTGCAATTGCTTCCTCAACTCGGCTAATTCTGCAGGGGCCATCCGATATGGGGCCTTCGAGATAGGAGAGGTGCCTGGAAGCAACTCTATAGTGAACTCTATCTCCCTATCCGGTGGCAATCCAGACAAGTCATCGGGAAAGACATCTGGAAAGTCCTGCACCACATCGATCTCTGCAAGAGTCAGTGACGAACCAGCATCGGGTACTAGCATAACGCTGGCAAGAAATGCGTCACAACCCTTGTTCACCATACGCATCGCCTTCATGGCAGAGATGACTAACTTTCCCGCTAAGTTCTTTGGCAAGGGATGAGAGAACTCGTCCTCGCCAGGAATGCGGAACACAATCTTCTTCCTACGACAATCCACTAACGCATAGTGCTCCTCTAGCCAATCCAGACCAAGAATACAATCATAGTCCTTCATCTTTAGCAAGAAGAAACACCCATCTAGGAATCTATCCTCAATGCACACAGGTAACGACGGAATGCACTTCCTAGTCGATACCGTGCCCGCAGGGGTGTGCACAGACAAAGGGACCTCTAACTCCTCAGACTCTATGCCTGACTCTAGGGCTAACTGCCTAGCGAACCGCTCGGAAATGAACGAGTGAGTAGCACCCGTATCAAACAAAACCCGAGCGTGCACACCGAAAAGTAAAACTGTACCTTCGGTGACATGCTCCGCCTGCTCGGCGTCCTCACGAGCTAAAGCAAACACTCGAGCTGGGGCTCGAGGCCTTCCTGGTCGTCCTGTAGCTGGCGCGGCTGCCGCTACTGCTGGTACTGGCGCTCCTCGCTGAGCTTCCTGCTGAAGCCTCGGGCAATCCTTGATCTTGTGGTCGCTGCTCCCACACTTTAGGCATCTACCCGCTATTAACCAACACTCCGAACCTCCATGGGTCTTCCCACAATGGGGACACTCCTTCTTCGCACCGGGGGAACGTACAGAGGGTACCTGATAGTTGCTGACTGCCACTTGTTTCTGCGGTGTCTGGTACACCGTCTTCCTCTTGTCTTGCCGCTGGAAAGTCGCTGCCGGCCTCTTCTGCGAAGCCTTCTTCTCCTCTAGATACTGCTCCATTTCTCCCTCCTGTCTGCAGGCTGCGCTGAGGGCCTCGTCTAGCGTGCGGTGGTCGAACGCCACGAGCCTCGTCCTCAGGATGGTTTGAGACCCATCACGAACTTCTTGGTCTTCCTGCGCTCATCCTCTACTATGTGCGGTGCATATTTAGAGAGTTCAGAAAACCTTGCCTCGTATTCAGGACGGTCATCGATCCTTGCGTCAGGGAAAGGAATTCTTGCTCCATCTTGTCCTGGATGTGCTCTGGGACGAACTTGGCTCGGAAGAGCCTCACGAACGCGTCCCACGCCACATCTACTGCTCCGTCCTCAAAGCGCGTACGCAGTAGGGAGGACCACCATACATCACCTCTCTCCTGCAACACACCTTCATAAGCTCTAACTAACAATAACAACCAACATTCAAGCATAAACGAAAGCATACCTGTAGCATGTAGGTGGCTAAGGTCACCTTGTCCTCGTCAGGACACCTGATAGCTCGGAAGATTTTCTCGATCTCCCTCATCCAGCTTTCTGCCAAAAGCGGATCACTCTCCCCCTTAAAAGAGGGTGGGGTCATCCTCTTGAATCGCTCCATGATGGAAGGTCCACCATGGTCCTGAGCCTGCTACATTAAACAACAAGCAATATACAATAAACACAATATCATACAATTCAAATAGCAGACTACTTAGTTGTTTTATTATTTTACCTGGGCCTCCAACTGGGCCTGGAGTGCTGCCTGAGTGTGTGCCTGGGTCTGCATGGCTTGCACCAGACCTTGCATGAACACTCCATAATCCACTGGCGGTGGTGGGGGAAGCACAGGACCCTGTGGGGCCGGGGCCTGCTGCTCCGCCCGCTCCTCACGCCTCTGCTCGTCGTCGCGAGCTGGCGCACCTCCACGTCGTCCACGGGAAGCCATGGCTGTAATAAAATTTCAGCCACCATTAGAGCTAGGTTACTAAGTTTTCTAACCATTTTCTTATCTATTTTTCACTTCTTATTAGTGTTTTCTACACATGTGGACATACTTAGCATGCAATGGGGATGATGACTTAGTTATATTCATGTGTAATCTCAACCGGTCGCTCTGATACCAATCTCTGTGACGGCCCTCGTTACACCGGTACGGTTATACCAACCCACGTCGGTATAGCGAGAGTCCTCACAGTGGGACATTTACCCAACGATACAAACAGCTGAGATACACGCGAATATATATAACAGAGTAGCGGAAGTAAAAGAGAACTATCTCCATTCATTCATCATCCACATTAAACATACATGCAGTTTACAATTTGCAAAAAGGAACTAAAATTCACATGATTTAAATTGCTGAAATAGAGATACAAAATGTCCACATATTACATTCTTTTAATGATAGTTCTAATACAATGTCCAAGTACATACTAAGAAGTACACACAATCACAAGGATCTCAAAAGCTGGCTAGTCTCCACGCTCGGAGTCCGTCTCTGCTGCCTCCTCCGAGGGTACGGTGTCACCAACTAGACCTGTACGCCGAAGCAAGGAGTGAGTCCAGGGACTCAGCAAGTAACACTATGCATGATATACACGTACAAGTCCTAGTGGTTTCTACAAGCACATATACAATTAGCAACACATAGCATGCTAGTCCATTTAAGTTTTCAACCTATCATGAAGGTTCTACAATTTTATACATAACGCATGCTTTCAGATTTCAAAAATATAACATTCACCTATCACATGGTCTCTAATCCATTCACTTATGAACTTTAACCTTATAAAGAACCAAACATGAGAGTTATCAACATGGACAATTTACATACATGAACGGGGAACATAGTTAGCATGGATTCCACATGTTCTTAAGTACCTACATAACTTTTTCACATGCTTTAGGTTGCTGATTTACATGGTTCAAGACTATAAACCTACACATGAAAGCTACAATGTGGCTTAGAACATAACATATGAACAATCCATCATGCCACTTTGCACACATACTCATTAATTGTTCCTAATCATGGATTCTAAACACTTTGCACACATAAACATGGAATTGCTAACATGCATTTGCTGAATTCATACGGTTTCAGATTTAGCCTCACATGATTTCAATACACATTTTACACATCTAGAATTTCACATTTTCTTTTTACACAATTTCCTCTTTTCACATGGTTACACTTTACACATACACATTCACATATCACTTACACATTTACACATGGTCACATACACTTTACACATTACACTTTACACATATTTTAGGTGCCGTGACACATAGTCCAAACCACCAAAGAAGGACACATTCACATCACATAACACATAGGCACCATCTAGGCAATGCAATGGTGACTCTTGGACTGCGCAGACCGGGAGAACAAGTCTCCACCCTAACCAGTGGTACTTGTCCACCTCCAGGATTTCCCCCTAATGCCCTTAGGGTCACTTAACACAATGAACTTTCTCAGGGGGACTTTTCCCTGATACGGCTCCACTGCCTTCTCGGAAGCAGTATCACATTGGCACAGTTTACACTTTTACACATTTACCGTTTTACACATGGTTTTACACTTGACACTCTTCATTTCATTCACACTTTCTTACTCACATGAACACCTCTGTTTTCCTAACATGGTACTACAGAGTTTTCAGGATTCAACACATAGTAAACACACCAATCATGCTGGGTTTAGACAAAATCTAATCACGTTTCGATCATATGTACGAATTATTCATAATTCACATGAAAACACATAACTTTTTATTTACTGTTCCAATTAACCTGAAATTTTAACCACATGCTGTTTTCGGGTTCAAAATCATACCCTCAATTTTTCAGATTTTTCTGAGCTAAATAGGATTTACAGAAAATCAAACACCTAATTAGCACATTATTCACAATTTACGTTAACATGGTATTTACACATCATGCAATTTACCACTTGCTGTTTAGCCATAAGCTACCAACATTTGCATGAAATTAGAGTACAACAATTCCCTAATTCATACATCTATGGATTTAACACTACGAATCATTTTTGCATACTTCCATTCTATCGAACCGAAACTATTAACAAATTGCACAATCATGGATGAGTTTCCTAAATTTGCAAACACACATGCTGACCCACAATCTTCATGATTAAACCGAAATCAAGGCATTCACATTGATCTAAATCCTGAATCATGGGTTTTGCAAAATGGTCTACAAGTCATGCTCACATGTTTACAAGATATCATTATCCCACATTTGTCAACACAACTCACATACATCCACAACCACAATGCACAATATACATAGCTTATAGGGATACCATATATCCTCATCACGAAAATCATAACGAAATTAACGTATAAGAGGGACAGAACAGCTCACTGTTCTGTCCTGAAGAACTAGACGGCGGTCTCTGGCCGCTGACTCAGAGTCAGCGGCATGGTCGATGGACGCCAAGCTCATCACAGGCGTCCAGGGACCTTGCCGTTTACTCAGGTCTGTGCAGAAACACAGACCCGAGCTCTGAAATTTGGGTGAAATGGAGGGTCTAGGACTCGAGGGAAATTCCATAAAAATCATAAAAACCTCCTAGACTCATACGGGGATACCATAGATAGGTCACTTGCCTCTCTAAAAATCCTCCAAGAGTTTTATGGCTCGAAGAAGACCTCCTTGGGCAGTTCCAAGAAGTTGCAGAAGCACCTCCAAGATCGCCTTCCTCCGAGCTCCTGGGTGATCTCCACGCCGAGGGGATGATGGGGAGCCTTCCCCTTTGCTTCAGCTCCCTCCTTGATGCAGAAGATCTCCAAAATCAGCTTCAAGGGGTCGGATTTTTAGGGTTCTAAAGTGGGGCTTTCTCACAGAATGCTCTAGGGTTTTCTCTCCTCTTCTCTCCTCTTGCAAGGGTGAAAGTGAGAAGTGGGGAGAGGCCATTTCGGGTTCAGCATGTAGGAGAGGCCCTCACCCACTCACCATGCCGATTAGACAGCCCTAGAGCCGTTGGGGGACATCCCCCCAATGGTTGCCATGCCTTGTTTCAGAAGATAGCAGCTCTGCTGCGCATGCAGGCCAGAGAAGTTGGCGTCCAGATCGCTGGACGCCGGAGTTAGTGTTGGCGTCCAGGGTTGGACGCTAACACCACCTCAACGGCCTGGGGATTGACGCCAAAAGGTCCTGCGGCCAGAACCCTAATTTATGCAGAAAACCATGCATACCAAGCTTCTATACATGCAATATGTACATGGTATTATATTCACACTATCATCATGCAATACATACATTATTTACGTTTAATATAAACACATGTACACGTATTTATACTATTTTAATATCCACGTAAATACGTACATACATACTCAACACAATATACACACATAAATACGAAAAATACGACGGAAATTCGAGGGCTTACACCCTCTCCCCCTTAAAGAAACTTCGTCCTCGAAGTTAGAATGACACTACTCAAACAAAAGGGGATACTTCTTCTTCATCGCATCCTCAAGCTCCCACGTAGCCTCCTCACGCGAGAAGTTCCGCCATAGAACTTTCACCGACGCGATACTCTTGTTCCGGAGATGCTGAACCTTCCGGTCAAGAATGGCTACTGGCTGCTCGACATACGAAAGATCTGGCTGGATCTCCACTGGCTCATGACTAATCACATGAGACGGATCTCGGACATACTTCCTGAGCATAGATACGTGGAATACCGGGTGAACGCTAGCCAAAGCTGGGGGTAAAGCTAGCTCGTACGCCACGTTGCCCAAACGTCTGAGAATCTCATATGGGCCAATGAACCTAGGGCTTAGCTTGCTATGCCTGCCAAATCTGACAACTCCACGAGTAGGCGATATCTTCAAGAAGACATGATCGCCAACCTCGAACTCCAAATCCTTTCTCCTGTTGTCGGCATAACTCTTCTGCCTATCCTGTGCCGCAACAAGCCTTTTCCTGATAAGCTGAATCTTATCCGAAGTTTCCTGAACCAACTCGGGTCCGATCAACTGCCTATCACCAGTCTCCTCCCAACATAAAGGAGATCTGCAGGGCCTACCATACAACGCCTCGAATGGAGCCATTCCAATACTAGCATGAAAGCTGTTGTTGTATGCGAACTCCACAAGAGGTAAATGACGCTCCCAATCATCCTTCCAATCCAGAACACACGCTCTCAACATATCCTCGAGCGTCTGGATAGTCCTCTCGGACTGTCCGTCAGTCTGGGGATGAAACGCCGAACTGAGCTTAAGCTCCGAACCTAACGCATCCTGAAGACCCTTCCACAATCTCGAAGTGAATCTCGGATCTCGATCCGAAATGATCGACTTCGGCACACCATGCAATCTAACGATACCGCTAACATACAATCTAGCTAAGCTCTCTACTGACTGCTTCTTCTTCATAGGTAAGAAATGAGCAGTCTTCGAGAATCTATCTACAACTACCCAAATCGAGTCATTGCCCCTTCTAGATCGAGGCAAACCCGATACGAAATCCATAGTGACAGCTTCCCACTTCCATACGGGGATATCCATCCTCTGCATAAGGCCGGATGGTCGCTGCCGCTCGGCTTTCACCTGCTGACATACTAGACATCTAGACACATAATCCGCAACATCCTTCTTCATGCCGGACCACCAAAATGATCTCTTCAGGTCTTGATACATCTTAGTGTTACCTGGATGAATAGAGAATCGCGATCTATGAGCCTCCGCCAACACATGCTCACGGACATCTACTACATCGGGGACACAAACGCGGTGCTGAAATCTAATCACACCGTCCTCATAACGAGCAATGCCCGCCTTACCCACTAACTCTAACAATCTAGGATCGGCTTTCTGCTGCTCAATCACGTCATCCAAGACTGAGGATCTAAGGGATAGCTGAGCTACAAAAGCCTGACACAACGATGGCTCTAACTCGGTCATAGAGCACGCTGCATCCTCCAACATCTTCCAATCCTGCTGGAGCGAAGACCTCTTCCTACTAAGAGCATCCGCTACGACGTTCGCCTTTCCAGGATGATATTGAAGGTCGAAGTCATAGTCCTTCAAGAACTCAATCCATCTTCTCTGCCTCAGGTTTAATTCCTTTTGGGAGAAAAGATACCTCAAGCTCTTGTGGTCGGTAAACACCTCGAATCTGACACCATAAAGATAGTGCCTCCAGATCTTTAGTGCATGAACCACAGCTGCTAGCTCTAAATCATGAGTCGGATAGTTCCTCTCATGCTCCTTCAACTGACGAGAAGCATAAGCTACTACCCTCTCTTGCTGCATGAGCACACAGCCTAAACCAATCTGAGATGCATCCGTATAAATGGCAAAGCCTTCTAGACCACTGGGCAATACCAATACCGGAGCAGAAGTAAGCTTAGCCTTCAATAGCTTAAAGCTGCGCTCACAAGCCTCAGACCATACAAACTTCTCACCCTTTCTGGTCAGCTTTGTCATAGGGGCGGCGATGGATGAGAAACCCTCAATGAATCGCCGATAGTAACCAGCTAACCCAAGGAAACTACGAATCTTCGAAGGAGTCTTGGGAACATCCCAATCCATAACTGCCTGGATCTTTGCTGGATCAACAGCTACACCCGCGCCGGAGATAACATGCCCGAGAAAGTGAACCTCGCGCAACCAGAACTCGCACTTGCTGTACTTTGCATACAGTTTGTGCTCACGGAGAACCTCTAAGACTAACCTCAAATGCTGACGATGTGTGGTCTCATCCGGAGAATAGACCAACACGTCATCAATAAACACAACAACAAAGCTATCTAAATACGGACTAAACACCCGGTTCATGAGATCCATGAACGCTGTAGGGGCGTTGGTCAATCCGAAAGGAAGAACCAAAAACTCATAATGTCCATAACGGGTTCTAAATGCCGTCTTGGACACATCCTCACTCTTAATCCTCAACTGATGATAACCAGATCGCAAGTCAATCTTGGAAAAGACTGATGCCTCTCGCAACTGGTCAAACAGATCATCAATCTGAGGTAAGGGATACCTGTTCTTCACCGTCACCTGGTTTAGCTTCCTATAATCGATGCACAACCGAAGTGACCCGTCTTTCTTCTTGACGAATAATACAGGCGCGCCTCAAGGGGAAACACTGGGGCGAATAAATCCCTTATCGAGCAATTCCTGCAATTGCTTCCTCAACTCGGCTAATTCTGCAGGGGCCATCCGATATGGAGCCTTCGAGATAGGAGAGGTGCCTGGAAGCAACTCTATAGTGAACTCTATCTCCCTATCCGGTGGCAGTTATGAATTGGGAGATTCCCAAGACCCCTTCAGAGATTCGTAGTTTTATTGGTTTAGCTGGTTACTATCGGCAATTTATTGAGGGATTTTCATCCATCGCCGCCCCTTTGACTCAGCTTACTAGAAAGGGAGTGAAGTTCGTTTGGTCCGAGAAGTGTGAGAGTAGTTTTCAATTATTAAAGACTAAGCTCACGACAGCCCCGGTGTTAGTTTTACCGAGCGGTGTAGAGGGTTTTGCTATCTACACGGATGCGTCTCGGATTGGTTTAGGCTCTGTGCTAATGCAGCAGGAAAGGGTAGTGGCTTATGCTTCTCGTCAATTAAAGGAGCATGAGAAGAACTATCCGACTCATGACTTGGAGCTCGCAGCAGTGGTTCATGCACTAAAGATCTGGAGGCACTATCTTTATGGTGTCAGATTTGAGGTGTTTACCGACCACAAGAGCTTGAAGTATCTTTTCTCCCAAAAGGAATTAAACCTGAGGCAGAGGAGATGGATTGAGTTCTTGAAGGACTATGACTTCGACCTTCAGTATCACCCTGGAAAGGCGAATGTTGTAGCGGATGCTCTGAGTAGGAAGAGGCCATATCTCCACAGGATTGGAAGATGTTGGAAGATGCGGCTTGCGCATTGACTGAGTTAGAGCCATCGCTATGCCAGGCTTTTATAGCTCAGTTATCTCTTAGGTCCTCGGTTTTGGATGAGGTGATCGAGCAACAGAAATCCGACCCTAGACTCTTAGAGTTAGTGGGCAAGGCAGACATTGCTCGTGATGAGGACGGTGTGATTAGATTTCAGCACCGTGTTTATGTCCCTGATTTAGTAGATGTCCGTGAGCATGTGTTAGCGGAGGCTCATAGATCGTGATTCTCTATTCATCTAACACGAAGATGTATCAGGATCTGAAGAGATCATTTTGGTGGTCCGGCATGAAGAAGGATGTAGCAGATTATGTGTCTAGGTGTTTGGTATGTCAGCAAGTGAAGGCCGAGTGACAGCGACCATCCGGCCTCATGCAAAGGATGGACATTCCAGTGTGGAAGTGGGAAGCTGTCACTATGGACTTTGTTTCGGGTTTGCCTCGATCTAGAAGGGGCAATGACTCGATTTGGGTAGTTGTAGATAGATTCTCGAAGACTGCTCATTTCTTACCTATGAAGAAGAAGCAGTCAGTAGAGAGTTTAGCTAGATTGTATATTAGTAGTATCATTAGATTGCATGGTGTGCCGAAGTCGATCATTTCGGATCGAGATCCGAGGTTTACTTCGAGGTTGTGGAAGGGTCTTCAGGATGCTTTAGGTTCGGAGCTGAAGCTCAGTTCGGCGTTTCATCCCCAGACTGATGGACAGTCTGAAAGGACTATCCAGACGCTCGAGGATATGTTGAGAGCATGTGTGCTGGATTGGAAGGATGATTGGGAGCGTCATTTACCTCTTGTGGAGTTCGTATACAACAACAGCTTTCATGCGAGTATTGGTATGGCTCCATTCGAGGCGTTGTATGGTAGGCCCTGCAGATCTCCTTTATGTTGGGAGGAGACTGGTGATATGCAGTTGATCGGACCGGAGTTAGTTCAGGAAACTTCGGATAAGATCCAGCTTATCAGAAAGAGGCTTGTTGCGGCACAGGATAGGCAGAAGAGTTATGCTGACAACAGAAGGAAGAATTTGGAGTTGAGGTTGGCGATCATGTCTTCTTGAAGATATCGCCTACTCGTGGTGTCGTCAGATTTGGCAGGCATAGTAAGTTGAGCCCTAGGTTCATTGGCCAATATGAGATTCTCAGACGATTGGGCAGCGTGGCATATGAGCTAGCATTACCCCCATCTTTGGCTAGTGTTCATCCCGTTTTCTACGTTTCGATGCTCATGAAGTATGTCCGAGATCCGTCTCATGTGATTAGTCATGAGCCAGTGGAGATTCAGCCAGATCTGTCGTATGTCGAGCAACCAGTAGCTATTCTTGACCGGAAGGTTCAGCATCTCCGAAACAAGAGTATTGCATCGGTGAAAGTTCTCTGCCGGAACTTCTCGCGAGAGGAGGCAACTTGGGAGCTTGAGGATGCGATGAGGAAGAAGTATCCCCTTTTGTTTGAGTAGTATCGTTCTAACTTCGAGGACGAAGTTTCTTTAAGGGGGAGAGGGTGTAAGGCCCTCGAATTTCGTTGCATTAATTGTGTCGTGTGTAAATGTTCGTACTTGTGTATGTATGTACATATCTACGTATGTATTAGTTTAGTATAATTACATGTGCATATGCTTAATATTAGATGTAAATAATGTATGTATTACTTCATGATAGTGTGTACACAATACCATATAGATATTGCATGTATATATATACGTAATATGCATGGGTTTTCTGCATGTTTTGACTTCTGGCCGAAGGGCCAGTTGGCGTCAACCTATTGGACGCCAAGTCTTGTCAACGTCAACTCATGTGACGTCAACACTTAAATAGGCGACGACCGATGTTGACGTCAATATTATTGACCTGCATGCGTTGCAGAGCCAAAAATTCTGGAAGCAAGCCACCCCAACCATTGGGGAGCTATCCCCAACGGTCTGAAAGGACATCTTGTCACCCCTGCGTGATAGGAGAACTCCCTCTCCTATATACAAACCCATGTTTACAACCCTAAGCCTTCTCTTTGCCCCTTTGCAAGAGAGGAAGAAGAGAAAGGAGTGAAACCCTACTTTCGGACTGTGAGAAACCCTCACCTTTGCAACCCAAAAACTGAAGTTCTGAAGCTTGATCCGGCCACCTGCTGCATCAAGGAGCTTGCTGGATCATCGAGGAAGGCATCCCCGACCTCGGATTGCATTGGAGCTTGCTCAAGAACCCGGAGGAAGGCCATCTTGGAGGCTAGTTGGGAACTTCTTGGGACAGCCCAAGGAGAGCTTCACCAAGCCTTTTGATCCCTTTGGAGTATATCTAAAAGGCAAGTACCCTACCCATAGTGTTCATGTATGTGTCTAGGATGGTTTTACCATTTTTATGTATTTTCCGTCGTGTCCTAGACCCCCAAATTCACCCCATCTTTGGAGCTCGGGTCTGTGTTTTGCACAGACCTGACCTTAACGGCAACATCCCTTGCTGTTAAGATCATGCTTAGCGTCCAGCGATTGTGCCGTTAACTCCCTTTGACGGCCAAAGATTGCCGTTAAGTTCTTCAGGACAGAACAGAAAACTGTTCTCTCCTCTTATACAACTATTTTCGATGTGTTTCTCGTGATGAGGATATACTGTAGCCTTTATGTACTATGTATACTATTGAATGTGGTGTGTGGATGGATTTTTGTGCAAGGTGGTAAATGATAGAGTTATTTATTCCATGGAAATACATGTATAATGTGTTGCTAATCTTGTCAACCCTTTGTTTGTATGATTTAGGACGAGTCTGAATGTCCTACATTTTATGGGTCATGCATATATTAGTCAGTCTCTGTTCTGAAATTCTGAGATTTTTCCCATGCTTGTGTGAATTAGTGAAAATGTTGTTTTGGAAATAGAAATCATGCATAGGTCATGATAAATCTTCGGTAAATCATGTACTGCCAAAAAATTTTAGGAATAAATTCTATAGCTCCATGCCTGTTAGGGCTCAGACAGTGAGTTGTTAAAATTGTGCTTGTATTCAACTCCATGTTAAATCGAATTGCGGATAGCATGTGGAATTAATGTTAGATTTTCTGTAATTTCGTTTTAGCTTAGAAAAATCTGAAATTTTGCATGAAGAATCCTAAACCAGAAATTAGCCTGTGGTTAAAATTTCAGGTCATTTAGACCAGTATATGATGTAATATGAATTTTTCATGTAAAAATGTGAAACTAATGCATGCCGTTGTTAAATGATTTGATTTTGTATATAGCAACCTGATTAGTGAAATTTCTTGAGTACTAAAATTCTGTAATTGTAGTGCCATGTTAGGAAAAATAGAGAAGTGTACATGTGGGTGAGAAAGTGAATGAAATGAGAGTGACATGTGTAAACATATGTGTTAAAATCGGTAAAATGTGTAATGTGTAACTTGTGCCAAATGTGACACCGCTTCCGTAGAGGGCAGTGGAACCGTATCAGGGAAAAGTCCCCCTGAGAAGGTTCAATGTGTGTGACCCTAAGGGCATTAGGGGGAAATCCTGGAGGTGGACAAGTACCACTGGTTAGGGTGGAGACTTGTTCTCCCAGTCTGCGCAGTCCAAGAGTCGCCATTGTATTGCCTAGATGGCGTCTATGTGATGTGATGTGTTGTGTCCTTCTTTGGTGGTTTGGACTATGTGTCAAGGCACTAAATGTGAATGTGTAAATGTGTATGTGTTCATGTGAAAAATGTGAATGTGAACAATGTGTAAAAGTGCATGTGTAAAGTGTGAAATATGCGAATTGGAAATTGTATAAAAATGTGAAACCAAAATGTGAGGATGTGAGTTTGTAATCCATGTTACGACAATCTGAAATCATGCTTAAACAGTAGCTTTACTATGTTATGATCATGTTTATGTATGCAAAATGCCTAGAATCCATGCTAGGGATAATTGTTAAGCATATATAAACAACTTCCATACTTGGTTGTTCACATGTTGTGATTTAATCGTTGTTGTAGCTCTCATGTGTTAGATTATGGTTTCTAAAGCATGTAAAACCAGCAAGCTTAAAGCATGTAAAATGGTTACGTATATGCGTAGAAATGTGTACATTCCATGTTAGGTATGTTTCCTTTCATGCATGCTCGGGAATTTATGTTAATGGCTTCCATGTCTTAGTTGGTTGAATGTAGATTTTTATGTGAGGAATGAATAGAAAGCATGTGATAGGTGATTCTATTTTAGAAAATCTGAAAGCATAGTCCATGTGTTTAAATTGTAGATTCACCATGATAGGTTGTAAATTTTAATGTCAAGCATGCTGCGTGTTGTGTCTTGTGAATGTGTATGTAGAATCTACTATGATATGTGCATGTACGGTATGTGTAGAAGTACTTGCGGAGTCTTTTAGACTTACTACCTGCTTCGGCGTACAGGTGTAGTTGGTGACGAGACACTTGTGGAGGAGATGTTGGAGACCTACTTCGAGCATGGAGATTAGGGTGTTGGAGTATTTGTGACATTTTGTGATTTTCATCATATGTAAATTGAACATTGTACTAGCATTATCATGGAAGAATGTATAAGTATGGACATCTATGTATTTGATTTTCAGCAATTTAATTATGTGGACTTTTAGTTCTCTAAATGTTATCGAATCATGTATGTTAAATGTGGATGATGAATGAAATGAAGACAGTGGTTCTTTTACTTCCGCTACTCTGTTCTTATATTCATGTGTATCTCAGCTGAATGTTATTGTTGGGTAAATGTCCCACTGTGATGACGCTCGCTATACCGACGTGGGTTGGTATAACCGTACCGGTATAATGAGGGTCATCACAGTTGGTGTGTATCAACTTAAGTTAAAGACTGGGCGAGTCTTAACGCTCCATGAAGTACTCTATGCGCCTAGAGTTCAGCATAATCTGCTATCAGTCTCGTCATTATTAGCATTAGACTTTTCTTTTTCTTTTGCTAGCAACCAAGTTGACATTTGTTTGAACAATGTTATATATGGTCATGCTTTATTCATGGATGACTTGTTTAAATTAGATTTGGATTATGATAATTTTCCTGTGTCTTATGTGGTGAATACTGATAATAACCTTGATTCGATAATTTGGCATGCTCGATTAGGACACATAGGACAAGATAGAATGACAAGATTAGCTCGAGAGGACTTGCTAGACTCACTCGCTAAAGTCAATCTTCCTGTGTGTGAATCGTGTTTAGCCAGTAAGGCATGTCGCAAGCCTTTCGGAAAGGCTAAGAGAGCCACTGAACTCTTACAATTGATCCACTCCGACATTTGCGGACCCATGAGTGTGAAGACCCGTCAAGGGGCTTCCTATTTCCTCACATTTATAGATGATTATTCACGATATGGATATGTCTATTTGATCGCTCACCGCTATGAAGCGTTAGATTGCTTCAAACACTTCTTGGCAGAGGTTGAGAATCAATTAGGCAAAA
Organism: Colocasia esculenta; assembly: GCA_014218235.1. Taxonomy (NCBI): domain Eukaryota; kingdom Viridiplantae; phylum Streptophyta; class Magnoliopsida; order Alismatales; family Araceae; genus Colocasia; species Colocasia esculenta. The sequence continues at coordinate 36,691,595 of CM024762.1, forward strand.
CCATAAAAGTTCTTCGGACAGATCGAGGACGTGAATATCTTTCGGATGAGTTCCGAACTTTATGTGAAGAAAAAGGAATACGCAGACAGTTAACTATTCCATATACACCGCAATAAAATGGTGTTGCTGAGAGACGGAATAGAACACTGTTAGATATGGTTAGGTCGATGATGGCGCAAGCCAACCATCCAATATCTTTTTGGGGGGATGCTATAATGACTGCGGTCTACATCCTTAACCGCGTACCTTCACAGTCAGTTCCTTCCACCCCTTATGAGATATGGCGTGGTGAAAAACCAAATTTAGATATTCTACGGCCATGGGGTTCAGCGGGATATGTCCATGACACTTCTCACAAGTTTGGAAAACTTGGCCCTAAAGCTAGAAAGTTTATCTTTATAAGATATCCTGAAGGCTCTAAGGGTTATGTCATGTATGGACAACATCCGAATGGAGGAATGACAGAAAAAGACGTTCGAGATGTTGTTTTCATAGAAACAGAATTTCCTAGCATCGGCGACACTGGAAAGAGTCTTGATCTCCATGAGTTGGATGACCCTAATGATATTCTACCATCTTCCAGCGAAGGGAGGGAATTAGTTCCTAACAAGGAAGCTGCCGGAGATAGTAGAGATGATCATGATAGTGGGAGCTTTGTGCCCAGTGGGAGCACACTTATAGAAGAACAAGACGATCAGATACGCCATAGCAAACGTGGACACATGCCACGTCGTCGATTTGAGATTGAAGAGGAAGTTCTTGTGTGCCAGCTTGTTGATGATGATGAGCCTACTTCTGTTAAATAAGTATTAACTTCATCTGCTAGTAAAGAGTGGAAGGAAGCAATGCAAGATGAGATGGACTCTATGAGTAAGAATCAGGTTTGAGAACTTGTCGACCTCCCTCCAGGGCGTAAGGCTATTGGAAATAAATGGATTTTCAAAGTCAAACGCAAGGTGGATGGAACAATCGACAAATATAAAGCATGACTTGTGGCGAAAGGATATACTAAAAAAGAAGGTATAGATTTCGATGAGACATTCTCCCCAGTGGTGAGATTCACATCGGTTCGCCTTATTCTAGCCATTGTTGTACATTTAGACTTAGAACTTTTCCAGATGGACGTTAAAACAGCATTTGTAGTACGCCGAAAAATCTATTAATTAAAAATTATAGATAAATAGAAATTTTATCTATTAATAAATTCAATTGATTAAAATGGTACGCATCATTATTGCATGCGTATAAACCCCAATAAAAATTTCGTAAAAATAGTAGTTATACTTTAAATAATGTTCTCTAATGACCCATCATAAAATTTGGGCATAAAAAAATCGTTTGGACTTAGTTTAAGAATTTATGCGACTTATTAGCATAATTAAGGAATAAGTCGAAGAATCCATTATTTTATGATCCAAAGTGGATTATAAATTAAAATAAATATATGAGTAGACTTTAAATAGTATGGGATGATAGCCCATTGTGATATTTAGACCAATAGATAATCTTGGTCCATGAATATATTCTCTAATAAAAAGATAATTAAAAATTCATTAAGTAAAGTAAGTACATGGGTTGTACAACTAGACTCATTTGAGTTATTGGGCTAAGAGTAAGAGCCCAAATGATGAAGATTAGAAATATTGGCATGACTAATATTTAATCAAATTAAAAATATGGAGTTACTTGAATAAGTGTGATAAATAGATTTAAATGGGAATAAAGGGTGAATAATTGGAATTAAATCAATACTCATTAAACTAAATTAGTAATGGGTTTTACTAATGGTCCTAACATAAATTGTTGGGCCCAAATATGAAGATCCCATCATGAGATGGGAAGTAATTAGGTTAAATTCGTACCTAAAAATAGTAATAAATAGAAAAGGGTTAAGATAATGACTATTTTTACTCTTACTTATCTTAAAAAGAGTCCTAACCCTAGTCTAACCTAACAGGACTCTATCCTAATCTAAAATTGGGATTTAGATGAGAGACAATTGGGTTAAATATAAGAGACCCAAATTAAATAGGGAAATTCGTAACTATATTATCTCTTAATTAAAAATGGGTCATTAAAGCACTAATATGACTCATATATATCTTAATAAGAGTCCTAATCACATCCTAAATCATTGGCCACGAAATTAGGCCTCTCTCTTACCCAATTAGATAGATATAGCAAGAAAAATAGGTGATAATTATGAAAATTCGTAATTAAATGAGGAGGAAAGAGTTTTAGGTGATTTAGAACTCTACAAGCCATCAAAACACCCCCCCATTTGACCCTAGCACCCCACAATTTCGTGCTAAGACTTTTGGAGAGGAAAAGGAGAAGATCTGGACCAAGGAGCAAGGAAGGAGAAGGCTTGGAGCAAGAAGGGTTTTCATAATTTCATCATCCAAACTAGGGCTTTCTTACTCCACGAAAAAGGTAGGCAATCTCACAAGCTAAAATTGTGAAATAATTACCCTAGGTAGCTTTCATGCATCTCTTCAAAAGCCCTATGGTTTCGTGGTATTTCGTTCACCCATATGGGCGAATTTAATTCGTGAAGTTCTGCTGTTACCATGAACTGAGATCTTGTGTTTTCTGTAACCCCAACGTGTACTTGCTCTCATGCCTTGATAAAATTCTCAGATATACTACATTCATTATCTTTCAAACGCCCCTAGTCTTGCTTGATTTCGATCTCGCATGAGGGAGAATTAAATCTTTGAATATCTATCAGACCTGTGCACTCGACCCTTCTTGTTTCCTTTTTAACCTCGTGCAAACTTGACATCATTCCATGATAAAATTATCATAAATACTAATACATGTTAGCTTTCAAACGCCATTGGTTTCATAATTTTTCATCATGTATACATCTCTAATTAATTCATTGAACCCTGACTGCGCCTGTTTAGGTCACCGAAAAGTAACTTGATCAATGCATGTCTAAACCTTGTATATTTTCAAATTAATCGTACATGTTGATAGATATACATGTCTACTTTCGTTTAAAACTGGTTTTGTGCTTTTTGGATCACCGTGCTATTTTATATGTAATTTAGAACATCTATGTATCACAGAAGGCTTGTCCTGGGAAAAAGGGAAAAAGAGAAAACCCACATGTTATCGCGACGGCGCGACCCGCCGCGATATCAGTGAGGTCGCGTCAGCCGATGGCGTCGCGTCAAGAACGCGACGGCATAAGCCGCCGCGATTCACCCTAGACCGAGCCAGACCGGCCAGGCCCTGTGTCTCTCCCGACCACCCCGTCGCGACTTGAACCGCGACGGGTAAGTCTGTCGCCTTTTCATGAATCCGACCAGAATTGAAAAATTATGCATATGCCCTGCTGTTTAAGCTTTATACCCCTAATTGGTCATGATTAAACCATGATATAGTTAACCCTACATGGCAAGTTAATAAATGGCATTAATGATATCAATTTAATTATTTTAAAAGAACATTTGCACGACTTATCATATCCTCAAGATTTCTTTACACTTACACACACATGACTTTATTAATTGCCATTTGATCCTAATAATTTATGCAATAATGTATCTGGTAACTTAGCGAAATAAATGACTAAATTATCCTATTTTATTAAATACAATTGTCTTCGTTTTTACTCGTGCATTTTAAATACCGTTACCATTTTCTCTCGGCCTTCGAGCACTCGAGGCACGACGGACCCGTTTTCATGCACTTTCCCTTGACTTGGACCACCTCTCCATCGGGAATACTCTCGACTGGACTAGGGACTCCTTGTCAAGACCTCCGTAAGTCATCTTGGCTTTGGCGCACGTCCTTAGTCAACGAGCTGGTTGTACCCCAAAACCCGTTACACTCTTAGGGATCAGTACGATCCATACCTTAGTGTTCCTTCTCGTCTTGAGTTCACGCCGGACCACCTGACCCGTGTACACGGTACGGTTAAGGGGGCGGTTGTGACTTTTACCTGATTGCCGGTACCGGACCTGGTGCCATGCAACCGTTACTATCGCGTGTTTCTCGTATTTTTACGGAAATGTCCCTATCTCATCTACTATCTCGATACTCTCATCTGTTCACGTTCTCTCTACACTCTCGTCTAGTTCATCTACTACTCTCATCTATTCTTGGTACTCTCTTGGCCATTTTTGTGATTGTCTAAGATAACAAACATGACTATGCTAGGCAACATAATAAGGGCCCGATCTGGTCCTTTGGAGGAGCACTTGAAAGGCTATAACTCGCGGGGGTCTAATGATCAGGTGATGGCATACACCAAACGCATGACTATCAAGATTTAATCTAAGACAATTCACAAAAATTCCTGTACATGATACTAGACGTGTGGTTGATAAAATGATCGACCAAACGCATGTTACTTGCTTTACTTGCTATCGCGACTAGTGCACCGTTGTGCAACCTTACACGCTATCTTGTTACACGCTATCTCGTTACACACTATCTCGTTACACGGCCAGTTCTTTATCATCCTAGTTTTGCAATAATCTTTTGAAATGTATTACCGTTCACGTGTTACCTTGTACTATTACTCTCTTGACTATACTTGATCGTTCTCTCTAGTTGACCTACTTTACAAGATATTAATCACTTAAAGCATGCTTGTTTACACGAGATATTAAGTCCTACTGAGCGTTATCGCTCACCCTTCGTTATTTGTCATTGTGTTTCAGGTAAGTCAGATGATGACCTTACACACAACAACGGGATTGGACTGGAGTGATGAGCGTCCTGGAGTCATAGCGATGGAATGTCTTTAGTATCATAGAGTCTAGATAATTAGTTGCTTAGTTATCATTTCCAATGTAATGATGTTATCGAGCCCTATGTTTTGGCTCTGAATTAGTGATTGTAATAGTTTAGATGAATTATCAATAAAATGAGGAGTTTTATTACAATTATTGTTCATTAGATGCTCTGATATTTGCGAATGTATGTGCAATTTACGTTACCATACTCGTTGTTCATGGCTCCCCGATTTATTCCGCTGCTAAATTGGCGGGGCATGACAGTTGGTATCAGAGCCTAGGATGTCCTTATCAGGATATTTAAGTCTAGGATGTTCTAGGTGAACTGTCCTGACATGTGTCTAAGTCAACTACCATACCTATGTGAGAATTGGGTAGAACCATGGTTAAGATTTGAATACATTATAAATATATATGTATCAACTTGGTAATACTTTAGCACCCAAAGTCTAAAAAGAAATAAAGTTAATGCTATTGCTCGCAGGAGATTAGTGGAGATGATGGAATGAAATATTCAGAATAGAATTGGTAGTCGTATAATATCATATGAATTTGGGGACCAAATTCTATTCAAGTGGGGGAGGATGTAGTACCCCGAAAAATCTATTAATTAAAAATTATAGATAAATAGAAAATTTATCTATTAATAAATTCAATTGATTAAAATGGTACGCATCATTATTGCATGCGTATAAACCCCTATAAAAATTTCGTAAAAATAGTAGTTATACTTTAAATAATATTATCTAATGACCCATCATAAAATTTGGGCATAGAAAAATCGTTTGGACTTAGTTTAAGAATTTATGCGACTTATTAGCATAATTAAGGAATAAGTCGAAGAATCCATTATTTTATGATCCAAAGTGGATTATAAATTAAAATAAATATATGAGTAGACTTTAAATAGTATGGGATGATAGCCCATTGTGATATTTAGACCAATAGATAATCTTGGTCCATGAATATATTCTCTAATAAAAAGATAATTAAAAATTTATTAAGTAAAGTAAGTACATGAGTTGTACAACTAGACTCATTTGAGTTATTGGGCCAAGAGTAAGAGCCCAAATGATGAAGATTAGAAATATTGGCATGAATAATATTTAATCAAATTAAAAATATGGAGTTACTTGAATAAGTGTGATAAATAGATTTAAATGGGAATAAATGGTGAATAATTGGAATTAAATCAATACTCATTAAACTAAATTAGTAATAGGTTTTACTAATGGTCCTAGCATAAATTGTTGGGCCCAAATATGAAGATCCCATCATGAGATGGGAAGTAATTAGGCTAAATTCGTACTTAAAAATAGTAATAAATAGAAAAGGGTTAAGATAATGACTATTTTAACTCTTACTTATCTTAAAAAGAGTCCTAACCCTAGTCTAACCTAATAGGACTCTATCCTAATCTAAAATTGAGATTTAGATGAGAGACAATTGGGTTAAATATAAGAGACCCAAATTAAATAAGGAAATTCGTAACTATATTATCTCTTAATTAAAAAGGGGTCATTAAAGCACTAATATGACTCATATATATCTTAATAAGAGTTTAATCACATCCTAAACTGTTGGCCACGAAATTAGGCCTCTCTCTTACCCAATTAGATAGATATAGCAAGAAAAATAGGTGATAATTATGAAAATTCGTAATTAAATGAGGAGGAAAGAGTTTTAGGTGATTTAGAACTCTACAAGCCATCAAAACACCCCCCATTTGACCCTAACACCCCACAATTTCGTGCTAAGACTTTTGGAGAGGAAGAGGAGAAGATCTGGACCAAGGAGCAAGGAAGGAGAAGGCTTGGAGCAAGAATGGTTTTCATAATTTCGTCATCCAAACTAGGGCTTTCTTACTCCACGAAAAAGGTAGGCAATCTCTCAAGCTAAAATCGTGAAATAATTACCCTAGGTAGCCTTCATGTATCTCTTCAAAAGCCCTATGGTTTCGTGGTATTTCGTTCACCCATTTAGGCGAATTTAATTCGTGAAGTCCTGCTGTTACCATGAACTGAGATCTTGTGTTTTCTATAATCCCCAACGTGTACATGCTCTCATGCCTTGATAAAATTCTCAGATATACTACATCTCATTATCTTTCAAACGCCCCTAGTCTTGCTTGATTTCGATCTCGCATGAGGGAGAATTAAATCTTTGAATATCTATCAGACCTGTGCACTCGACTCTTCCTGTTTCCTTTTTAACCTCATGCAAACTTGACATCGATAAAATTATCATAAATACTACTACATGTTAGCTTTCAAACGCCGCTGGTTTCAGAATTTTCATCATGTATACATCTCTAATTAATTCATTGAACCCTGACTGCGCCTGTTTAGGTCACTGAAAAGTAACCTGATCAATGCATGTCTAAACCTTGTATATTTTCAAATTAATCGTACATGTTGATAGATATACATGTCTACTTTCGTTTAAAACTAGTTTCGTGCTTTTTGGATCACCGTGCTATTTTATATGTAATTTAGAACATATATGTATCACAGAAGGCTTGTCCTGGGAAAAAGGGAAAAAAGAGCAAACCCACCTGTTATTGCGACGGTGCGACCTGCCGCGATATCAGTGAGGTCGCGTCAGCCGATGGCGTCGCGTTAAGAACACGACGGCATATGCCGCCGCGATTCACCCCGGACCGAGCCAGACAGGCCAGGCCCCGTGTCGCGCCCGATCGCCCCGTCGCGACTTGAACCGCGACGGGTAAGTCTGTCGCCTTTTCATGAATCCGACCAGAATTGAAAAATTATGCATATGCCCTGCTGTTTAAGCTTTATACCCCTAATTGGTCATGATTAAACCATGATATAGTTAACCCTACTTGGCAAGTTAATAAATGGCATTAATGATATCAATTTAATTATTTTAAAAGGACATTTGCACGACTTATCATATCCTCAAGATTTCTTTACACTTACACACACATGACTTTATTAATTGCCATTTGACCCTAATAATTTATGCAATAATGTATCTGGTAACTTAGCAAAATAAATGACTAAATTATCCTATTTTATTAAATACAATTGTCTTCGTTTTTACTCGCGCATTTTAAATACCGTTACCGTTTTCCCTCGGCCTTCGAGCACTCGAGGCACGACGGACCTGTTTTTACGCACTTTCCCTTGACTTGGACCACCTCTCCACCGGGAATACTCTCGACTGTGATGACCAAACCTTCCCCATATAAATTAATTCAGTTATTTATATATATTAATTTTGATGATTAACAAAATAGTACTAATGAATTACTTGAGCTTTGAGAACAGGAAATAAAAGAAAAATGAAAGTTCAAGACAATCAGGTAAGTTTCATTTCATGCTTTGTCCAAGTCTTTGTATCGACTTCTATTGATAAGCAGAACGCTTTCCTTCTGACCGAAAAGTTCAATCAAATCGATACCGCAACGATTTCTTAAAAGATGTCGTAACGATTTCTTTAGAACTCGCAACGACTTTCTAGCCGTAACGATTTCTTTAGTCCTCGTAACGATTTCTTTAGAACTCGCAACGACTTTCTATCTGTAACGATTTCTTTAGTCCTCGTAACGATTTCTTTAGAATTCGCAACGACTTTCTAGCCGTAACGATTTATTTAGTCCTCGTAACGATTTCTTTAGAACTTGCAACGACTTTCTAGCCGTAACGATTTCTTTAGTTCTCGTAACGATTTCTTTGAAACTCGTAACGACTTGATAGTCATAACGACTTCTTTAGTTTTCGTAACGATTTCTTTGAAACTCGTAACGACTTGATAGTCATAACGACTTCTTTAGTTTTCGTAACGATTTCTTTGAAACTCGTAACGACTTGATAGTCATAACGACTTCTTTAGTTCTCGTAACGATTTCTTTGAAACTCGTAACAACTTGATAGTCATAACGACTTCTTTAGTTCTCATAACGATTTCTTTGAAACTCGTAACGACTTGATAGCCATAACGATTTCTTTAGTTCTCGCAACGATTTCTTTAGAGTTCATAACGACGTGACAAGTGTTTATAACAATTTGCTACAACTCATAACGATTTCATCATTATAATTTAATAATGCTCTGTCATAACGATTTGTCTGTTATCGTATAACGGTTTCATAAGTCATGAAGGCATCGGGATTGTTCATATCGACTTTTTTGCTGTATCAGTATAATGCTTTTTAATAGCGTTGAAAAGTCAAAGTCATATCTCGTCTGTTGACTGCTACGCATTAAATGCTCTCTGATCGTATCTCCCATGCATGCAGACAATATCTTCCATTTTTATGCTACTCTGTCTACGTCCTTTTTTAGACAGAAAGGAGCTTTGCTATATATTGCAATATCTGTTCCAACTGCAACTAACAATCGACGACAGTCCTAGCTGTCCTCTATTTATTGTTGATATGCTCGCAGATATCTGACAAGACTCATCTGTACAACGTTGGACACAAGATACAAGATTCTAAAATATTTTTCTGGCATGTACTAAAAGATAAAAGACTGAAGATCAGAAGCTTCCTTGCTGACCAGTCTAACGTACACCTGGATGAGAGACAACAGTTCTTTTAACGTTCAAATTTCAAGTAGAAGCTTAAATACAAGACTCAAGACTGAGAAGAAGATATAGAAAAAAGAGATAACATTATTCAAAAAGAAAGCAACACCAATTCTTCGAGTCTTCTGAGTTCCAAGCAAGAGCGAAGCGACCATTCCAATTGTTCTCTTAGCTCTTTAGCTCTCAGTGTTCAAAGAAGAAATTCTTGTGAGAGCCTGTGTAGTCTTTGGAGAGAAACCAGTGTCAAATTCTCTTTCTCTCTCGAGGCTTGTTTGCTTCAGCTTGTAGCTGGTTAAGCTAGTGTCTGAAGCTTGTTCTTAAACTTCGTTTCTTTGGTTTGTACCCTTCTGGACGAAGGAAGACCTGGTGGTATCTAGGGTGGTTGTTTTCCCTTCAAGTTGAAGGAAGACCAGTTGAGACTGGGTGTAAGGATCCGTGAGGGGGATAGTACCCTTAATTAGTGAAATCCTGAGGCATTGCTCAGGGACTGGACGTAGGTCTCCTGTGGAGAGGAGTTCCGAACCAGGATAAAAACCCTTGTGTCTTGTGGTTGTGCTTGTGCGTTTGCTGTCTTATTTCGTCCAACTCTAACGTTTGTTTAAGTTGTTGTGTAATCTTTTTAGTGAACAGGTTTTAATCAAAGATCAAATTTTAAATAACCCATTCACCCCCCTCTGGGCTAGCTAGCTGGGCAACAAGTGGTATCAGAGCGAGTCTCTTCGACAAAGAAGAAGATCCAACGATCTGAAGAGTAAAGATCCATGGCAGCCCAAAGTAACTTCGAAGGTCAGTCAGTCAACAGGCCTCCCTTGTTCGATGGAGAAGATTACACCTACTGGAAGACAAGAATGGAGTACTTTCTACAAGGCCACGATTATACTATATGGTCCATTGTGGAAGAAGGTGATCTTCTAGTCACAAATGCAAAGGCTCAGTGGACAGATGACGACAGGAGAAGAATATCCTTAAACTGCAAAGCCAAGAGTATTTCGTGTGTGTCCTTAGCAAGAAAGAATTCAACAGAGTTTCAGCCTGCAAATCCGCAATGGAAATGTGGGAAAAGCTCAGGATTACCTATGAAGGGACAGACAAAGTAAGGAGACAAGAATCGATATTCTTGTGGCTCAATACGAAAGATTCCAGATGCAGTCAAGTGAATCTATAACTCAGATGTTTAGTAGATTCACAGATATTACAAATGGATTAGCTGGATTAGGAAAAGTTTACAATGCACCAGACATGGTCAGGAAGATCCTCAGATCTCTGCCATCCTCATGGACTCCAAAGGTAACAGCCATTGAGGAAGCCAACGATTTAAAGCTAATGTCATTGGAAAAACTAATAGGATCCCTGTGTTAGAATGTGGAGCCCGAACTCTGAAGCATATCTCCATAAGGGGTCAGGTCGCGGTTCGAAGTCAGAAATGAAGCAGTCGATTGAATGATTCGACTCATGTAGTCGAATGTCAGATGTGAATGATTCGACTCATGCAGTCGAATGTCAGCATGAATGATTCGACTCATGCAGTCGAATGTCAAATGTGGAGGATTCGACTCATGCAGTCGAATGTCGTTCTGAGGCGATTCCGAGTCAGGACCCTTTTGCCCTTATGTGACTCGATTGTGGCGCCCTTTCCTCCTAATATATAAAGGGGGGTTTTGTCCTCTTTGTATGTGACATAGCGTGTATCTTTTTCTTGGAGAAGAAGCATTGAAAGCTGCTGTGGCCGTGGACGTAGGAAGGCTTCTTGCCTCCGAACCACGTAAAATCTGGTGTTCCTGTCTTCTTCTTCCCACCTCCTTCTATCTCTCTCTGGTATCTACGAGTGGGTAGTGTGAGAGAGTTGTCGCTGGTCTGAGTGCTGTTCCACCCCAACACCCTGATGGCTCACGAGATAAACATGGAAAGATTAGGAGAATCGTCCAGCAGAAGGAAGCAATCAAACGCTCTCAAAGCAAATGAAGATATATCAGAAGAATCTTTGGATAACAGTGAAAGTAGTAAAGACAGTGATGATGAAGAAGCCATGCTGTCTCGAAGACTTCAGAGAATCTTAGCAAAGAAGAAAAAGTTCCAGTCTGGGAGAAGATTTTTCAAGAAGAATAAAGATCATAGAAAACCTGAAGTAAAGGATTCAAAGAAAGGAGAAGTGATTTGTTATGAATGCAAAAAGCCTGGACACATAAAGGTAGACTGTCCAATGCTTAAGAAAAACGATCACAAAAAGAAGGATAATTTCAGAAGGTTTAAGAAGTATAAAAAGAAGGCAATGGCAGCTGCTTGGGAGAATAGCAGTGACTCAGATAATGAGTCAAGCTCTAGCAGTGAAGATGAAGAAGCCAACCTGGCTCTCATGGCCAACACCGAAGACAAGGTAACCTCTGACTCCTCGTTTGATTCCTGCAATGATTCAGATTCTGATAATCTAGAAAGTGCTTTTAATGAACTCTATGATAAATATAAAGAGGTATGTAAATTACTTAAAACTAGTAAGAAAAATGTAATCTGTTTAGAAAATACAAACTCAGACTTAAAAACCAAAATGAAGAACTTGAAAAACAAACAACTGAACATAAAAGAAGAAATGAATTGTTATGTGAAGAATTAAAAGAGAAAAATAGAAAAATAATTCACTTAGAAAAACAAGAAGACTTAAGTGACTTAAAACAGAAATAGAAAGACTAAATAAAGAAAATGAACATTTAACAAGCACCATAAACAAGTTCACAAATAATAAACATCTTCTATTGATAAACGGAGCTAAAAGATCAAACAAAAAGAAACATGGGTTTGGTTACACTCCCTCAGAAAATGAAGAAACAAAAGTCTTTCCTAACACTTATCCAACCCCTGAGTTTATATCCGAAAAAGACAAAGAACATAAAAATTTTAAATACACTCCAGTTGAAAGAATAACCAGAATAACCTGCTGCAATCTTTGTAACAAACTAGGACATAACAAAGCAACTTGTCCCACTAAGAACAAAAAGTGGATAATAAAAAGAAAAATCAATGATACTAACCCATCAGGACCCAAAGGAACTTGGGTACCTAAAACTTAGTGTTTAAATTTCAGGGAAATTCAAGAGCATCCAAATGGTATTTGGACAGTGGATGCTCAAGGCACATGTCAGGCAACAAGAAGATTTTCGTTGATCTCCAAGCTGAAGAAGGAACAGTTACCTATGGAGATAATGGAAAAGGCACTGTGGTAGGAAGTGGGTCCGTGAACATCAAAGGAAAGTCAGTTATTGAAGACGTAATGCTGGTCAGAGGATTAAAACACAATCTCATCAGCATCAGCCAGCTGTGTGACAAAGGCCATCAGATTCAGTTCCAAGAATCAAAGTGCAGTATATTAAAGGATGGTGCAGTCATATTTGAAGCTTACAGAGAAAGAAACTTGTATGTTCTCTATCTCGAGGAACTCAAAATCAAGATGTCTGTTTGGCAGCCAGCAAAGATCAATCAACAGAGCTGTGGCACAGAAGATTGGGTCACTGCAGCTTGGATGGTTTAAACAAGCTCAGAAAAAGAAATCTAGTGGAAGGACTGCCAAAGGTCAACTCAAGAATGGATAGTATCTGCAGACCTTGTGCAAGAGGAAAGCACACCAAGAGCTCTTTCAAATCAAAGACTGTAGTAACCACCTCAAAGCCCTTAGAACTACTTCATATGGATCTATTTGGGCCAATGAGGACTACCAGTCTAGGAGGAAAGAATTTTGGATTTGTCATAGTTGACGATTATTCAAGATTTACTTGGGTATCCTTTCTAGAACACAAAGATGACACCTTTGAAAATTTTGTCAGCTTCAGTAGGAAAGTTCAGAAAGATCAGAAGTTCACCATTATCTCTATTCGATCAGATCATGGTGGTGAGTTTCAAAATGAAAAGTTTGCAAAGTTCTGCAATGATCAAGGAATTGAGCACAACTTCTCAGCACCAAGGACACCTCAACAGAATGGAATTGCTGAGAGGAAAAACAGAACTCTTTTGGATATGGCAAGAACCATGTTATCAGAATATGACTTGCCAAGATATTTTTGGGCCGAAGCCATCAACACTGCATGCTACATCATTAACAGGGTGATGATCAGGCCGATTCTGAAGAAGACTGCTTATGAACTCTACAAGGGAAAGAAACCAAAGATCAGCCATTTCAGAATATTTGGATGTCCTTGTTTCATCCACAACAATGGAAAAAGGGACATTGGTAAGTTGGATGCCAAATCAGATGAAGGCATCTTTATGGGGTACTCTTCTAAACCCAAAGGTTATAGAGTTTTCAATAAACGTTCATTATTAATTGAACAATCTGTACATGTTATTTTTGATGAATCTAACCCTTCCTTGAAAAAGGAAGAAATTAGTGACATTGATGATGCAGATGACTTGTCTGAAAAATTAAAGAATACCTCAATTAAGGACAAGGAAGATCCTCCTCTGGAAGAACTGCAGCAAACTGAAATTCAACATGAAAATCTTCCAAAAGAATGGAGACATCAGAAAGATCACCCTCCTGAGAATATTATTGGTGATCCATCTGTAGGGGTAAGAACAAGAGGTAATGTAATTCCTTGTGATTATTTAGCCTTTGTTTCTCAAATAGAGCCTAAGACAGTCAATGAAGCTTTATCTGATGAATCTTGGATATTAGCCATGCAAGATGAACTAAATCAGTTCAAGAGAAACCAAGTATGGTCACTTGTTCCTAGACCATCCAATCATTCAGTTATTGGCACCAAGTGGGTGTTCAGAAATAAACTGGATGAGTCTGGAGTAATCCTAAGGAACAAGGCCAGACTGGTAGCTCAAGGCTACTCCCAAGAGGAAGGCATAGATTTCGATGAAACCTATGCACCTGTAGCTAGACTTGAGGCTATTAGGATTTTACTTGCTTATGCATCTGCATTTGATTTAAAACTATTTCAAATGGATGTCAAATCAGCCTTTTTAAATGGTTTTATCAAGGAGGAAGTTTATGTTGAACAACCTCCAGGTTTTGATGATACCGAATTTCCAAATCATGTATTTAAACTTCATAAGGCTTTATACGGTTTAAAGCAAGCACCTAGAGCCTGGTATGAAAGGCTCAGTACCTTCTTATTAGATCATGGTTTCACTAGAGGTAAGGTAGACAGTACATTATTTATAAAATCTAAGGTTAAAAATATACTTCTTGTGCAAATATATGTAGATGATATTATTTTTGGATCTACTGATGAGTCTCTTTGCAAGTACTTTGAAAAGCTCATGCAGGGAGAATTCGAAATGAGCTTGATGGGGGAGCTGAGCTACTTCCTTGGATTGCAAATCAAGCAAGGGAAGGATGGCACTCATATCTGTCAAGCCAAGTACACCAAAGAGCTGTTAAAGAAATTTGGATTTGAAGGTGCAAAGCCATTATCAACTCCAATGAGCACATCAACCAGAATGGACAGTGATCAAAAAGGTAAAAAGGTAGATCAAAAGAATTATAGAGGTATGATAGGGTCACTACTTTACTTAACTGCAAGTAGACCAGACATTTTGTTTAGTGTATGCATGTGTGCTAGATATCAGGCAGACCCTAGAGAGTCTCATTTAATTTCAGTAAAAAGAATATTTAGATATCTGGCTAGAACTCATGATTTAGGTCTCTGGTATCCTAGATCTTGTGAAATAGAATTAGTAGGATATTCAGATGCTGATTATGCTGGATGCAAAGTAGATAGAAAAAGCACCAGCGGTTGTTGTCAGTTTCTTGCAGGATGCCTAATATCTTGGTCCTCCAAGAAACAAAATTCTGTAGCTCTATCAACAGCTGAGGCAGAATATGTTGCTGCTGGAAGTTGCTGTACACAACTCCTTTGGATAAAGCAACAACTTGAGGATTTCGGCATACATATCAAGTCAATTCCACTACTATGTGATAATACAAGTGCCATCAACCTCACCAAGAATCCAGTACAACACTCAAGGACTAAGCACATTGAGGTAAGATATCATTTCATTCGAGACCATGTAGCTAGTGGCAACTTAGAAATTTCTTTTATAGATACAAATGGTCAACTAGCAGATATCTTCACAAAAGCCCTACCTGAAGAGAGATTTACATCTCTTAGAAGGGAATTAGGGATGTGCAATTTGTGAAAAGATTTCTGTAATTTTATTGGCATAAAAATTTTCAGATAGAAATGAAATTCTCTCTCTTTAACAATGAGCAAAATTCAGTTTGTCTACATTCCTTGACCGCTATCGTGTTAAAAGTTGTTTGACTCGTCAAACCTTTTTGTCGCTTTCTGTCTTTACCACCTTTTTGGCGTTTCACTTTTCGGTAAAGTAATATTAAATTATTCAAATCGTTCTGAGAACGACTTGTCTTCAACCTTTACCCTTTTCTTTTTTATCTGTTCGCCCAAAGCCGATGCCCTAACGATTCCGGCATCGACCCCCTGCATCTTTTGAAGCTTTCTCTTCTTCCCGCGAAGAATCCCTCGAGAGCTTCCATCTCTTCCATCTTCCTCCTTCTCCAGAACCTTTCTCCTCTACCTATGGCCGCTCCGATGATCTCCGGAAGCGTAGGGGGCTACAGTGCTGAGTATCTGTCCCCAAAGGAGCAAGAAAGGTTTACTTTTGTGAAGTCGAAGATTTGCGGAAACAAGGCAGTGGACGTTCAGAATCTTGAGAAAAGTGGGATGAGCAGTTTAGTAGAAGCCTTGAGAAGGATGCATTGGATGGATGTTGCTACTTTCACCGAGGTAAGCTATCCGGACCTGGTGAAAGCTTTTTTCATTTGCTTGAAGTCAGAGGCAGATGGGTCCCTTGTCTCCTCAGTGAAGGGCACCCAGATCAAGATAGACCATGAATTATTGCATACTTTGTTTAGAGTAAAGACCTCTGGGCATAGTGGTGTTCACTCTGTGAATGATGAAGCGAAAGGTCTCGGCATTATAGGTCCAGGTTTCAGGCTGAAGGATGGGAAATTAGATATCAATTAGATGTCAGCTTTCAATCGTTTACTTCATTTCATTGTCTGCCAAATTATAGTTCCTCGAAGTGCTACTTTTTCTTCATGCACTAGGGTAGACTCGGACATAATGTTCTCG
This sequence comes from Colocasia esculenta, assembly GCA_014218235.1. Taxonomy (NCBI): domain Eukaryota; kingdom Viridiplantae; phylum Streptophyta; class Magnoliopsida; order Alismatales; family Araceae; genus Colocasia; species Colocasia esculenta. Next base: position 36,707,988 of record CM024762.1, read on the forward strand.
GTAATCCAGACAAGGAGATCAACTTGGCCGCAGTTATGATTGAGAGAATGAAGTTTGCCAGTACTCAAATCTGGGAAACAAAGAGCAAACTGAATGTTTTCTTGCCTTATGCTCATCTACTCACCAAGATTTTCAAGCATTTCGGAGTAGATGTGTCTGGAGCTGTAGTAGAGAAGATGGGCCAGTCTATAAGGTCCAGAAATTTAAAGAAGAGTGGCTTTTCAGTGCAGAATGGGATATGGACAAAGACCTCTGTGGCAGAGGGAGAAGCCATTATTGGAGATGTTCCTGAATTTCAAGAAGAGGCTGCAGATCCTCCAGCAGATTCAAAATCAGATCAGTAGCAGCAGAGCAAGTGTCAGCAGCACCAGCAGTGGCAGATCAAGCAGAGGCTTCTAGCTCACCTGTCTTGGAGGTTGAGTCTCATCCTCCAGAAGTTCATATGAAAGAAGCTGTAGCAAGTGTGGCAGATTCCTTGCCCACCTCGATAGTTGCCTCTATTCTGAGAGAAGTTTAGATTCTCTTCCCTACACCTCAGTTGCTTCAGAAGCAGGTCGACCTGTTGAAGCAAACGTGATCTTGGAAGAAGCTCCTAGCCAAGGGGAGCAAAGTGTTGAAGAACCTAAAGTGTCAGAATCCGTGGCAGAAGGCCACTTTGTGGAAGTTGTCTTGGAAGAAGCTCCTGCCCAGGGGGAGCAAGAAGATGCTGAACTCCATGCTCCTATTCAGGGGGAGCATACTGGCAATGAGGAATCCTTAATAGAAAATGCTCCTGAGACAGCTGCACCAACTCAGGACTATCAAATTCCTGCCAGTGTTCCTGCTAGTGAAGGGCCAAGTGCCAGCCATGTAAATCTTGAGGTGCCTGTCCCTCAGCAGGGCAAGCAAAAGAGAGTGGCTCACAAAAGGCCAAGAAAGAGTCACAGAAAGGTAAATCTGAAGCCAATTATGGCATTACTAAAGGCTCAGGGAGATATCCTGTCTTCAGTTCAGACCAGTGTACAAGGGATACTTGCTAGTCAAGCTTCAACTACCTCTGAGCTATCTTCTGTCAGAAATGCAATGAGGTGGTTTAATAAAGAAATGTCTGATATCAAGTCATGCTAGCAGTTCTTTCAAGGTCTAGTGGAGTTTCTCTTGGAGCTACTCAGAGCAGACCAGCAGATGTTCCTCGGCCACCAGGGCCTCCAGCTTCAGGGTTAGCAGGACCATCATCAGCTTCAGGGTCATCAGAACCATCCTCTGCAGTCAGAGAAGATCAAGCCAAAGGGAAAGAGCCCATGACAGCTACTAAGGCCCCTGAAACTTCAATCTTGCAACTCCAACCCTCTCCTCACCTCCATCTCCTTCTAGAGCCCCTCCTGCTCCACCAACCATAAAACACCCTGTGCCTCGCACCCAACCATCTTCATCCTTCACTTCATCTCAACCTTCCTTCTCTCCCACTCCTTCTCACACCTCAGCTCCATCATCACTCTCACCTTCTTCATCTCCAACTCAGACCACTTCAGTTCACCCATCTTCATCCTTCAACCCCAAACACCTTTTCTATCCTCCTACTCCTCCTTCTTCTGTCACCTTCCCTCCGGAAAACCCTCTACTACTTGGTGTCTTTGACACAAATCTGCCGGATGATTTTGAAAGAAACACCCTCATCACTATTCTCTCCACTGCTTCTCATATCCACAGGACTGATCCTCCCAGTCCTGCCAAGAAAAAGAGGAAATCTTCCCCTCTCTTAGCACCCCCTCTGTACCTTTATTCCCTCCTCTTTGGTATTCTCTTACCCTCGACCCTAAGAGAAGACCTATCTACAGGGAATATCTTCAAAAGTGCATCCTCTCCACCGTCTATGGTATTCCTTTCCTCAACCTCTCTGAGCATCTAAACATTATTCTTCCTCTTACCCAGCTGTCCCACCCTCAAAAATCCAAAATCTTTGAGGGCACTGAGTTCAAGAATGAAGATCAGTGGGCATCTGTCAAGGGCAATAAGGCTCAGTATGAAAAGTACTTGAGTGCCAGGGCCGGATCTCTTACCCATAGAGCTCACCCACTCACTTTTTCTGAGTGGTTCATCATTCAGCATAAGAACTCATGGGGTCCCTTTATTCTGAAAGAGATTCGAATTGCAAAGAACTTTCAGCTGTACAGTGATTTTTGCTATTTGAACAAGCTGCCTGAAGTGTAGTTCTATCAATTTCATTCAGCCTTAGTGATGTTGAGATCAGAACGTCCAAAATCTTCCCCTCTCAGTGGACTTTGCCAATCTCAAAGTTGAGCCTTCAGTTCTTCTGCCAAAGCTACACTCTTTAGTGTTTGACTCAGATGCTGGATCCCATGCACTGGATATGTTTGCTAGGCAGATGGGCCGTTTGTCAGCCAAGTTGGGCAGATTACCCTCCTTCTTGCGGTTCATTTTCAGAGAATATCACTCTGGCCGCATCTCTTCCCAAACCTTGGCCCCACTCATTTCTGAATGTGAAAGGCTTACTCCCACCATATGGGAAACCCTCTACAAGGAACCCCATCTTCAATTACAGGCAATCAACAGTTCCTTGGTTCGTCAAGCTAAGCCCATTCTCTCAGCCGAAGCCTTCATGGATCTCAACTCCATAACCCCAATTCAAGAGATCTATGTTCAGTGGGCAGCCAGATATTCAACCTTCTATGCTTGAAGCAGGATCTGCTTGATCAGAAGATTTCTATCCAATCTCTCTGGATAGATTTCTCCATCGTGCCAGCTTTGGAAAGAGCACTTACTTCAGATTCATCTTGGACCCACATCAGTATGAAGAATTCCTGGAAAAGCAACGGCAACTTTACATTCAAAGGGCCATTCCATCCATGGGTCCTAATTTTTCAGTTGCCTCTGGAGTTTTCCAACAAACTTTTGAAGACCTTGAGATCAAGGCATGGGCTGTCATCTCACAGCATGCCTCTTTATTGTCTCCTATGTACTATCTTCCTCACACTTAATACAATGATTTCTCTCTTCTTTGTCTCATCGCCTATCTTTTTGCTTATTGACAAAATGGGGGAGAAACTAAAGCTATTCTGAAAAACATGTTTGTTTGTTATATGATGTTTAGTATATTTTGTCATCATCAAAAAGGGGGAGATTGATGACCAAACCTTCCCCATATAAATTAATTCAGTTATTTATATATATTAATTTTGATGATTAACAAAATAGTACTAATGAATTACTTGAGCTTTGAGAACAGGAAATAAAAGAAAAATGAAAGTTCAAGACAATCAGGTAAGTCTCATTTCATGCTTTGTCCAAGTCTTTGTATCGACTTCTATTGATAAGCAGAACGATTTCCTTCTGACCGAAAAGTTCAATCAAATCGATACCGCAACGATTTCTTAAAAGATGTCGTAACGATTTCTTTAGAACTCGCAACGACTTTCTAGCCGTAACGATTTCTTTAGTCATCGTAACGATTTCTTTAGAACTCGCAACGACTTTCTAGCCGTAACGATTTCTTTAGTCCTCGTAACGATTTCTTTAGAACTCGCAACGACTTTCTAGCCGTAACGATTTCTTTAGTCCTCGTAACGATTTCTTTAGAACTCGCAACGACTTTCTAGCCGTAACGATTTCTTTAGTTCTCGTAACGATTTCTTTGAAACTCGTAACGACTTGATAGTCATAACGACTTCTTTAGTTTTCGTAACGATTTCTTTGAAACTCGTAACGACTTGATAGTCATAACGACTTCTTTAGTTTCGTAACATTTCTTTGAAACTCGTAACGACTTGATAGTCATAATGACTTCTTTAGTTCTCGTAACGATTTCTTTGAAACTCATAACGACTTGATAGTCATAACGACTTCTTTAGTTCTCGTAACGATTTCTTTGAAACTCGTAACGACTTGATAGTCATAACGACTTCTTTAGTTCTCGTAACGATTTCTTTGAAACTCGTAACGACTTGATAGCCATAACGATTTCTTTAGTTCTCGCAACGATTTCTTTAGAGTTCATAACGACTTGATGAGTGTTTATAACGATTTGTTACAACTCATAACGATTTCATCATTATAATTTAATAATGCTCTGTCATAACGATTTGTCTGTTATCGTATAACGATTTCATAAGTCATGAAGGCATCGGGATTGTTCATATCGACTTTTTGCTGTATCAGTATAATGCTTTTTAATAGCGTTGAAAAGTCAAAGTCATATCTCGTCTGTTGACTGCTACGCATTAAATGCTCTCTGATCGTATCTCCCATGCATGCAGACAATATCTTCATTTTTATGCTACTCTGTCTATGTCCTTTTTTAGACAGAAAGGAGCTTTGCTATATATTGCAATATCTGTTCCAACTGCAACTAACAATCGACGACAGTCCTAGCTGTCCTCTATTTATTGTTGATATGCTCGCAGATATCTGACAAGACTCATCTGTACAACGTTGGACACAAGATACAAGATTCTAAAATATTTTTCTGGCATGTACTAAAGATAAAAGACTGAAGATAGAAGCTTCCTTGCTACCAGTCTAACGTACACCTGGATGAGAGACAACGGTTCTTTTAACGTTCAAATTTCAAGTAGAAGCTTAAATACAAGACTCAAGACTGAGAAGAAGATATAGAAAAAAGAGATAACATTATTCAAAAAGAAAGCAACACCAATTCTTCGAGTCTTCTGAGTTCCAAGCAAGAGCGAAGCAACCATTCCAATTGTTCTCTTAGCTCTTTAGCTCTCAGTGTTCAAAGAAGAAATTCTTGTGAGAGCCTGTGTAGTCTTTGGAGAGAAACCAGTGTCAAATTCTCTTTCTCTCTCGAGGCTTGTTTGCTTCAGCTTGTAGCTGGTTAAGCTAGTGTCTGAAGCTTGTTCTTAAACTTCGTTTCTTTGGTTTGTACCCTTCTGGACAAAGGAAGACCTGGTGGTATCCAGGGTGGTTGTTTTCCCTTCAAGTTGAAGGAAGACCAGTTGAGGCTGGGTGTAAGGATCCGTGAGGGGGATAGTACCCTTAATTAGTGAAAACCTGAGGCATTGCTCAGAGACTGGATGTAGGTCTCCTGTGGAGAGGAGTTCCGAACCAGGATAAAAACCCTTGTGTCTTGTGGTTGTGCTTGTGCGTTTGCTGTCTTATTTCGTCCAACTCTAACGTTTGTTTAAGTTGTTGTGTAATCTTTTTAGTGAACAGGTTTTAATCAAATATCAAATTTTAAATAACCCATTCACCCCCCTCTGGGCTAGCTAGCTGGGCAACAGACTGGACTAGGGACTCCTTGCCAAGACCTCCGTAAGTCTTCTTGGCTTTGGCGCGCGTCCTTAGTCAACGATCTGGTTGTACCCCAAAACCCGTTACACTCTTAGGGATCAGTACGATCCATGCCTTAGTGTTCCTTCTCATCTTGAGTTCACGACGGACCACCTGACCCGTGTACACGGCACGGTTAAGGGGGCAGTTGTGACTTTTACCAGACTGCCGGTACCCGACCTGGTGCCGTGCAACCGTTACTATCGCATGTTTCTCGTCTTTTTACGGAAATGTCCCTATCTCATCTACTATCTCGATACTCTCATCTGTTCACGTTCTCTCTACACTCTCGTCTAGTTCATCTACTACTCTCATCTATTCTTGGTACTCTCTTGGCCATTTTTGTGATTATCTAAGATAACAAACATGACTATGCTAGGAAACATAATAAGGGCCCGATCTGGTCCTTTGGAGGAGCACCTGAAAGGCTATAACTCGCGGGGGTCTAATGATCAGGTGATGGCATACACCAAACGCATGACTATCAAGATTTAATCTAAGACAATTCACAAACATTCCTGTACATGATACTAGACGTGTGGTTGATAAAATGATCGACCAAACGCATGTTACTTGCTTTACTTGCTATCGCGACTAGTGCACCGTTGTGCAACATTACACGCTATCTCGTTACACGCTATCTCGTTACACACTATCTCGTTACACGGCCAGTTCTTTATCATCCTAGTTTTGCAATAATCTTTTGAAATGTATTACCGTTCATGTGTTATCTTGTACTATTACTCTCTTGACTATACTTGATCGTTCTCTCTAGTTGACCTACTTTACAAGATATTAATCACTTAAAGCATGCTTGTTTACACGAGATATTAAGTCCTACTGAGCGTTATCGCTCACCCTTCGTTATTTGTCATTGTGTTTCAGGTAAGTCAGATGATGACCTTACACACAACAACGGGATTGGACTAGAGTGATGAGCGTCCTGGAGTCATAGCGATGGAATGTCTTTAGTATCATAGAGTCTAGATAATTAGTTGCTTAGTTATCATTTCCAATGTAATGATGTTATCGAGCCCTATGTTTTGGCTCTGAATTAGTGATTGTAATAGTTTAGATGAATTATCAATAAAATGAGGAGTTTTATTACAATTATTGTTCATTAGATGCTCTGATATTTACGAATGTATGTGCAATTTACGTTACCATACTCGTTGTTCATGCCTCCCCGATTTATTCCGCTGCTAAATTGGCGGGGCATGACAGTTGGTATCAGAGCCTAGGATGTCCTTATCAGGATATTTAAGTCTAGGATGTTCTAGGTGAACTGCCCTGACATGTGTCTAAGTCAACTACCATACCTATGTGAGAATTGGGTAGAACCATGGTTAAGATCTGAATACATTATAAATATATATGTATCAACTTGGTAATACTTTATCACCCAAAGTCTAAAAAGAAATAAAGTTAATGCTATTGCTCGCAGGAGATTAGTGGAGATGATGGAATGAAATATTCAGAATAGAATTGGTAGTCGTATAATATCATATGAATTTGGGGGCCAAATTCTATTCAAGTGGGGGAGGATGTAGTACCCCGAAAAATCTATTAATTAAAAATTATAGATAAATAGAAATTTTATCTATTAATAAATTCAATTGATTAAAATGGTACGCATCATTATTGCATGCGTATAAACCCCTATAAAAATTTCGTAAAAATAGTAGTTATACTTTAAATAATGTTCTCTAATGACCCATCATAAAATTTGGGCATAGAAAAATCGTTTGGACTTAGTTTAAGAATTTATGCGACTTATTATCATAATTAAGGAATAAGTCGAAGAATCTATTATTTTATGATCCAAAGTGGATTATAAATTAAAATAAATATATGAGTAGACTTTAAATAGTATGGGATGATAGCCCATTGTGATATTTAGACCAATAGATAATCTTGGTCCATGAATATATTCTCTAATAAAAAGATAATTAAAAATTTATTAAGTAAAGTAAGTACATGGGTTGTACAACTAGACTCATTTGAGTTATTGGGCCAAGAGTAAGAGCCCAAATGATGAAGATTAGAAATATTGGCATGAATAATATTTAATCAAATTAAAAATATGGAGTTACTTGAATAAGTGTGATAAATAGATTTAAATGGGAATAAAGGGTGAATAATTAGAATTAAATCAATACTCATTAAACTAAATTAGTAATGGGTTTTACTAATGGTCCTAGCATAAATTGTTGGGCCCAAATATGAAGATCTCATCATGAGATGGGAAGTAATTAGGCTAAATTCGTACCTAAAAATAGTAATAAATAGAAAAGGGTTAAGATAATGACTATTTTAACTCTTACTTATCTTAAAAAGAGTCCTAACCCTAGTCTAACCTAATAGGACTCTATCCTAATCTAAAATTGGGATTTAGATGAGAGACAATTGGGTTAAATATAAGAGACCCAAATTAAATAGGGAAATTCGTAACTATATTATCTCTTAATTAAAAAGGGGTCATTAAAGCACTAATATGACTCATATATATCTTAATAAGAGTCCTAATCACATCCTAAACCATTGGCCACGAAATTAGGCCTCTCTCTTACCCAATTAGATAGATATAGCAAGAAAAATAGGTGATAATTATGAAAATTCATAATTAAATGAGGAGGAAAGAGTTTTAGGTGATTTAGAACTCTACAAGCCATCAAAACACCCCCCCATTTGACCCTAGCACCCCACAATTTCGTGCTAAGTCTTTTGGAGAGGAAGAGGAGAAGATCTGGACCAAGGAGCAAGGAAGGAGAAGGCTTGGAGCAAGAAGGGTTTTCATAATTTCGTCATCCAAACTAGGGCTTTCTTACTCCACGAAAAAGGTAGGCAATCTCTCAAGCTAAAATCGTGAAATAATTACCCTAGGTAGACTTCATGTATCTCTTCAAAAGCCCTATGGTTTCGTGGTATTTTGTTCACCCATTTGGGCGAATTTAATTCGTGAAGTCCTGCTGTTACCATGAACTGAGATCTTGTGTTTTCTGTAATCCCCAACGTGTACTTTCTCTCATGCCTTGATAAAACTTTAAGATATACTACATCTCATTATCTTTCAAACGCCCCTGGTCTTGCTTGATTTCGATCTCCCATGAGGGAGAATTAAATCTTTGAATATCTATCAGATCTGTGCACTCGACCCTTCTTGTTTCCTTTTTACCCTTGCGCAAACTTAACATCATTCCATGATAAAATTATCATAAATACTACTACATGTTATCTTTCAAACGCCGCTAGTTTCAGAATTTTTTATCATGTATACATCTCTAATTAATTCATTGAACTCTGACTACGCCTGTTTAGGTCACCGAAAAGTAACCATATCAATGCATGTCTAAACCTTGTCTATTTTCAAATTAATCATACATGTTGATAGATATACATGTCTACTTTTGTTTAAAACTAGTTTCGTGCTTTTTGGATCACCGTTCTAGTTTATATGTAATTTAGAACATTTATGTATCACAGAAGGCGTTTCCTAAGAAAAAGGGAAAAAGAGCAAACCCACCTGTTATCGCGACGGCGCGACCCGCCGCGATATCAGTGAGGTCGCGTCAGCCGATGGCGTCGCGTCAAGAACGCGACGGCATAAGCTGCCGCGATTCACCCCGGACCGAGCCAGACCGGCCAGGCCCCGTGTCGCGCCCGACCGCCCCGTCACGACTTGAACCGCGACGAGTAAGTCTGTCGCCTTTTCATGAATCCGACCAGAATTGAAAAATTATGCATATGCCCTGCTGTTTAAGCTTTATACCCCTAATTGGTCATGATTAAACCATGATATAGTTAACCCTACTTGGCAAGTTAATAAATGACATTAATGATATCAATTTAATTATTTTAAAAGGACATTTGCACGACTTATCATATCCTCAAGATTTCTTTACACTTACACACACATGACTTTATTAATTGCCATTTGACCCTAATAATTTATGCAATAATGTATCTGGTAACTTAGCGAAATAAATGACTAAATTATCCTATTTATTAAATACAATTGTCTTCGTTTTTACTCGCGCATTTTAAATACCGTTACCGTTTTCCCTCGGCCTTCGAGCACTCGAGGCACGACGGACCCATTTTTACGCACTTTCCCTTGACTTGGACCACCTCTCCACCGGGAATACTCTCGACTGGACTAGGGACTCCTTGTCAAGACCTCCGTAAGTCTTCTTGGCTTTGGCGCACGTCCTTAGTCAACGAGCTGGTTGTACCCCAAAACCCGTTACACTCTTAGGGATCAGTACGATCCATGCCTTAGTGTTCCTTCTCGTCTTGAGTTCACGCCGGACCACTTGACCCTTGTATACGACACGGTTAAGGGGGCGGTTGTGACTTTTACCAGACTGCCGGTACCCGACCTGGTGCCGTGCAACCGTTACTATCGCGTGTTTCTCGTCTTTTTACGGAAATGTCCCTATCTCATCTACTATCTCGATACTCTCATCTGTTCATGTTCTCTCTACACTCTCGTCTAGTTCATCTACTACTCTCATCTATTCTTGGTACTCTCTTGGCCATTTTTGTGATTGTCTAAGATAACAAACATGACTATGCTAGGCAACATAATAAGGGCCCGATATGGTCCTTGGGAGGAGCACCTGAAAGGCTATAACTCACGGGGGTCTAATGATCAGGTGATGGCATACACCAAACGCATGACTATCAAGATTTAATCTAAGACAATTCACAAACATTCCTGTACATGATACTAGACGTGTGGTTGATAAAATGATCGACCAAACGCATGTTACTTGCTTTACTTGCTATCGCGACTAGTGCACCGTTGTGCAACCTTACACGCTATCTCGTTACACGCTATCTCGTTACACACTATCTCGTTACACGACCAGTTCTTTATCATCCTAGTTTTGCAATAATCTTTGGAAATGTATTACCGTTCACGTGTTATCTTGTACTATTACTCTCTTGACTATACTTGATCGTTCTCTCTAGTTGACCTACTTTACAAGATATTAATCACTTAAAGCATGCTTGTTTACACGAGATATTAAGTCCTACTGAGCGTTATCGCTCACCCTTCGTTATTTGTCATTGTGTTTCAGGTAAGTCAGATGATGACCTTACACACAACAACGTGATTGGACTGGAGTGATGAGCGTCCTGGAGTCATAGCGATGAATGTCTTTAGTATCATAGAGTCTAGATAATTAGTTGCTTAGTTATCATTTCCAATGTAATGATGTTATCGAGCCCTATGTTTTGGCTCTAAATGAGTGATTGTAATAGTTTAGATGAATTATCAATAAAATGAGGAGTTTTATTACAATTATTGTTCATTAGATGCTCTGATATTTGCGAATGTATGCGCAATTTACGTTACCATACTCGTTGTTCATGCCTCCCCGATTTATTCCGCTGCTAAATTGGCGGGGCATGACAGCATTTCTCAATGGAGAACTAGGCGAAGAAATTTATATGGTGCAACCAGAAGGTTTTGAGGCAGAGGAACAAGAGCGCAAAGTTTTCCGTCTCAAACGTTCCATTTATGGCTTCAAACAATCGTCTAGACAGTGGTATTTTAGATTCCATAAATCCATTATCTCATTTGGTTTTGAGATGATTGAAGAAGACCACTGTGTGTATGTTAAATGTATGGCGGAAAAAGATTCTTATTTTGTCATTATATGTTGATTACATTTTATTGGCTAGAAATGACATGGAATCTATCGAAGCAACTCGAAAATGGCTGTCTTCTGTCTTTGAGATAAAAGACATGGGTGAAGCAAATTATGTGCTAGGAATAAAAATCACGAGAGATCGTTCGAATAAACTTATGTGTTTGTCGCAGGAGACTTATATAAATAAGATTCTTGAGCGATTCCGGATGCATTATTCCAAACCAATAGATACTCTAATTGATAAGAGTTGTGTTTTAAGTATCAGTCAATGTCCACAAACTGACAAGGAAAAGAATGAAATGTCAAAGGTGCCATATGCTGCTGCAATTGGAAGCCTAATGTACGCCATGTTATGTACACGACCTGACATTAGTTTTGCGGTGGGTCTTGTTAGTCGTTATCAAAGTAATCCCGGTCTCGTTCACTGGAAAGCAGTTAAGAGGATTTTTCGATATCTCCGTAGTACTTCGGACCTTGTCTTATGTTATAAAGGAGGTGACTTAAGATTGAAAGGTTTCAGTGATGCTGATTGGGTCGGTGATAAAGATGAGCGCAAATCCACCTCAGGCTATGTTTTTATGTTAGGTGGAGGGGCCATTTCTTGGTGTAGCAAGAAACAAACGTGCATCGCTTTATCCACCATGGAATCAGAATATGTGGCTTGTTCTGCTGCATGTCAAGAGGCCGTTTGGTTGCAGAGTTTCCTATAGAGATTGGCCATGACACAATTGTCAAGGGAGGGGGTGTTTCTGTATGTTGATAGCACATCGACCTTGGCCTATGCTAAGGACCCTAAATATCATGGGCGAACCAAACACATTGACATTCATTATCACTACATTCGGGATTTAGTGGCAAAGGAGTTGGTGGTTCTCCGACACATTTCAACTGGCCATATGTTGGCCGATCCACTAACTAAACAAATCCCGAGGGAGGCATTTGTAACCCATATTAGAAATATGGGATTATGTAAATTGTAATGTGCACAATATTTGTTGACAATTAAGTAATTATGTTTTCCTTCCTTATGTGTGTCTATGGTTGGAATACTTTACACATCAAGAAAAGTGTTACTAGGCTCTGAATGGACCCCCTCACACGGGTCATTCGCCTTGGCACTAAGAAAGCGAGCAAGATGAGACATTTTTTTATCTATGGCGCTATGAGAGTGAGCAAGATAAATTTATATCTATGGCGCTATGAGAGCGAGCAAGATATTTTCTGATTATTGTCGCCTTAAAATGAGTTAAGATGAGGTCCCTCTGGATCGATCATAGGATATGAGAATCAAATCCATGAAGCCTTCATTAAGCCGGTTGCGAGTTTTATGATAAGAGGTCGTAAGACTCGGGTTAGCCGCAGTGGGAGTGGCTAGACTAAGAACCGTATGGTGTTTTTTTATATTATGTTGTATGTGAGACGCCCATAATGATGGAAGAACACCGTAGCATGTGTACATACCACATGTGCATAAAACGACCCTTGAAGAGAATGATGAATGAGATCTCTGTTTCATCATTGTGTGAGCTCTTGGATCATAATTCATTGATCCATTTGTACCCTTAGGACTTGAGATCTATGTCATGAAAAGGAAGCTTGATGTCGCTACTTTAGCATGCTCCTTAGGGCTATGGTTGATACAGTCCAGTGGGACATGACTAGGAAATCCGTCAAGACTAATTGAATTGACATGAGAACTCAAGAAAGACATCCAAATATTGCACCATGTTTTGTGGTTCACACCTCGAGGGACTATGTCGACTTAGTGGCGATAAAATCGTGAATACAAAATGTTCGAGTTTTGACGTTGCTAGTTTTAAGAGATCCAGGATGTCAAAGCTGGTGAATATTGAAGATATCTAGGGTACTACGGGATTCCTTTAGAGTATTGTGATATGTTAGTTTTGGTGATAAATTAATAGATCACTACTCATTTGTTGTGCCGACTCTCATAAGGTCGCTCACTCTATTCGTCGTATGTAAGATTGAGAAGCAAGTGTCGAGAGATGAATTGCTCTTTGTGAGCAACTGACATTTTACTGTGCCCTCTGTGGGTAAGTGGGAGATGTTAGCCAATGGCAGTTGGCAATTGGTTGCCCACGTGGGCACCAAAGGTTGCCAAAGCAACCTTTGGAATGAGACCAACCAATGTGCGGTTGTCTCCTGGAAGAGGAGGACACTTCCTCCCATCCAAGCGCATGAGAGCAGATCTCTCTCTCTCTAGGAAAAGAACCAGTGCAAGACTCTCCCCCACTCTCTCTCTCTCTCTCACACACACAGTGCAAGTCTTCTCTCATGGGATATCACCGTCGGATCCCGAGTACGTTTGGAGCGAGGAACTACAAAGAAGATTCTTGTAGACTTCTTTCCGATCCTACGATAATCCGCAACGCACGAAGTACACACCCCGTACAAGATCAAACATTAACCATAATCCTCCTCCCAGTCTGTCTCTCATCCTCTCAGCTGCTTCAACACACAGCAATCCGCTCTTGCTTCCCGGAGATGGTGGAAGTGTTGCTAAATGCAGAAACACTAAGTATTTCAAAGTCAAGATCGAGCTCAAGCCCCTTTTTATAGGCTTAAAACTTAGCTTAGTTGAATTAGTTAAAGATAGATGGTGAGGGTACGTGTACGGAGTGAGCGTGCTACATGGGCCTAAAAGAATTCAGCTAAAGACATTGCTTCATCGATGTTGGATGGGTGAAAAATTCAACTAGTGCTTGAAATTTGAGTTGGATACATTAAGAATATAATATAAAATATTACATTAAAAGTTTATGTCAAGCTGGCTTCCAATCTGACCGAACCGAGCTAGTGAAGATCGAAGCTGGCTCATTTACTAAATACTCGAGCTCTTTTCATGTTGGTCTTTTTGCTTGGCCTATGCCATCTGGTTTGCATATGGCTTTTGCCATCTTTTTTAACCTTTTTAATAATAAAATTGCCGGATTCAGGCCTTTAATAGGAAAATTAGTCGAGCTTTTTTCATAGCTTGGTCAGGCTTCTTAAAGTACACCCTTCGAGTGGAGCCGTACGTCGAGCTCATCTGGAGTACCTCGCCAGTGGCTTGGCTCATTGCTTAAAGTGTTGCTCTTTAGATTATTGCCACTGCTCGAGGCTGAAGTGATTATAATAGCACTTTGCTGCAAACTAAAAATCGTCTTCTAAATTGAAGCCATTCGGTGTCTTCTTATCTACGCTTATTAGTGGAAACACGTACGAAACTCGGAAGTCATAGTTTGTAGTTTACAGGCTTATTCTATTCCCCGATGTATCTCTTATCGAAATATTTATTTCTGGATCTTGTAAATCATTGAAAACAGTTGAAAAAAAAAATCTGAATCAAACTGCCAGTCTGATATGTAAATCCAGTGAGATAGAGCAAACGAAACTTTAATTTGGCTTCAAAGGTTAAACTTTCCACTTCACTCAGCTGTATGGTGAGGGGTTACGGATAACGGGTTGCGGAAAAATTTTAGGGCTGTTCTCCAGTAAGAATTCGGCAGTGTTTATTTGAAGGTTTCTTGACTTTGATTAATTTCCGAGATTATATAAACATACATGATGGGTGTTTGTCCCTTGTAAGTCTCCGAATCGGTGGACGAGGAACCAAACTAATTATTGGATCTTATAAAAGGTCCTGGGCAGATGAACGGCCTTATCTGGTTCGGACCCTTACCAGAATCCAAATCGCGCGAGGTTTGAATTTGAGACCCAAAAAGGGATATGTAGTTATGAGGTTTTAGTCCAATATCTTCCCGGTGTTGCCAAAGGTAAGTTCTCAGTCACTCTCTGTACATGCAAAGAGCGCACGAGTCTCCACGCGGTTCTTTGTCTTCCTTTTTTAAGGCTGACTTAAGGATCAGAGGCGATTTCTAAGTCTTCTATTTAAAATCTGAGACTAAAACTCTGACTTTGCAGTTCGCAGGTTGGGTCTTAGGAGCTCGGCGTCGGCATACACAATTGTCGGGCTAGGGTCTACGCCTGCCGCGAAGGAAAAGGACTTCATCAATGCAGTTATGCCATCTTTAGATCACCATTCCAAGCAATACGACGACAAGCAACTTAATTATGTTATTCCACTCAGTAGGACAAGCTTAACAGTACATTATATATTACAACAATATATAGCACTGAAAGCAAAAGGGAAAGAGAAGAGCCAAACAGGAAGAGAGTATAAGTAAATATCATAAGTTTCTTCAACAACCATGCTGCTGGTCCTCCTTCTGCATGCCTTCTTTAACTCAGTTCTTTGCGGCCGGTTTTGCACCTCTCGTCTGCACATGAAATAAATGTACTACTTTGTCAGTGGCATGATGCATATATATACAGCAACGACTTGTACAGTTCTAATCGAACATTCCTTTAGTTTCAACGGTACTCCAAATTAAATAGAGGAATTAATATATATATAACCGTTTAAATTATATTTCCTATTATAAATAATATTTTTTTTTGGGTTCTTCGACGCAGTGGTCAAAAGACCATGCCCTGTCGCGGCTTACGCCGCAGATCTAAAGATTGAACTTTAGACGTATCCCTTCTGCCCTGAGATATTTCTTACTATAAAGAACATGTTACAGAATGGATATAAATATGTCGAATGACAAGGTAAGAGAGTTAATCAAGGGAAAAGTTGGAAACTTCACAAGTAGTGCATGCATTACCAGCTTTTTCTTGGCTTCCCGGGGCTTCTGCTCAGCCTTCTTGGGCGCGGCCGGCCTCGACGCCCTGGATCTGGCGGGGCCATCGCCGGCCTTGGAGGGTTCCTTCTTGGGCTGGGCGGTGCCCACGGCCGCCTGCGAGGCTTCAGGCTTCTCAACCTTCATGGATGCCATCCTAGTTAATCTGTGCGAGTCGAGATCGAGCTGCTTCTAACTAAACAGGCGTGTGAGAGACTGCTTCTAGCTGGGCTCGATGACTCTGGTACCCCGTCCTAGTACTCGTATTTATATGTTTCTTCTGTCAGCAATATTATATTGGAACAAGGCCACCGTGAGAGGAGATTGGGGTGAGTGAGAAAGTTCGATGGGATAGCTGGTGGGGGGAGAGAGCGGTCGAGAATGGAATTTTTTTTTTTTTTTTTCAAACAGACGGCCAGGAATTTTGCCAGTGAGAATTGGATTCCTTGAATTATTTGGCCGATAATATCATCAGCATCGTCATCATCAGTTATACGCAATTATTGGACTGGCTGTCCGGCTTGTCGCTGGAGCTTTCGGACCATCTCTTCTTGATCCTTTCCATTGTTTCACGCGGAGCATCATGCAGCAAGTTGTGGCATCGATCGATTAACGTACCCACTTGGATTTGTGCTTATCTAGGGGCCATTACACATTGGAATATATTTGTCCGGTGGGCATGTAGAAGTATTGATGGTGTGTAACTTTGACGACTGAGAAATATATACTTGATCCATATCTCAGTGTGTTTGATGTCATGGAAATTATTGTTTCATTAATTTCAATGGACCACTTGCGTTTGTCCTCTCGTATGATCTCTAGGACTGTTCATGGTTCGGTTCGGTTCGGTTTATGACCATTTTCGGGTCAACCCGAACCGAACCGAACCCCATTAAGACCCGAACCGAACTGAACCGAGATGATGATGACCCGAACCGAACCGAACCGAATTGGTTCGGTTTGGATCGGTTCAGCCCATCGGTTTGCACCTGCTGGTCATTTTTTTGGGGCTGTTCACATATACAAATGGCTTGGGCCTGTTGGGCTTCTACGGACTGTTCATTTAGGATATCACCAACTTGGATCTGATGGGGTTATTTTTGGACTGCTGACACATAGATAATATTAATATAATATAATATATATATATATATAATTTGAATTGTTCATGTAATAACAGTCTAACAATGTGAATCCAACAACAACATGGATATGTAATCCATAAGAAATTCCAAAAAACACAAAATCCTCAAAAAACACAAATATGCAAAGATCTTCCATGCTTTAGCTTCTGCACTTCAGAACTTCTGCACTTCTCTGGCACATTGCTTTTGTTTGGTTCCTTGCATTTATCTTGTCTGTGTTTTTGCTTCTGCACTGATATCATAAATGTGTTTCTTCTTCTGATCATATAAAACAAGAAGTTAGAGTTAGTGGATAGATAGAGTTAGTGGACAAGCCAAGAGTCAGACAACAAAATTAAATTAAAAACACAACATAAGAGTGCACGGATGGGCAACAGATGTTGCTCAAAAACTCAGAAAATGACTTCTGATAGAACACAGCTCCCAAAGCAAGTATTCTTTGATTGTGGTATGCCAGCCTTTACAAGGAGTTCAAACAAAACAAGATGATGGATGATGCTATAAATGAAACCAATTCTGAAGAAAATGTTGGAAGGAAATGCAGGAACACAATATCATTGAATATCTAGGTTTATGGAGGCTGAAAATTCATGTACTCTTGCATGGATTCACAAAGAGAAAAGACAAAAAGTTATGGAGAACCAGTAAAATCTCCCCCATCTTAGCAAGAATAAGAACTACAGAACCACATAACATACATTGAATTCCAGCAGCCTACACTATCAGAAAATAATTGCCAAGAACATCAAGCATTCTTTATGCAAGATCCAGCCTATTAATTTGATAAAGTCTATGAGTTATTTCTGCCAAAACCCAGATGCCAATACATGAATTCGTGATCCATATCCCATAAAATGATTTTTCATTTGCATACTCCTGTTAAGACTACAATTGCACCACCGACATTGTGAGAAGTGTGTTTGCATGCATCTCCTGACTCCTTGTTGCAGGGCAGCCCATGCAATATACAGAGTTCTAAATAAGGTGGCAAACAACCAACGAGTGTGAGATTTTAGTCGGCAATTTCTTCAGTCGGCAATTTCACATGCATATAATGAGTGGCAATTTTATAATATATATATATATAGTGGTCATTGTCTAATTTTAGTCTTAACAGGAATATACTATACTTACAAGAAAAACAGCCCATGAATGTGTGCTCAGGAGGGGTGGGTCTTCGCTGTGGTCCTGAGTAACATGTTAGTTATGTTAGTATAAGCAAACTATAAAAAGACAAGATAATTTTACTGTCTCTTTTGAAAGGCACTAAATATTTCTCTACATATATATTGAAAAGCTCATCCAAATAGAATAGATGTAATCTCCACACACATCAGATTCTAATAAAAATCTAACCACGGTTTGCCATTTCATGATTCTGCCAATTTCTGCAGCATGAAGCCAAGGGATTTTGAAGGCTGGCAACCACAATAGTTTATACATTCATATGAGTTTTTTTTTAATTTATGATTTCCCTATATAATAGGAAAAGTTCTTATGAAAAATATTTTGCCCTTATGAAAAATGATCATTTTAAATTCCTTGAATTTAATAGATTGTTTCCTCTTCCACCACAATAGGATTGAGATGCTCAGAAAAGGTATCCAGAAGTACCCAAAGGGAACATCCCGGAGATGGGAGGTTATTTCAGAATACATTGGTACTGCAAGGTCAGTCGAAGAGATTCTCAGGGCTTCAAAGACTGTTCTTCTTCAGAAACCTAATTCTGCTAAAGCTTTTGATTCATTCCTTGAGAAGAGGAAGCCAGCCCAGGCCATCGCATCTCCTCTTTCAAGTAGACTTGAATCTGAAGGAGTTCCTACTGGCGGGACTGGTCCATCTGACGCAGAAAGGAGTATGGATACTAACCACAACTCAGGATGGCTCAGCCATGCATCTCAATCTCTAATACTGTATACTCTTTAAATTCCTTGAATTCAAAGTTATGCAGGAAATGGAGGAGCAAGCACTGAGAGGAGTATGGATAGAGGAGGACAGTAAACAAGTAGTTGAATTCTTACTAATCACAACTCAGGATGTGCACAACAGGAAATTAAATTCATAATACAAGAAATTCAACAGTTATTAATCAGATGGAACACTGATCAACTTTTCCAATGGCAGGATAGCAGACAAGTGTGTAGCTGTTGCTAAATTGGGATAGACGATTGCTAAATAAGCAGGTTGTGAACTGTGTGTATCCTCCTTTTATCATTTAATTAAGCAGAGAGAACCCAAAACCCTCAAGACCGAAGTTTCTCGGAAACTTGTCTCATCATCAAATTAATTATACACAAGAAATACTTACCAACAAAGCTTATGCAATATCAACAACCAGAGGCACTGATGTAACACTTGAAAGTTCTGAAAAAAAAAACCATATATTTAGTAAACTCAAATTCATCCAAATTAATAAATAAATGATAGAAAATAAATATTACCTTCATCTAGTTGCTCAACTTCCTCTAATTTCTCTTCAATGCTAAGTCGATCTTTAGATGACCGAACCCAATCTTGGGTGCAAATTAGCGCTTCTACTATTTTAGGAGATAGAGAACTCCTAAATGCATCAAGAACACGACCACCAGTGCTAAATGCAGATTCTGCAGCATGAACCCAATCTTGAAATTTTTGTGCTGTATCTAACATCATAAAAGTTGAGTTCCACCTTGTAGGAACATCAAGACATAACAAACTTTTGCTGCAGATTTTTTCTTCTTCAACACAAGACTTAAAATTTTGAAGTCTTGATGGAGATTGTCTCACATATCTCACAGCATTTCGGACGCGTGCAACAGACTCATTTGATAATTTCAAACCATCATTAACAACTAAATTCATGATATGTGCAACACACCTCATATGAATGAATTCTCCTTTCAAGACAGTGCCCTCCCAATTATTAATTCTCCTCTTCAAATATGCAATGGCAACATCATTGGAACTAGCATTGTCAACAGTAATTGTCATAACCTTCTCAATACCCCAACTATTCAAGCACTTTTCAATTGCCTTACCAATAGCCTCACCTTTATGACTAGAAATTGGACAAAAATTTAAGATCTTTTTGTTCAACTTCCAATCATTATCAATAAAGTGTGCAGTTAGACACATATAATTGATCCGTTGCAATGAAGTCCATGTGTCTGTCGTAAGGCAAACTTTTCGGCAATTATTTTTTATAAAAGATTTCAGCTTTGTCATCTCTTCCACATAGATTTCAAAACAATCTCTTGCTACAGTGATTCTTGAAGGAATATGAAACTTTGGTTGTGCAACACTACAAAAATGTTTAAACCCTTGCCCCTCAACAAATTTAAAAGGAAGTTCATCAACAATCACCATGTGTGCCAACGCTTTTCTAACTAGTTGTTGATCAAATTTCCAAGTTGACACAATATGTCTAGGCTCTCCCTCTGTTCCTTCTCCAACTAAAGGGCTGTGAGGACTAACTTGTACTTGCTTGCTTACAGCTCCACTGAAGGGATATTTCTTGCATCTTACATTTAGATGTGTTCTAAGTGTACTTGTGCCACAAGTGACTGGATCACAACTATACATAGTACCGCAGTAATTGCATTGGCACTTATTTTCCCCTTCAATCTTTGTAAAATGCTCCCACACATTTGATCTTAAATTTGTAGTTTTCCTCTTTACTCTTGATGAACTTGTTTGAGTTTGAGTAGCAATATTAGGATCTGAACTTGTACCCTCAGTTGTAGGAGTATTTGATGACATCGGATTAAATATACTCCTAATACAACATAAAAAAGATAGTGAAACAAAGTTAAACAATGTTATTCATATGCACAAAGAAAAATAGCATTCAATAATTCAACATGGGCATTTTTCATCATAATCCATAACTTTCCAATCCATGGCAGCAACATGCTTTTCTTTTAGGCTAACTTTCCAATTCATATGCACAATAAGTGTAAAATGCCACAATAATTAATATACAGAGAACATATTCATTTTCCGCGCAAAGTTAGACAATTGATTTAGATACATATTTACCTCCTCAGAAGCACAGAGCTGATAAAAGCAATGATAATTCCTTTAACGATCTGCTATCTTTACAATACGAAACCTCTCCAGAAGGTACGTCCTGATCGCTGTACCAGATGTTCTACCACTTGCATCAAATTAGATCTCCACAAACTTTCCAAAATGACTAAAGAAGAGGGGGGACAGACAGAAAGTTATTTCAGAATGTATGTAGATAATTAATGCAAAATACAACAATATAGGATGAATCCCACATTCTCCCCACCTTCTTCCTCTCCTCTCATGCTCCCATCCCACATCTGGGGTCCCTTCTCCCATCACAACTCTAGTATAGGTGTCCTCTTTTCCCTGGGAGAGGAAGAGTACTGCAAAAGCTCTCTCCCACCCACCCACGCACACTGCCATGAAGAAGCTTCCCACAGAAGCAGACAAGATCTTCCTCAAAGCCCACACCTTTGCCATTATTTTATGCCCACCCAAATGACCTGTCTGTTATGTGCTTTTGTTGACTGCAATAATTTCTCCCTCCATATCTCTTGCTTCCACAGGTTCACCACCCATTCCTACTTGATTTCTCATTACTTCCCTGTCGGCCGTGTGTGTGTGTGAGAGAGAGAGAGAGATGTTCTGATATGGTTTTCATGGAAGAATGATGAGAGAGAGAGAGAGAGAGAGAGGCGGAAGAGATGAGATGTGATTGAGGAATCATGATGAGGAAGGTGATAGCCAGCAGGAATCCGTGGAGGAAACCAGGTGTTTGGAATGAGGTTTGATCCAAGATCCACCCCCCTGCAGGAGCCAAAAAAAAAAGAAAGACTACTTCTGCCCATTTGCATCACCTATACTTAGTTCATGTAAACACACATGAATAGATGTAAACACAACAAAAAATCTTAGTTCTTTGCTCACAGAAGCTCAATCAGCTTATTGGAACATTCCAAAATAGAGGAAGTGAAACCCATCCGTGGAAACCCCAAAAAGACTGGAACTGGAAGGGAGAAACTCCAACAAAATACAAGATACCATTTCCCATGCCTTCAAAGTCCAATAGAAGAGACAAACATGAAAGGGAAACAAACCAGGGGAGCTGTGCCGGGAGAGAGAGAGGAGTCGCACCTGAGAACGGTCGGGGGTCCTGAAGAGGCGTGAAGTGTAGAGGAGGAGGCAACGGTGGTGGCAGGCGGATAAGCTTTCTCGCCTTGCGGGTGGGGCTTGTGGGGGGTTCTTGTTCCTCCTGTCAAGCTCCTTCTTCTCCGACGGGTACCGCCGCTTCACCTCGATCTGCCGACGAAGATGAAGACGTCGAAGACTCCACGGACGGCGACAACCACCCTGGCCGAGGAGGCTCGCCTGCTCGGGGCGATGGAAGAGGCCGACAGGCTGGGGGCCTGGGGCTCCGATCCTCCGAGTCCCACACTCGGCTGCGCAGCAAAGAGGAGATTGGAGAGCCTGATCTGGGAGGGATTAGGGATTCAGGGAAGGTCTGCGCAGCAAAGGGGGTTTTAGGGTTATTTCGGTTCGTTCGGTTCGGCTCAAGTTTTTTGTAAGAAAAAACCGAACCGACCCATTTACTGTTAAACCAGTTTGATTCGGTTCATTGACCCGAAATGTAATTAGTTGAACCGAACCGAACCGTTCGGTTCGGTTCGGTTCGGTTCGGTTTCTCGGGTTGAACCGAGATATGAACAGTCCTAATGACCTCCACGTAATTAAAAAGTGATTTGCAATATGCATCATAGGGTGGAATACAGCAAGTATTTCTCATGCCGACTTGACTCCACTTAACTCAACATTGCCCAAGCTGCCTAATAGGATATGTAGAGTTGATGTATAATATATCTCCATTCCTTTGAAGATCTTTTCTATAGGCATATTCACAAATATATCTTTTCATGTTTGCTTTCCACCACATGCATGTCTCCTCTGCTTGATAGAATGACGGCCATTGGCAGATAGTTGAAACGCGTCGACTGTGGTTCTCTGCGTGTCAGGTTCATGTTCAGAGCACATTCACTTTCCTATATCTTATCTTATCCCGCTTCTCTAACGACCAAATTAAGTGGGTCGCATTTGATGCATGACTAATTAAAAATTTCCATCACAATTAGCAATTAATTTAGGTGCATATATGGATGTAAGTATTGCCATGTGGGTATTGTATAGTGGAGTAGAACTAGAGAGGAATTACGAGGACCACAGGATGGACCTCGGGATTGAGAAACTTCAAATCCTGCCCTCAAAGGAAAAGCAGTCATGGGGTATAGGCTTGTGCCTTATGGAAAAATTCTATGATACTTTAAGTAAGCTGGCAGAGAAAGAAGAGGGCTAGTGTCAGGACTGTGTATGTATCTTCTGCAGTGCATGGTAGGCCAACTTGCTTGTGTAGGGCATCCATGAGGGTAACCCTTTGATCATTCGTTATAAGAGTTAAAGCCCCGGCTCATCCCTTGAAGAGAATTTAGCTTACATGGGATCACAATAATCTTAATACATAGTCACAAAGTCCTGATTATGGGAGAATCATGGATTGACCATTAGTGTTCTCCTTTTTTACCTTCCAACTTTCCTACCATAGAAGACATTTAGTGGAGGTAGATTACTTGCTCATCAGGTTGGTCATAAATTTCCCAGTATCTAGTCTACATTGAGTTTACTTCTTCAAGCACAATTTCTTGAGCTAACCAGGATAGTTATCCTGCTTAATTAAACTGAGGTATAACGAGCTCTTGGACTATCCTATTTTTTTGCTGGGAGATTTATTGGGCCAAATCATTGCCATTTATTGGGCCAAACTTTGGGCTTTTCTGCTAATGACATCCTCTTCTCTGCTGATGTCATTGATAGTATTGACGGCAGCCTCTGCTCCTCGGATATCACCAATGTTAGCCTCACCTCTTATCCTTTGACAACAGCAAAGAATACCGGCGGGCCTCTTCTCCTTTGATAGTACAATAGTAGATTCTCTAATGGTTAAGGGCAAATCACAAAAAGAAATACTTATTGCAAGATCTATCTCGTAGCGCTACCAACGGGTTGGAGTCGGAAATAAAAATGATATTTTTCACATTTATTTTTTATAAAAAAATAAAAAATAAAAAAAATAAAAAAAAAACATTTGCTACGATCATAGAGTGGATGTGCGTAGCATTAGGAGTAGTGGCAACATAGATGTCTGTGATAATAATAGGTAAAATAAATGTTAGAAGAGAGATAAGTTAATTAGATTCAATTTACAAATTAAGGAGAAGCCAAAAACTTACTCTACAGTTTCTCAATATTAAGAAATAAGATTTTAAGAATATATATAATTTTATAAATAAAATAAAATTTTATATTATCGAAAACAAAATGGAAAAACAGATGCAGAAATGATTATTTCCTTATCCACTAAAAAAAGTCAGAAATGGATCGGAAACTTGGAAAATAGATATTCATTGGCAGCCCTACTATCTTGTAATAAATATGATTGTCTTTTCTTTTTACAAATTTAGACAAGATAGATTTCAAATCTTCAATTTCTTATTTAAGCTTACTTACATAGTTTTCATTCTCAGTGATTTCTTTCTTAAGATTGAAACTATCTTTTCTAAGATTTGATTCTCTAATTTTAATTCATCATTCTCTAGTTTCAATCACACATATTTGTTCCATGAGATCACTATTGTTTTGCTGAGTTTCTAATTATTGTTTAAGAGACTTATTTTCATTTCCAAGTCTATTATATCTACTATTGATGTCTTCAAATACCATTTCTAGTTGAGCTAGAGTAATCAAATCATTATTTACCTTATCTTCTTCCTTATAAATTGCTATGAAATAAGTTTGAACTTCAAGTTTATCTTGATCCTCACTTGAGCTTGAGTTTTCTTCTTCATTCCATGCGGCTACCATGACCTTTTTTTTTCTTCTTAAGCTTGCCTTTCTTATATTTCTTCTTCAAATCAAGGCATTCACTTCTCATATGACCTAGTTTTATATACTCATAGCAAATAATATTATTAGTCATTGGAGGCTCCTCCTTAGAAAAGGGGCGTTTGCTTACCTTGGGTTAATTTAGTTTCACGAGATATTTTTATTAAGAACAATTTATTGATCTTTTTGAGCTCCCACGTTGATTTTGATGATTGACAAAATAATAATTTTGATCACTTTTACATTTCGTATAGCATGAGAATAAAAGTTTATAGAATTCAAATTAGATTTTCATATGGATACATTCTCTTGAGAAATTGTTCATATTTGTGAATAGATTGACTCTATGATTGCTTACAATGAAAGTTCAAACTTTTTTACATTGATGCAGAGTTTGTGCAAAGTATAAATATCCAAAACAAGGGTAAAACTATTTTTCACAAAACTGCAAAAAGTGGTCGACCATTTTTGTTTAGGTCATGATCGCTTTTTCTAGTGCACCTTATTTTTGATGTGGGTTGAGGCAGATGACTGTTTTTGTGAAACTATCGACCATTTTTTGCTATGGCTCGATGGAAACTTTTTATAACTTACTAGTGGTGGCACCTTTTTTCCCTAATCATCTCTTGTCTATAAATACTAACATATTCTCTTTCTTAGTAGGAAGAGAATGAGGAATTAAAAAGGCCTTTCTAGAGAAATTCTTCCTCATCTACCCTCCTCTCCCCTATTTCTTTTACGTTCTTGAGTATGCTTGAGGTTTTGATCATTTTATTGTGATTTCTACAAGGAATTTGGGTATTTTTCTACTTGGAGCAATTCACCTCTTCCTCAGATCAAGATTGGGAATGAAGAGGAGTTGAAGGAATGGCTTGGTGATGAAGATACATCGCATGGAGGATCATATGCTTAGGAGGTTTGAAATTTGATTGTCTTGGTTTATTGTTGCCTTTTCTTATAGGATTGAAGATTGAAGTTGCTTGGGAGGTACCAAGAGAGATCAGTTCGATCATTTAAAGGAAAAGAAGATTGGGGATCAAACATGTAATGCTTGCTTTGGCTACTCTGAAGGTTTTTTTTTACAACTTAATTCATACATTTGCGTTATCTTTCATTGAGCTAAATTGAGTGCCTATTGTACTAAACTCTTGACATATACAAAGGTGTGGTGATTTTAGTGGGTGTGTGAGTTTGGGTTGCTTATCTCATCCTTAGAGTGCTTGGGCACTTCGTGTGTGTGTGTGTGTGTGGTTGTAAGTATCTTGGCCAAGATAATGAAACGTTCACAATTTATGGGGGAGTGGATGTAGATCTCACAAGGGTGGGATTAAACCCACTTTAAAAATTGGGTTGTGCATCTTGTGCGATTACCCTTTCTTATTTTTTGGCATTGTGACTCTCATATTCACATTTATTTATTTAGTAATCTATCTTGATATTGTGAACAGATTGGTCGACTGCATTCAATCTTCTTACTATTGGTGTGATCAACTTTATCCTGTGAAGAAATTCACAATATTGCTAAGATTACTTGGCTGTGCTGTTGCCTAATTTTTGTGATTGTGTTTTTTTGGGGGCAAACACAATTTACCCCCCCCCCCCCCCCCCTCTTGGTTTGCCATATATCTGGGACTTCAAGTCTTTCTTGCGAGAGAGACTATTTTCTCTTCATCCAAGTCATCATCTGACTCTTCATCACTTGAAGAATCAACTTTTGAAGTAGATTTAAAGAAAACATTCTTCCTTTTCTTGCTTGTCTCTTCATTCAGATTTCTTCTCCTATTGATCTCGTAAGTCATCGAAGACCCCATAAGCTCATCAAGATCAAGAGTAGATACGTTCTTTGCTTCCTCATTAGTAGTAACTTTAGAATCATATGATGATGACAATGAGTGAAGAATTTTACAAACTAGATCTAAGTTTGAATAGGTCTTGTCTAAAGTTTTGAATTCATTCATTATATCCCCAAATCTTGTGAACATTTCACCGATTTTTTTTATTTTTCTCTATCTTGAACAATTCATACTTGTGAATGAAAAAGTTTATTTTCGTTTTCTTGACTTGAGATGTGCTTTCATACGTCACTTGAGATTTTTACTATATTTCTTTGGCTATTTGACATACATAAACACGATTATTGTCATTCTCATCAAGTGCATAATGTAAATCCCCCCAACAACACTCTCGGGTATATCACTACAAGGAATAGCGGCATTACCGACGAATATTTTCGACGGAAATATTTCGTCGGTAATACCGTCAGAAATTCTGACAGAAAAGTTTTGTCGGAAATATCCATCAGAATTTTTTATGGAACTCAATACGTTGGAAATGCCGTCGGTAATGCCGACAAGTATTCTTTCGTCGGAAGAATCCGTCGAAAATACCGACAGATATTCCAACGGAAATTCTTCCGTCGAAATTTCTATCGCCAACCCCCTATTTTCCCCTCCCGCCTTCCTCCCGAAATCACTCTCTCTCTCTCTCTCTTTCATCGCCTACGGGGACCGACGCTACCTCCTCCTCCGCTTTGCGACCTCCGGGGACCGCCGCCGCCGCCTCCTCTGCCGCGACCTGCACTGCCATTGTAGATCTCAAGTACCTCGGCCCCTCACTACAAGAATAATACAGTTTAGCTACGGAATTTAGCTACGGAAATAGTTGTAGCTAATCCGTAGCTAATTTGCTACTGCTTAGCTACGGACGCATAGCCGTCGCAAAAAATTATAATTTAGCTACAGAATTGCGATGAAAATAATCTGTCGCTAATCCGTAGCTAATTCGCTGCGGATTAGCTACGCACCAATTCAGTAGCTAAATTCGTAGCTAATTAGCTGCGGATTAGCTACGCGCCAGTTCCATAGCTAAATCCGTAGCTAATTCGCTACGGATTAGCTACACTCCCATTCCATAGCGAAATCCGTAGCTAATTAACTATAAATTAGAAATAAAATAATTCTATCGCTAATCTATAACTAATGAGCTACAGACTTAACTATGAAAAGTTTTTGTAGTTAAATAGATATATATATATATATAAATATATATTTTTGTATATACTTATACATACTTATTTATTTGTACATTTAAATAAGTATGTACTATCATACATATTTAAAATACATATTTATTAATATTTATAAATTGATGATGGATTAATAAATATTAGCCAATAATATATTATTTTTAGCACTAATAAAACTTTCTAAATTGAATTAATATAACTGAAAATCAATATAAATAAAAAAGACTTTTTAGTAATGTTAAATATATAAATATACATAAGTATGTACTTATAATTATATATGATGTATATATATATATAGTTTATAAGTATACACATGTATATAATTATATAAATGTACATACATAATATATATTTATTTATGTATATGTAAGTATATACGTTAAAGTATATATGTAGTAGTGTGAGTATATATGTGCATAAATATATACAATGTATAAATATATACTTACAAGTATATATAGTATATAAGTATATCCATGTATGTATAAACACACACACAGAGAGAGAGAGAGATATATATATATATATATATATATACACATGTGTAGAAGTATACACTTAATGGAATGTACATATAAGTACATAAGTATAAGCTTGCTAGTATTATGTATAAGTATAATAGTATAAAGTATTATATGTTTATATTAATATGTTGATATATAATATATAAAAATATAGTAGTATACAAGTATAAAATACTTATACACATATTCATAATATGTATAGGTATAGCATTATACATATATATATATAGTGTAAGTATATGTATAAATATATACTTATATACATGTTTGTGTAAGTACATAAATATATATATGTATAGAAGTATATGCTTATTTGAATGTACATACAGTAAATATATGCTTATTAGTACTATGTATAAGTATAATTGTATACAAGTATGAAGTACTATATTTATACTAGTATTTTGATATATAACAATAATATATATATATATATGTATATGTTATAAATTTATGAGTAGATAAATATGTATATATATACGTAAATATATACTTATGTATACTTATATAGTTACACATACTTATATATTTAGAATGCTATATATTGTTATGTATATTTAAATATATATATATATATATCTAATCTTTACTTTTTATATTTATAAATTAATATTAGTTAAATAAATATTTGTCATTAAAATTTTCTTTTACTAATGCAATTTTCAAATTTTAATAGAACTAATATATAATATATATAACTATATTTTAATAACATATAATATATAAAAAAACCTGCTCCGTCCCTTTCCTCTTTCGCCTTTCTCCTTTTTTGGGGGTTTTGTCTGCGCGGGAGGTTTCGCGCTTCACGTTCCTTGGGTGGAGGCGGAGGGTCTCGCAGACGACGGCGTGGAGGTAGGGGAGGCGGGGGAGGTCGGCCTCCTCGAGCATGCGACCGGGCGGACACACCTCGGCCTCCAGCTGGGCGACCAGGGCCTGCATCGTGGGAGGCGGGGGAGGTCGGCCTCCTCGAGCATGCGGCCGGGCGGACACACCTCGGCCTCCAGCTGGGCGACCAGGGCCTGCATCGTGGGAGGCGGGGGAGGTCGGCCTCCTCGAGCATGCGGTCGGGCATTGGTTACAAGATCCCTAAATGGTATCTGTGTAGTTTATTTTTCGACAAAATTTCTGCAGTCTTTACTTCAGATAGATCTGTTTTGTTGATCTTCATAGCTCTTACTCTTAGTGCCATGACATGCTGCGAGCAGGGATGCATACATGGGCTGCTTGAGAAATGTTGATTCGAGCGAATCTTCCTCTTTTTTCCTTTTAAGGGAAATCTAGAGAAATCAGAGAAACAAGCCCATCTGAAGCATGACAGACGAATGGTGATGCTATTGCTCAACCATGCATGTAAGTAAACCAGTTTTTGGTCCGACCAGAACCCGTCTCGTATTCCTGCGCCTCCAAGATGTTCCTCCTCTTTGAAGTGTGCCCCATTGGCCCAATCTTCCTCTGCCTGCCTTGGTTCTGGACGCACAGACATAAACCAGTCAAATTGGAAGCCCTGTTTGTGGAACATCTGATGCCAAAGCCTCAAGGAAGACGACTGCAAGCAGCACGATCAAATGGAATAAAGCTCTCATCTTGTTGGGATCCCACACGAATAGGCACAGGGTGTTCCAGTGAGCTAAGAGAGATCCACATAAGAGTCTTGAACAACTACAGGTTATCTATGTAGATCAGCAGATTAGTTGCTCGGTCTTGGGTCATTTGTCGAAGATCGATTAAATCATACAAACTTTGTTTATTGGTTGTCATTGCAGGCGCTATACAAAATTCTGCGGTACACATGGAGATGCAGCTACAAAACTTGTTCATGATGCAATAATTGGTAATGTTACATAGATTCCTTACCAAGATTTGCTTAATTGGTGATGTTACTTAGATATTCCTTACCGTAGTTAATAAAAGATTTTCTTTTCATTGCTTGTTTGGAGAGTATTATTAATGTAACCAGGGAGTGGGTCTGCAGTCTTGATCTGGAGCTGCAACCTTTTTATTCTCCCTTTTGACAACAGATAAATGCACATAGTATCTACAGCTCTATGATGATCAACATAACTGGTTATACGATCAGCAGCTTTTAAGATCTTGCAATTTCAGGGTGTCATGCCATGCTCAATTTAGTCATTATGTAAGTGATGTTTGGACCTTTGTTTCTCTTTATCATAGGGCACCATCATTGGGAATCCCAAATAGAAGATTGGCAAAGGGTTATCCTGCTAGATAAGAGGCTCCCTGAATGGTAAATCATGGTCTCTCGACAAGGTAACCTACTTTTTATCATTTGGTGACAGTCTTGCTCTTTATTCTAAATCTACTTTCTTATTGATTCCTACTGAAGGAAAATAATACTGATGCGTTAATGCTACTTTGCAGATCCATACCTCAACACTGATGCGGGAACAATGTCCCCATTTGAACATGGGGAGGTCTTTGTATTGGATGATGGTGGTGAGGTAGTGAATTATCAAAAATTTGCTTCATTTCTGGCGCATACATCTTTATATGTGTACCTTCAAGAATTCTTTTAATTTACTGATAATATGCCACTTTTCTAGATGAATTTCTGCTTTTTCTTGACTTTACGCTTCCTATTCCCTTTTTTCATTATATTCATGATTTTATGGTGGTTTGGGTAGAAGGTTTTAGTGATCTTGTCATGTATACTTGTGTCATGAAGGTGGACTTGGATCTTGGAAACTATGAGAGGTTCCTTGATTTTAAGTTAACTCGTGATAACAACATTACAACTGGGAAGATTTACCAGGTACGTGGCGTTTGTCTATGACTATACTTCTGATTTAGCTTTGTGGATGCTCCAAGGTTCACATTTTTATTGGGTGCATGTGCTTCAATGCAGTCGGTTATTGACAAGGAGAGAAGCAGGGGATCATTTATTTGGAAAGCAGGGGTTAACACAAAGCTTGTTAACATTCACATGGCTCATGTCTACACAACTGGAGTAAACAATGGTGTGTTTTCTGATCATTTATCGGTCTTGTATTTGTGTGGATCTACTATCCGATATCTAGTGTTTAGATTTGTTATAAGAACACCTAAACAAGGTTATCTTCATGGTTTGTTTTAGTTAATTTGCTTGTAACTTGTACCGTTTCACCAGGGACTTGGGATTGTTGTAAGAACACCTAAAAAGGTATTGCAAAATGCTTGTAGGTTTTTCTTGTGGATTTCAGAAAACATCTCAGGAAGATGGTAGGTTCCTACTCTAGTTTGCAGGTGCTAAGGAAGGTGGATTGCTGCCCCTTGGCCTAGGATATGAAACTGCTCCACAAATCATCCAACATACAGGTTCTTCTTTCAGTTCCCTATTCTATTTGTTCTTACACTGTCATTGTTTAAGAAGCTATTTGACTTATAAACTTTTGTTCTTGCAGGTCAGAGGAACTACAATAAGGTATATCCTACTAGTTATGCAAGGGAACCATGTAAGAACACATTTTATTTATGCAAGGAAGGCATACATATTGAATATGTTTATATGAACCTATTGCCATCGTACTTCTATATTTTGTTTTTCCTGACATCATATAACAGAGCTTTCTATAAGTGATGGCCCCTTATCTTCAATGCCTGCACCATGAGCAACCAGTAGCTGCTATTTGTGAATCGTGATGGCCAATATTGTGCTATGTGTGGAGGGAGGGAGAGGAAAAAATAAAGTCAGACAAATACAATATTGTCATTGCCAAAACTGCCTCTCATAACCAACCTGCCTTCCTATCATTTCAATCTACCAATTTCGTCTCTACAATTTGTGCTGTGGTTGAACTCCTGTGCTAATATATTTTGTCATTGTACATATCTTTTGTGGTATATATATCCAGATTGGTTGTATAAGTTCTAAACTCAAAACTCACTTTGGTTTTGTAGAGAAGCTATTGGAGTTCTTGAATCAACAACAAGAGAACAACTTGGATATGGAAAGAAGTGAGTAGACTTTGTTCTCTTTGGATGTACCTGTGACACATTTTTTTGAGTGTACATTATACACATGATGTTGATTTGTGTTTTGTTTCTCACAAATTATTGGAAATATTTTTCAGGATGATATTCTTACTTCTAGATATCATTTCTTCACTTGGCCGTGAGACATGGCAAATGGATTGATGCTGCCCAGAACATATCAACTTTTGTTTAATATATCACTTTGTAAACACTTTGGTATAATTTTGGACAAATATATGTTGTGGATGTATATTTGACATTAATATGAAAAATCTTATATGTTTAATCTTTATTATATTCATACTGTTTAAACTAATATTCTTGTTATATTTAAATTTGTAGGAGAAAGAGAAAGGTAGCCATGTGTCTTATAAGGAGTTATTTGAGTATACACATCGAAAAAAAATACAGGTGATTTTGTTTCACAAAAGGCAAAAGAGGTGATGGTATGTATTTTTTTTTTACAACTTATTTATTGAACATTCTTCAATGTCCATGTATATTTTAGATTATTAATTAATTAAAATTTTAATATTTTGTAGGAGACATATGCAGAACAGATGGTTCCACTATCGCGACGACTCCACCTCATAGTAGCACACTACCCAACGACCAAGTTCGTGAGGTCATTTTTGATACATTAAATACTTGGTTAACACAGACCTTGGTCTCCAGTTTACAAACTATGGGTGTTAGTCTTAGATCGCCTGCTAGTGTGGCTTCTTCTGGTGCCAGCCATGTATGTATATATTTAATTTTTTGTTATCTTATTATAATTATTTACATGTTTGTATAATAACTATTATTTTATTTTTGTTTACAGGTTCCTCTATTCGTGACCCTACTATTGAGGCTCATCAAGTTGAGAGGGCTGAGAGAGACGATGATGAGGATCCTCGTATTCAGAATGACTAGGAGCATGTTGTCATTATCTTTTGTAATTAAGAAAACAATCTTGCTTTTGTTGTGAACTTTCTAACGAGACATTAGATATAAGTGTGGATTTATATTTTTATTTGTGTGATATATCTACGTGTGTGGCTGTATGATTCCATTGAATGAATGAATAGGTTTACAAGTACGATTGATTGAATGAGCAGGTTTATAAGTACTATTGAATGAATGAACATGTTTATAGGTATTATTGATTGAATGAGCAGGTTTACAAGTACTATTGAATGAATGAGCAGATTTACATGTACTATTGAATGAATAAGCATGTTTAAATGTATTATTGATTGAATGAGCATGTTTATACTATTGAATGAATGAGCAGGTTTATAGGTACTTGTACAAAATTTGTGAGAAAAGTCAGTTTTAGAATTAAAATTTTTTTTTTCTGTGATTTTGTTTTAACTACGGATTTGCTACAGAATTTGTTGCAGCAAAGTCGTAGCTAATTAGCTACGGATTTGCTACGAAACTTGTTGTAGCTAAGTCGCAGCTAATTAGCTACGGCTTAACTACAAAAAATTTTCATTCATTAGTTGTAACATTTTTGTAGCTAATCCGTAGCTAATTATCTACGGATTAGCTATAGCTATATCTGCAGCTAATCCGTAGCTAATTAGCTACGGATTAGCTATCGAAATCGGTTGTAGCAAATTAGCAGCTAGAAATTAGCTACAGATACAATCTATAGTTATTCCGTAGCTAATCGGTAGCTAAATCAGTTAGCTACGGATTAGCTACGGAATAGCTACAACTTGTGTTTGTAGCTAAACCGTTTTATTCTTGTAGTGCCTCTCCTATGCTCCCCACCACCACCCTCATGTCGGCCTCCGCCGCTG
Source organism: Colocasia esculenta (assembly GCA_014218235.1). NCBI lineage: Eukaryota > Viridiplantae > Streptophyta > Magnoliopsida > Alismatales > Araceae > Colocasia > Colocasia esculenta. The sequence continues at coordinate 36,741,995 of CM024762.1, forward strand.
CCCCTCCCTCTCCTGTGCCCCCCTACCACCGCCCTCCCCCCCTTCCTGTGCAATTCCCCCACCCCACCACTGCCTCTCCCCCTCCTGTGCCCCATCGCCGCTACCTCCCCCCCTTCCTATGCAACCAACCTCCCACCCGCCGCTACCCCTCCCCCTCCTGCACCCCACTGCCGCTGCCCTCACCCTCCCTTTCCATAATGCCCCCACACCCTCACCTAGGCCACCCTCACCAGCACCCCCACCCCACCCCCTCATCTCCACCCCCTCCACAGTGCCCCCACTCCCCTTTCCAGCCACCCGCACGCCCTCCCCCTCCACCTCCCGGTGACCCCCTCCCCATCCACTGCTCTCCATCTCGACCCGACGATCCTCTCCACTACTACCTCTCCACAGTGCTCCCTACCCCTCCCCCTCCCGATGACCCCCTCCCCTTCCACTACTCCCCTCCTGGCCTGGCTACCTGCTCCCCCTCCACTGCTCCCCCTCCTGGCCTGGCGACCCCCTCCCCCTCCATTGCTCCCCCTCTCGACCCGGCGATCCCCTCCACTGCTACCTCTCCATAGTGCCCCTTCCCCCACCCCCCCACCCCCACCCCCACCCCCTCATCCCCCCCCCTCCACAGTGCCCCACTCCCCCTCCCAAATTTTGGTGCACTATTGTAATGTCAATTTTTTTTTTCACATTATGTTTATAATGTCATATTTATGTGGTTTTACATGATTATATAATTGTAATATGTTTATTTATTGATATTATGAATTATTTTTAAATTTGACATAATAATATATTATGAATTCTCATCAGGGGTGAGATTAAAGCTTTGTCCCCAATCCCGATTCTCATACCAGAAATTAGTTGAGCTTGTACCAATGACAACTTTTCTGTATTGTAGCAGCAACTCTTTAGCCTGTAGCCATATAGTGCACATAGGGCCTTTGAAAGTTTTAAATTTTATTTCTGAAAGTTGATCATTCTTCATATGTTTAACTCTAAAGTAGGTGTCCTAAATAGAATTTGAATTCAGTGCCCTCCAAAGCATCTTGACCCTCATTGCTTACTCCATAAAAGAAGGATGTATTCACATGATAAATACAAAGTCAGATTGGTCAACTAACATGGTATGAAGCTGTGCATGTACAACAATATGGTGTTGAATTCTAATGATATTGGGATCGACAACATTAAAGTTTTTAAAGAAAAAGAACAAAGTTGGACAATGGGGGCGTAGCATGAAACTTGAGGCATAGAGAAAGATTTATCTCCCACGCTGGGGTAGATGTTTATTGCCCATTCGAGATACATACGAGACACTTATCACTTACATATATCTGAGGTGAATAATAATCATTGATCCCAATACAAATAGAAAACTCAATTTTCTTTGAGACATAACTAGTCATGATTAGAAGAACATAAGGTATAAGATATAGTGGTTTAGTCTCATATTATTATTATTTTTAGATTTTCACCTCCATATATGTAGAGGATTCTTTTAACTCAATGCATAGTTTTTAAGTTACAATTTGGATATTTAACATGATATTAGAGCGAATTTATTCACTAAATTATCTCTTTGTATGTAGGCATTTGTTTTCATCCATATTCCGTCTCAAACTATTGAAAATTTATTTAGTCTCATATTAAAAATCTTTAAGAGTTTCATATCTATAGTGGATTCTCTTAATTCAAGATTTAAATTTTGAGTTAGAGTTTTGAGATTTTGACCTAAGGAATAAGAATGTATTTTTCCTTCTTAAGAGAAGCTAGAGAGCTATTTTATCGACTAAAAAATCTGACTAAAAAAGAGCGTGCCCCGAGCCAATGCCAATGCGGGGGTTTTAAGCTTTCCCTTCTTCCAAACCCTCCCCCGTGCCCACAAGAATGCCAGGTGAGATTTTTGACTTAAGAGGGGCTACCGCCATTGAGGTGTGCAAGAGATTTGTTTAAGGTACTGTGCTTGGGATAGGGTTGGGTGGGAGGGACCTTGGGGCCTCGAGCCTGAGACCTCCTGCTTTCAAGCATGTTAAGTCGAAGTGGCTGAGCCACTCTAACATACAAAAAAAAAAATCCCTTTTCTCATATGGCAAAGCAAATGAGGCTTTGACTCCAAGCATGATGATAAGAAACCCTATGTACCTATGCAATGTAAGATGTGGTATAAATAAGTCAATGTAAATCCTAATGAAATGTGCATCCCAATTCAAATGGGATATGTGCTCTCCATAACATAACAATGTCAAATGAGCCTTTAACACCAATGAAGTATATATCCCAATTCATGAAAAAAAAATTTAGTACAAACTCTTCCTTCTAGACATTAGATCATTGATTCGAACTTAATTCAATAGGACACTATTATATGGATTACTTTTAAATATTTATTTTTAGTTTAGTGATTAGCTAGTATTGCACTTCTTACTTTAATGTAATTCATTTACATGTATGTGTGAATTTGGTTTAATATTGTACTTGTTCACATGTAATATTTTGTTTTCATTTTCCTTTCATATTTATGTGATTTTTAATTTTATCTATGCATGTATAGGAATATCACTACACACACCTCACGAGAGCATGTTAAGCTCGTGTCAATGAACCTTCCCGTTCAAGACTTTGGGATTGATGTGTACGAGTCTCATTTTTAATGATGAGAATGTGTATATCTAACTTAAAGTCTTGAATTGTCCTGTTTTGGATAGTCTGTGAATGTTTGATCATAGTTAAGTGGTTATTTACTATATGTGTTTGTACAGTTGTTGAAAATTTTGGTTGCGTCTTCTCACTCCTCTATGCTATATCTTTATTGATTTTGAATATTTTCTTAGCCACTTAGAAATAAGTGTTTAAAAAAATTTCTTAATCAATAAATATTTTTGGTATATCAGAGTGGTGTGGGGAGATGCTGTCGAAATTTTCAGAAAAAATATACAAACATATAGTAAATGACCATCTGAGTGCGATCAAATATTCATAGATGGGTAAAAAGTGTTAATCTAATTAATATGTTCTACCTATTCATTTTGACTTACTCGAACGATATGAGGGTGGGTTGGGTTTTAACTCAACAAATGGCCAACAAAAGATTTTATGGTGAATCTCTTAAGTTGTTATACAATTTTTAGTGATGCTCGTGAGATGACATTTAATCTGTGTATGAAAAATGTCGTATGAGAATCGGTCATAGATGTATCGTGGAATAGTTAATGGAGTTGTGACAGAGGAGTTTAAAGATGGAGTTGACAGTTTCATTCGGTTTGCATTGAGGAATTCATCAGTAGCTGTTGATCCGATGGGTAACATTCAATGTCCCTGTTTGGCTTGTAAGAACAAAAAGTGGATATCGCGTGCGGCTGGGTTTATGCACTGATGACTTCAATCCATTCGGAGGCACGATTGCATCTTGCTCATGTTGTCCAGTATTTTTAACACTGTACAACCTTCCTCCAGGCATGTGCATGAAGTATGAGAATCTCTTCCTTTCATTGATGATTTCTGGTCCAAAAAGTCTAGAAAAAAAATTAGACATATATCTCAGACCGTTGATTGATGAGTTGAAATTGTTATGGTCAGATGGGGGTTCTCACTTATGATGCATCAAGAAAATAGAATTTCAATTTAAAGGTTGCATTAATGTGGACAATAAGTGACTTTCCAACGCACGACATGCTATCTGGCTGGAGGTGACATTTGTCTATAGCAAGAGAGAGCGACTGGTGATCAACATTCTAGCTGGTGACCGACGATAGTGGCCAGCCACTGGCAACTGACGCGATTGGTAGCCAATAACATTAGCGGTAGGTAGGTAGCAGCAGGTGATTAGCGGTCGGTGACGACATTCAGCACCTGGCGCGCGGCGACAAGTGACAGGAAGCTAGCGCACCTGGTGCCTAGCGCCCAACTATCGGCACCCGATGGCCAGCATCGACCGCCGGTAGCAGGAGCTCAATGCTCGACACCCGACGTCCAATAGTTGGTGCCCAGTAGTCGATGGTTGGCACCCGACGCCCAATATTTGACGATCTGCGTCTGACAGTCGATGCCCAACATCTAGCGTCTGACACTCGATGCCCGACGCCCAACTACAGACAATAGGCGATTGGTGGCTGATGCCCAAAATCTAGTGACTAATGGTTGGTAAAAGTTGTGACAGTCTCACATGTCTGGAAAAAAAAGTGACATAACCTTCACTTTTTTTAAGAGAAAAATTAATAGAACAGAAATTTATTTAGACATAAGTTTAGACATTTTACCAAATAGTCTCAAAATATAATATCTTATTATTTCAGATATTAGACATTTATTAAGTGTTATCAAACACACCCTAAGTGTAGTAAATACATTTAGACTAGGATGACAGCCCATGTAACGTCTAAGATGGTGCCATGCTAGCTGCCACAAGAGCAAGTGGATAGAGGGAGCACTAGACAGTGGCATGATTGACAATTGAGAACAAGTAGTTGACGATCGGCAACCAATGGCGGCGACAAGATTGGCGATGTAATATTATGTCACCATTTTGGAGCCTAAATTTATATTTTAGAGTCAAGAATTATATTTTGGAGTCTAAAATTTATATTTTAAAATTTAAAATACTATTTAAAATTCAGTCAATATTTTTAAACTCTAAAAATAATATTTTAGAACTTAAAATTCATATTTTAGAATTTAAAGTGTATATTTTAGAGTCTAAATTACTATTAAAAATTTAATTAATATTTTTAAATCTTAAAAATGATATTTTAAAGTTTAAAATTTATATTTTAAAATCTAAAATTTATATTTTGAAATCTAAAATTTATATTTTAAAATTTAATCACTTATTACTGGCAGTCACCACCGGTCATCGCAGCCACCTATCAACCATCATTCAATTTGGCGACACAAAGACGCCACACTTGCAAATACAACCAGTGCATTATTATCTTCTACATAGAAACCAGAAACTTATATGTATGTTTGTCCCTCCATGCAACGCCATGTTTCCCAAACTTGATCTGTTATTTATTTTGCCTTGATTGGTTACGTATGCACAGTGGCGGATCCTGAACATTAGTTCAGTGGGGTCACTTAATTTTAGGGGGGTCACCCTTAAATTCAGTGGGGTCACCTTACATAAAATTTTAACATATGCAAATAAATTTTTTTTTTTAAGACTCTCCTAAGAGTCTCCTTCCAAGTCAGTGGGGTCACGTGATCTCACTGACTTGTAGGAGGATCCGCCACTGCGTATACATATCGTTATACAATAAAACTGTCGCTTTATTTTTCAAACCGCGACAAAATTAACAAATGTAGATCTGGGGTAGATAAGTCCGGGCCCAATCCACCGAGAATTTGAGATTTTAGAGTTGAAAAATATAAAGTTTTTATTAGATAAAAACAGTAAAATTATGATCTGAAAGGAGAAAGATTTGAAGTTGAAATATTAAAATTAATGGACCTAATTAATTATAAAAAATGGAAAACTAAAAATCAAGACTCTTAAACAATCTAAATCACTATCACTTGAAAATAAAATTGAACTCAAATCTGAAAGTACTCTTAAACAACCAAGTAACATCTTAACATGCGTCTTATTCTCGTCGGAGGGACACTAATTAAACACACTCACAAAACTGGTTTTAAAAGAAAATGACATGACCACCATGCTTAAAAGAGAGAACGAACGACATTAAGAAAATGAAAACGACGACTGCAATAAAACTTGTTAATATTATTGAAATTAATACATAAGATTACAAGTGTTCTTGAAAATATAAAAATATAACTCACTAAAAGTGAAACAAAATATAAAGAAAGTGAGATGAAGAGGAAAGATAGGACTGGAGGGTGAGGTTATAATGCAACAGCAATAAGGACATTAGCGCCCTCCTTCGAGCCTCATCTGAGTCTTTTTTTATCGGCCGAAACTTTTTTTTACAAGTTTGTTTGTTTTTTTTTTACAGTGAAAGATCAAGACTTCATTCATACGGAATAGAGTACAAAGATGAGAGGGACGTCAACCTCCGTCTGACATGGGCAGCGCACGCCTCTAGAGGGAGTCTGGAACAGGAAACCCATGAACCATTGATCCTTACACAAAAGAGAAAACCCCCTAACCCAAGTGTGAAGACGAGATGTTCGACGGTCTTGGAGACACTGATGACACCGACACGGGCGGACAGGAGGAAGACCACCCGTGGGCAACGGGGATGCCAGCGTAGGTCTTGAGGACCGGCCATGGATGGGGAGGTGAGAAAGGTGCAGCCAAAAGCTCCAAGCATATATGCGCAACAGGAGTCGGATGTCGCTCTGAGCTATCGAAAGAGATGTCGGTGAGCACTGATGGAGGAACGACAGGGATAGGCACTTCCAGGCAACCATAACCGCCAAGGGGAGTTCGAAATCAACGGACTGAAGAGAATTCCCAAATCGCAATTGTAGTCACCAACCAAGGGTTTGAGAAGGCAAATGAACTGGAGGTGCCGTGGGGCCAAAGGGGTCGGGCAAGAATGACTTCCACCAACGTCAACAGCGAGTATACTTGCACAATAAGACTATAAACGAAACATGGGAGAAAACACCTAAGGTACTAAGTTGTTGCTAAAGAACCACCTTGCTAATGATGTTAGAAGACACCACCCAATCGAAGGGGCAAACAAAGCTCCTACAAGAGAAGGCAAAACTGGGAGACCACAGACAAAGACCCCAAAAGGGGGTGAAGATCCTCTAGCCAAAATTGGAGATGATGTCGGGGGGAGGGGGCTCTGTTTTAGAGTAGAAAACCCCCTCCCCTTCGGACGTGATCGGCGACAAAGACTTAGGACAACAAGATGAGGATAGAGAAGAGAAGTTCTGGAGTTTCTAGAGAGAGAAGTTTTTCGACGCCGATTCATGAGGGGCGTGTCTCCTCATGTTCTGTGTTTTTGGAAGAGAAAATTGAAGCACCATCTTGGTCTTTCTCTTCTTCTCTGCTCTGGAAGGCCTTAAATATGAGCTTCTTCTTCCTCTTCGACTGTTCCGTTGTTCTGCACGTCCTGGGCTTCTTTTCTGAGGCGATCTGAGGTTGAGTCCATGGGCAACATCCATCTTGGAGTACACCTACTGACAATGCGAATGGTTGTTGGATCTTGGGATAGTATTGCTGTTGGGCCTCTGCACCATAGGACGGCAATATATTATCTAAAGACAGTCGACAAGTCGGTGCTTCAACTAGATAAAATTCTTCTGATCTCTGTGAACGCATGATCTTTGAGCCTTACATTCGCTATCTATTTTGTTCATCCCTATTAGGTTTCTTACAGAGATGACATTGTAGAGGGCCTTAAGAGTTGTGCCACTAGCAAGGGCAGCTGAGGTTTTTGGGTGACATTTTTTCTTTTCTTTTTGAGCCGATTCTTTTTTATTCTTTCTCGATTTCTTAGATCTCTTCAAACTTTCCTCATTTCTTAGGAGGGAAGCTTCTAAAAGAGTTGGATGTGAGATGGGGCACCCTAGGGTAACCCTTTTTGTCTATTGATTGACTATTTTATCTCTAACTTGTTCGACAAACTATCGAATTGTCTCTAAATACATATAGAGAATTACAAATAAATTCTTGAGAATGGTAAAATTGATAGCATAAATTGAAAATTTATATAACCATGCAATGACTAATTAACTTAACTATATCTAAGTCCCAACTATCGCCCAAATAATGTAAAATCAATTGTTTATGTATGAAATATATAAGTTGATTGCGATATTGAGTTTACCAGCATAACTTCTACAATTATTCATTCTAATATCTTAAAATACTCTTTTTTTTTACACAAGTCTTAAAATACTTATATGACATAAATAATTATAGAGAAAATTAATTAATAGTCTCTGACTGTAACGTGAGAGGTCCTTGCGATAACATGACTTAACATATACTGTAACAGAGGATAACACTTACTGTAATGAGTTACAGCTTTATCAGGGACTAAAAAATAAGTCAAATATTTAATAGAGACTTTTAATTAATTTATCCATAATCATATAAAAATGTATACTTATCACCTTGCCAAGTCTCTTCAGCTATTTCTATTATCCCCGAGGTTCACTGGGCTCTTTGTGATGTAAAACCTTGTAAACAATGGTTTAGAAGCCAGCGATTTCTTAATCGAAGAGAATAAACTCTTTGGTTTAAAAATTACAGGATAAAAGAATGTTGCAATCGATGTTAAGAACATTCAACTCATAACATTTTGAACATAAAAGAATAACAGTTTTCCAAGCATAAAAGATATCATTTGACGATATCTTAACCCAGCCAGTCCCACGGAGGACGCAGACGGAGAGCCTGTTCAAACTTCAAAGTAGTTCATTCAACACACACGGCACGTGGGGCCCCACAAAAGCAGAACACCACGCTCGCTTGCTCTCAAAGCCCATGGGTCGGCCCATTAACGGCACGACACTCCATTCTTTTTTAATAAATTTTTGGGTCATCTGATCAAGATATGGACCATACGTGTATGGTTACTTGGATGAGAATGATATCCACATAATTTTTGAAATTAAAAAAAATCAAGTTTAATTTATTAGATAAGATAATCTGCACCAGAAAAAGAAAAGAAAAATTAAAGCAGTCGATTGAAATCAGTGAAAAATATGCATAAACCCTTTGTAGCAAGATTGACTAATAAGAAGGTGCACGTTTGGTCAGCTGCAAAATACTGTGCGCGCAGTTTTTGTTTCAAAATCCTTGGGTTGCTGCAGCTTGGGTGCCCTCTGATTGCAAGGCCAAAATCGTTGCAAGAAATAAAGAGTACCACTAGCTACGTACGTACATTGGACCTGTTCGAAAACTGATCAGTACGCAAAGCATATTATATAGTGTACGCCGTGTGAATGGATGTCCGGGCCGATACCAATGCCTAGTACTCTTGGTTAGCAGTACTGTAACCAAGCAAAAGCTAAACCTTCTCTGTTTAAACTACAAGGATGGAGGCCTCATGAGGGCGTAGAAATTTAATAGCCGTCGGCAACAACTGTTTCAGTGGACAGTACTCCACTTGGAAAATTAGGCCATGATCAGCTAGATTTACGTAATGTTGGTGCGGTGGGTACAAGCTTTGGTTGCCGACCAACTCAACATGTTAAGACGTCAAGGAAAGGGAAAACGTACATGACTGACACACCCATAACTAAAATATCTATCATTAACAACCCTTGTTTGGGTTCCTCATCTGTCTGAGAAATGTGATGATATTGATATCTTTACCAAAGTCTCGGCTTGGTGGCCATGCATGCCTGCGAAAGGCATTTGCTGGTGAAGGAAGTACTGCTTTGTTTTCTAAATAATCTCCTCCCCATATATAGTAGCTGATGTTGCTATCTCTCAAGAGTCTTTGTGCGGATCCTTGGCAGTGAAATGGGTATGTGGCCGCGTCCATATTAATGTTTATCCCTCCGAAAGACTGTGTGAAATCCTCATGCTTATTGACTGACAAGATCTAGATCTTTCAGACTGCTACATCTTTCTCCCGTTTCGTGATTTTGAGTTCCATTACAAACACATAGATACAACATCTACATGGAAAAATTTCATACACGCTGTCCATATATGGGGTATATATACACATGCAGAGTATTCCAGAAGTGGCTTGGTGATCGGTAGGGTGTTTCACTATACACCAGGTGGGAGGGGTTTGATTCTCAAGTTTGTATAAGAGAATTTTTTCAAAGAGTTGTAAATAGACAGGATATAGGTCTGTGTCTTGGATCTCGAATCTGGGACAACTCTTTAATTTGGTTCAACTTTCAAGTCTAGGCCAACCAACTTAGCACATAAAACAAATACATATACATGCAAAATAGCGAAAATACTATCACTAATTGTCAAAGACCAAATATCCTATCCTTGAACTAATTTGGTGTTAACATGGTAGGTCTGGACAGCCGCGTCAGCGTCTCTCCTGAATCATATTACGTGGTGAAGGTCTATAAGACGAAATCATAGGGTCTGACAAATTCAACTTACAGTGTAGTTGTTAGCCAAATTAAATGAAAAGATGGTGATATCTATATACAACTTGAGTTTTTTGCATAGTGGTAACTTGATCTTAACAACGATTAGTATCAGAGCAAAGTCGCAGGTTCAATACACAACAAGAAAAATCGGTATTTCCGATGGCAACTTTCCATTGGAAATCTGTCGGAAAAACAATTTTTCGACCCCTTTCCAGCGACTGACCGTCGGAAACAATCCATCAGAAAAAAAAGTGTCAGAAATTACCGACAACAAAAAAATCCATCTGTATTTCTGACAGAAATAATTGTCGGAAATATTCGTCAAAAAATAAATCTTCCAACCAATTTACCGACGAAACAAATCTGTCGGTAAATTCCGACGGAATACTCGGTCAAAAAATCCGTTGAAACTTCCGACACCTTTGTCGACGGACAAGAGCGTCGGAAGTAGGAAGCTTCTGACAGAAAATATCCGTCGGCAATCTGTCGGAAAGTCTGACAGTTTTGCCGACAGATACTTTTCGTCGAAAATCATGTCTGCCGACGTTATTTTCGACGGAAAATCTGTCGAAAATAATCTTTTTATTGTTTTTTTAAATATAATTAAATAACAACGATAAATTAAAATTCTGCTAAAAATAATATTCATAGGAACATCCACAATAAATAACAATTAACATAAAATCACCGATCACAACAAATATAGAACATTCACAACAATAACAAATAAAACATCAAGAAAGATCTGTTGGATCATCCTCTCTCCCAACCTCATGATCGTTAGGTGCTGGAGGATCCTATATTATAAAAATAAATATTAAAAACATAAATAAAAATAATATACACATATTATTTTTCAAAATTTAAATTCAGAATATATGAATATTCACTAAGTGTAATTAGAAAATATTTCTGATTCTTTACACTTGGATTTTTTTAAAGATTAGTGGTTTGAGCGTCGAACCCAAACCGAGAATCCAATTAGGATTCTGCCAGTTTTCACATGTCACTCTCACCCACCTGGTTGTGTCGAAGTGAACGACACGCCGATCGGATCCTTATTTCAGATTTTGGAATTCCGACTTGCGTGTTCTAACCCTTTTCATTTGGGTTTTTGTAAGGTTAGTGGTTTGAGCGCCGAACCCAAACTGGGAATCCGATTACGATTCTGTCAGTTCCCACACGTAACTCTTACCCACCCGGTTGTGTCGAAGTGAACAGCACGCCGATCAGATCCCTGTTTTAGATTTTAGACCTCCAGGTTGCGTGTTCTGATTTTTTTCATTTGGATTTTTTTTTAAGATTAGTAGTTTGAGCGCCGAACCCAAACCGATAATCCGATTAGGATTCTGTCAGCTCTCACACGTCACTCTCACCTACCCGGTCGTGTCGGAGTGAATGACACACCGATTGGATCCCTATTTCAAATTTTGGACCCCCGGGTTACTTGTTCTGATCCTTTTCATTGGATTTTTTTAAGATTAGTGGTTTGAGTGCCGAACCCAAACCAAGAATCCGATTAGGATTCCGTCAGTATCCACACGTCACTCTCACCCACCCGGTTGTGTCGGAGTGAACGACATGCCGATCAAATCCCTATTTCAAATTTTGGACCCCCATGTTGCATGTTCAGATCCTTTTCATTTGTTTTTTTTTTTAATTAGTGGTTCGAGTGCCGAACCTAAACTGGAATCCGATTAGGATTTCGTCAGTTCCCATACGTTACTCTCACCCACCCGATCATGTTGGAGTGAACGGCATGCCGATCAGATCCTTATTTTAGATTTTGGATCTCTGGGTTGTGTGTTCTAATCCTTTTCATTTAGGTTTTTTTTAAGATTAGTGGTTTGAGCGCCGAACCCAAACTGGGAATCCGATTAAGATTCTTTCAATTCCCATACGTCACTCTCACCCACCCGGTCGTGTCAGAGCGAATGGCACGCTGATCTAACCCTTTACATTTGAGTTTTTTTTTAGATTAGTGGTTTGCATGTTTTAACATTTTAGATTAGTGGTTTGATTTTATTCAAACTATATGGAATTAAAAGTAATACTAACCTGAGGGGCTTGCTGTGAGGTGCCTGCTCCTCAGATGGCAGCCACCAACTGCTCGACCATGGCACCAAGGTGCAGCAGTAGCTGCTGCGATAGCTCTTCCTGGATGAGGGTTCTGATGTCGTCTCCACCATTGACGGCCGTCGCATCAAACGAACTCGCGTAGGCCAGAGGAGCGACTGAACTCGCATATGAGGACAACACTGGAGTAGTATCCAGGCTGTCCCCAAAGTCGTACACTCGGCCCTTCCTCGGCCCTCCCGCTGCGTTGACCTAGGCCTCCGGATCTAAGTCTGGCTGGGGAGTGCCCTCTGCATAACGATCCGCCATCGTCCTATCATTGGTCTCCTACAAAACAAATTAAAAATGTATTATTTATTGCATATTTTTTTAACATCTAAATTGAATAAAAAAATTATAGTTTGACTTACGGTAATCGTGCGATCACTCTTGCTGACATAGTTATTCGTCCCCTTCCGCTTATGAGTCTGATCAAATAACTCACGAAATGTAGGGGAACGCTCGAGCTTGTGACACTTACAATTCAACAAAAGTAGTTAGTTTCACAATAATAATTAATGTATTAAGCAATTGAAAGTTAATATAGTTACCAATTTCTGGATGTGGGTCGCATAAGACACCGACCCACTAGTATGCACATTCTTTTCCGGATGAGCTGCCCGATTGCGTTTAGTCGCCTGTGACCTCTCCTACCATGGTCTAGTAGCCCAACAATGACAAAGGGACTCCCAATAGTCCCTCCTCATACACACTGGGATGTAATCCATCCAAGCCGTGGGATCCTGGCTACTTGCAATCTTCGCCACCTTATCCCGGGCCTCCCACCGTGACTTTCTGAAATTAGTCTGGGCAGTAGACTCCCAGACGGCTCGTGCTCGAGGGAGATCCTCCTCTCTCATGAACATGTACCTCTGTTGTTTAGAAATTAAATTACTCAAGTTAGTGCACTAACAGAGAGAGATAGTAACTAAATAAATGACTTCAAATGAGTAAAAAATAATAATACGGTGAACATGTCAAATAACAAATCCCGGACGGATAGAGGGAACTCTTTCGATGAGTCCACTGGTCTTGGAACACATGCGTGCAGTAATGATGTAATATAGCGGGAAGCAGATCTTGGATCTATCTCCCCCCTGCAATTGCACATTAATTTTCTACATGAACCATATAACATAAATCACAAATACAATAAGTTTGAAGTGATTAAGTTTACCAAGAAATCCACCATGGCTGGCGTCCAGCCGGCTGAGCCACCTCCTCCGCCATTGGATGATGGCTCTCTACCTCTGTAACAATTAAGTACACCATTATTAAAAAAATTGGAAGATAAGAAACGTACTAAAGTATGGAAACATGCATGTACCTGCTGCTGAATGGGATGGGACAGATGACGCTACTGGGCGGGAGGCGGACCTTGCAAAATTATATGCACGTTAGAAAATATAAAGTTAATATGAACAATAATATATAAAGTTTTGTGTTTGGGTACATATATATATACCTGTCGTCGAGACAACTAGCGTAGTCAGGGAGGCAGACCCTGCAAAATTATTTGCACGTTAGAAAATATAAAGTTAATATACACAGTAAACTAAAAGAATTGAGTTGAGTACATATATACCTATCGACGTAAACCCTCGGCCTACAGAAGTAGAGGGTGCACGGAATGAGGTGGACCCTTTCCCACTACGTCCTCCACACACCATATCTCTATTGAGAACAATAAAGATATAACATATCATCAGCACTCAAATTTGAAGTAGCTATTTAATAACATATAATTAGCAACAACACTCAGTTCTTAGAAAGTTTTGTAATATTATCTATATTCATCATCAAATGCTGAAGATATGTCTAATTCAGTGTCATCTTCATCATCCTCTTCGTCCTTATCATCGATCCACTCTTCCTCCTCATCAGACTCCACCTCCCGCTCAACAACATGATCGTCAAGGGAATTTGGGTCAACTTCTTCCTCTTCGTTATCCTTATATAAGCAAATTGGTTCATTTATATCATCTACACTGAACTGCATAGAAGGAGCCAACTCTCGTACATCACTCTGATTTGATTGGAAAAAATTGTCATTAACATCTTCGAGCTCTATATCAGCCAGGAGAAGCTCATACTCAAGGAATAACCTTGTTTTCACTCTACAAGCAGCCCACCAATCTCTCAATTTGAGAGAAGAATAGTTCGAATAATAAACTTATTGGGCTTGTGCTGCCAGAATGAATGGCTCATATATACTCAGCTTGGACTTATGTTTGATATCGACGATCCCATATGTTGTGTCATTACGAATAGAGGTCGGATAGAACCAATGACACTTGAAGAGAAATACATGGTTGTCTTGTCCAAAAAATTGCAGTTCAATGACTTCTTGGAGAATGCCATAATAGTCTACATCATTTTCATTATAGGTACTTCCCTTTACACATATGCGTTGTTCATTGTAGACTTATTCCATCCATAATCTCTCGTGTGAAATCAGTATCCATTCACAATGTAGCCTGAATAGACACGTACAATCTTCGATGGCCTGTAACTAATCTCTTGTACTCTTGAATCAGTAATAAAGCCATGTTCAACCTATGTAAGAAAAAAGGGACAGACAATGACAACTATGAACAACTTATGCATAAGAACATAACACATGCATCAAAATATTTAGACACTTACTGGATATCTTAACAAAGTAGAAAAAGACTTCTCCCGTTCCTTTTCAACCTACACGTCAGTCAAATGTGGATTCCGTTGCAGTATGACTGAGTCAAACTCTCTACAATGAAAATGCAACACAACCTCTAAGTTCTGCGATTTGCAAACAAATGAGGTACATACATAAAGACATTAGCGTTGAGAGCTTACTCAATGTAAGGGTCTAGTTTTGTGCAATTCATGAAGATGTAGATCTCCACAGTTACCAACTCTTTGTGTTCGAGTGTGAGAGTAGTAGAATATCCGAATGCTCGTCCGAGACACTTGAATATAGAGAGTCGGTCAGACACAATAGAATCTACACCATCATCATTATGTGTAGGTTGAGTGCATCGAGTTCGTATTTCTATGTGAAAGTACATCGAACAAAAGTTTGATTTCTCTTTAATAAAGTACGCCTGGGTAATGGAGCCCTCAACTTGTGCTTTGTTGTGGACCTTCATCTTAAGATTGTACATGCACCTACGACAACAATTCAAATGAATACATAGAAAATATAAAAGATTGTCGTAATGTGAATAAATTGAGACATATGAATATACCTCTCAAATGGATACATCCATCTAAATTGTACTGGTCCTCCGACTCTAGCCTGATATGGCAAATGGATGATCAGGTGCTCCATTGAATCGAAGAATACTGGAGGAAATATCTTCTCTAATTTACAAACTGTCTGTACTATATTTTGCTCGATATTTTGCAAGTCATGAAGTCTGAGTTCTGATGCACATAAAATTATGAAGAATTGACTCAGCTCGGTCATTGCTCCACATATATGCTTCGGCAACAACTCACGAAAAGCAATTGGAATCAATATTTGCATGAAAATATGACACTCATGACTCTTCATTCCGTATATTTTCCCCTCGTTGACATTTACACAACGGGCAATATTGGAGACATATCTATCCGAAAATCTCAATTGCTTCAACCATTGACACACTTCCTTAATCTGTCTGGCCCCAAGCACGTATGAAGCTTTAGATTGAACCACTTTTCCTCTAACATGCTGCAGTTCTAGTTCTGGACGTCTACAAAGAACTTTCAAATCCATTCGTGCCTTGACGTTATCCTTGTTTTGCCTTTGACGTCCATAATTGTGTTGAACACATTATAAAAAACATTCTTCTCTATATGCATGACGTTTAGGTTGTTGAGTTGTGTGTTTTGATAATGTCATATTATACACAATCTGATGTTGTATTGCATATATATGGAAGGATGTTGAGTTGTGTATTCATTTGGATGATTACTAAAAATCTTCATGTTGATGATGTCCACACACTTGTTTTTGATACTTAATAATTCATATCTTATTGACAATGACATGTTTTGATGGTTCACTATTCATATATAAAGGTTTGCAGTGTTTTGTCAAAGTAGTGTCGACTCTAGTTGAAGATAGGTCGACACTAGCTATGTTAGGTCGACTCTGGTTAACAATGAGGTTGACTCGCAATATCTGCCCAACAAGCTCCTGAAGAACAAATGACAGTAGTGTCGACTCTATCTCTGAAAATCAGGTCGACACTAGTATCCCTCCAGTGAACCTTATTTGAAGAAATACGTAGGAGGTCGACACTAGCTATTGATTAGGTCGACTGTAGTTAAAGTCAGGTCAACACTAGTTGTTTGTCAGGTCGACACTAGTGTTCTGCCAGTAAGTTTGAACTGATATTTGGTCAGTAGTGTCGACTCTCATGGAAACATGAGTCGACTCACTTTTGTGAAAACCTAGAAACGTGCAGAGTTCGATATCCAATGGTTGTGATTTCTTTCTAAGATCTTTATGGGAGATTCTATTATTACCAAAATGCCCTTTCATCTAAGTGGCAATGAGGTAAAGACCTTTTGGACACATGGCAGCCTTGGGTGCACTCTAGGTTTTTGTGCACATCTCTCTCATAGACATGGGACTGCACAGAGGCTATAAAGGCTCTTTTATCTCATCTGGAGCAGCCATCCCCTCCAGCCATCCATCAATTCCATCCAAGAGGAAGTGAGGATCAAGGCCAAGCAGTGGAGAAAGTAGTTAAGTGCTGAAAGAGGAGTAGATCGAAAAGAAGAGCACCAGAAGAAAAAGAAACAGTCATGCAAAGGAGAAGCAACAGAGCTGAGAAGAACAAGCAGATCTAAAGGAAGGTGGAAGAGGAAGCTTGTGCAAGAGCAGAAGCATGAAGCTCAGCATCTGTGGAAGAACTCAAGAGTATCAACTCAAATCTGAGTTTCTTTGTAAATCATATCTAAAATAGAGTATTGTGGATTGAGGCTAATTTGAAGGAGTTCAAATCAAATTGGCTGAGAAGCACAACCAGATGATGCGTTTGTGCAAGATGATCTGAAGCACAACTTCAACCCTCAAGATCTGAAGATTTAGAGTTCAAATTCATCAGTCTAGAAGAAATTGGGCAAAGTTGAAGGACTGGTGTTTGAGCATTTGTCTCTCTTAACTCTGATCCTCATGTGAATTTGTTTTTTACTTTTAAACTTTATTCAAAACTCATTGAGTGCTCCTATTGGTGATAGGAGTGTTGATCCCATACTGTGTGTGTGTGTGTGGATTGAGAAGGTCCGTCTGACCTTGAAGCTGTGAATCAACATATAAGCTGTGTAATCAGCAGTTGGTAAGCTATGAGTCAGTAGTTGTTTGAAGCTATGAATCAGCGGTTTAGTGAAGCCTCACTTGGTTTGAGTGAGGGGTGGACGTAGGTCTTCGTTTGGGAGCCGAACCACCTTAAAAATATCCTGTGCAGTGGTTTGATGTATTGATTTTCCACTAGAATGCTTGCATAGGATTTTGATCACCATCTAAGCACTCACACACTTATAGATAGATGATCTAATGTGCTTTAGATTCCTATAAGTTAATCAAATCAGTGGGTACCTATTTGAATAAAGATTTTAATTTGACATATTTTTAATTGCATTAAGTTTTCACTGCAAATCTATTCAACCCCCCTTTTATATTTGCCATTTCACTGCATCTTTGATCCAACACTTGGTATCAGAGCCAGGTTCTCCACTCTTGTGGTCTAATAGCTCGGAGAGTATAGGTGAAATGGATCTAAGGGGATATATGCCATAAGGGCACTCTATGTATAGACCTCCTTATTTTGATGGATCAAACTATACTTACTGGAAAACTCGTATGCATGTTTTCTTAAGAACCCAGAATCATCAAATCTAGAAGGTGGTTAGTAGTGGACTATATGAGCTTCCAAAAGATGAAGAAAGATGGACAACAGAGCAAATCAAGAAGTCAAATGCTAACTGGGGTGCAATAAACATCATGCATTGCTCCCTTCACCCAATGGAGTTTTCAAGAATTTCCTCATGTGCCACCGCCAAAGAAGTATGTGATCGTCTAATGGTAATCTATGAAGGTACTTCTGAGGTAAAGGAAACCAAAGCCAACATGTTAATTTCTGAGTATGAAACCTTTAAAATGGAAAATGATGAAACCATCTTAGAGATGTATGGTAGGTTGACTCTGTTGACAAATGGCTTGAAGAGTCTAGGAAAAACATATACTGAATATGAACTTGTCAGAAAAATTCTTAGATCCTTGACTCCTATTTGGCATACAAAGGCTACTATAATTGAAGAGTCCAAGAATCTGTCTACTACGACTGTTGACCAATTGATTGGTTCCTTAATGACATATGAATTGGGTTTGAAAAGGACAGATGATGATGTTAAGAAAAAGAAGTCACTAGCACTTAAAGCAATTCCTAGTGTGAAAGAATCAATCGAGGAAGAAGAATCTTCAAGCTCAAGAAATGACTCAAGTGAATCTACCTTACTCAAAAGAAAATTCAGAAAGTTTTTAAGAAAAGAAGGTAAACGGTTTCTTAAAAGAAGACCTCAGGTAGACAACTCTTCCAAACAGAAACAACTAACAAAAGTTCTAACAGAGTTGATTGTTACAATTGTAGGAAACCAGGGCATGTCAAACCAGAATGCCCAGATGCTCAGAAAAAGATTCAACCCAAGTGGAAGAAAAATAAGCCCAGAGGTATGATAGGAATTTGGAGTGAAGAAGAAGAGGATAAGGAAGAAGAAAATTCAGAAGATGATGAGGATGAAAGCAAAATATGCTTGATGGCCAGGGAGAGCTCCAATGATTCAGTAAACTCCAATAATTTTCTGAATTCATATTCTGACAGTGATGATGAAGAATTATCTTATGATGAATTGAAAAATCTTTGTGAACATTTGTGTAAAAGAATAAAGAAAATAAAATTTAAAAATAAGATTCTAAAACTTAAAATTCAGTCAAATGAAACCATGTTGGAAAGTTCACAAACCATTTCAAAAGAAAATGAAAATCTGAAATATGAAATTGAACAATTAAAGAAACAAATTGCAAACATGGCTCATGATCATCAAGTAAATGAAAAGCTTAAACAATTGGTTGAAGAAAGTCATCATTTGAAAAAGAAAATTGAAAGCTTATTTTCTGATAGAACATTGACTATTGAATGCAACAGACTAAAAAGGATGAATGACAAGTTCAAAGCTAAAAAAGAAAATTGACAAATGAACTTGAAGTTGTTGTGAATAAAAATCAAAATTCTGAAAAGAAAATCATTGAATTAAACAAGACTGTTGAAGGTCAAAAATCTACTTTGTCTAAATTTGTGTAGGGTATAACCAATCTGAATAATCTTCTTGGAATGAAGGTTAACTTTCAAAAGGATGGTTTAGGATATAACCCTGAAAATAAAAGAATTTTGAAAATAAAATAAAAATTTCATTTGTCAAAATGTTGCTAATAAGAACTTTATTTCATCTAATGAAAAACCAATGAAAGTTTCTATTCAGAAAAATGCTCAGAAACAAAAAGAGAAAATGAAGAAAAGTATTGCAAATAAAAAGAAACTTGTGTTTGTTAAAAACCAGAAACAGAAAATTGAAAAACAAACATATTTCTACAAAGGTTCTAAACCTTCTTCATCAACTCAAAAAGCTACAAGGCAACCTCATCTCCCACATCATGTCAAGAGCTATCATAGAGTACCACTTCAAAGATACTCTAATAGATTTCAGATGTTCCAGCACATGCACCTAAGCAAAGGTATGTACCAGGTAAGAATTCTCAAACCTGCTTCAATTGCAATAAACTTGGTCATCTTGCCAAGCAGTGCTGGAATAAAAATCAAAATTTCTATAAACATGCCAAACCAATTCAATGTTTTACATGTCATAAATTCGGTCACATCTCCAGGGACTGTAGGCATCGAACTGATAATTTTGTGCATGCTCTGAAATTCCATTCTAATGCATATGTTCATACACATAGGAATAAATATCATGTTCATACTGAAAATGTTCAGAAATTTCATGTGTATATGCACAGAAATGCTGCACAAAATCATTATGTTGCTGCTTATATTAAAAGTTCAAAAAATAAAAAATCTCATGAAAACGTAGATGCATTGAACAAGACAAAGAAGAAATCTAGAAGTAATGCTGCTCATAGTTCTATTAATGGAAGAACTGCATCTATACCAAATATAAAATCATTTTGGATTAATAAATCATTGTTAAATTCTAACATTGATTTCATGGCAGGATCCAAATATGTACGGATCCCAAAGTCAACTTGATCAGTAAGCTGATGAGTCTTGTAGCCATACATTTCCATCTAGAATCAAGACAACGACTATGCAAGTCAAGAAATGATTGGAGACCACAGGTAAAATCCAAATGAAGACTATTCAGGTAAAAATTCATATCATTTCAAAATTGAACTGCTTGAGTTGAAATAAATTCTTAGAGTGCTATCTGAACAATGTAAAATGTGTTTTGATGTTGCTGCCCCCAATTGGAATCGTGTTGTGTCATCATGCTTGCTTGACTTTGCCCATGATTTCTTGTGCATATCTTTTGCTTTGACCTCTTGGTATATCAAATGATGACATGTGGAAAGACAAGTTTATGCTTGTCTGAAAACTATCATTATGCGTGAGTAAAATACTCCACCAAGTACCAAAAATCATATTTTGCATAAAGCTAATTCTGTACATAATCATGTTTGAATTGCTTGCAAACTTTTTCATATCATACACAGGCTACGGGGGAGTAAATTCAAAATAAAATAAAAAAATAAAAAGCCTTTGAACAGCTGCAAATAAATGTCAAAACTTGTTAAAACTAAAAATTTCAAAAATACAGTGTTTTGATCATGATCAGGTCGACACACATTTGATCATGTGTTGACCTCAGTTGCCCCCTACTGCTCTGTGCTTAAGAATTTCTTGCTCATGTGTCGACATACTGAGGATCCAGTGTCGACACATCATCATCTAAATTTTTGGCACTGTTCATCTTCAGGGGGAGCTGACTCTTACTCGAATCCTTATCATCAACAAATCTCTTGGCTTGTCAGTTAACTTCTTCATGCTTCATAAATCCAATCAAGGTTCTATTGATAATTTCATATGAGAAATAAATATTAATTATCTAAAAATATTTGTGTTCTTGGATTAAACATGCAGATGAGAAATAAGATTCACAGTCATGTGTCTATCTTTATCCTCAAAGCTTATTTTAGACTTTTATTGCAAAACACTTTAATTTAGACATATGAGTTGTCTTGAGTTTTATATCAAAAGAAATACTGAAGTTTTATTTTAACAAATGCGAAGAATAAATTTTAACTACTCAAGACCATGATCTATTAAGGTAAAAAGCTACCTGTCACTCAACTGAAAAATAAAAAAAAAAATAAAAAATTTCAAGAAAAAGAACATTTTAAGAGAATTACAGAGCAATGATTAGTACACTGAGTAACCAGGCTCCTTCACATGAGACGTGGTTGAAGGTTGAGTCAAAAGGTGTTACTAAGTTATCTCTAGTCAAATAGAGGCAATCAAATGGTTAACATGCTGAGTAGTCGGGCATTCTTGCACTGAGTAGGTGTGTATGCTCGTACAGAAAAGTATGGATTAAACCATTTTGCTAAATATCCTGAAATGTTTCAAAAGATTAAAATGAAAAGAAAAGAAAATAGTGTATAGAGTGCAGCTAACCTGAAATAGAAATCATGTTGTTCAAGAGTGTTAACTTATTATTCTACATTATGTTAACATTAAAACTTTGATTTTCTGATGATATACATTCTTGACAACTCAAGTGAAGACAAAGCATCATATCACATTTGTCAATAAAATTTTAAGTAATTTTTGATGATAAAGAACTGACATTTAAATTCAATCAAAAATCATCTTCATTTTTAACCCTTGGTGCACATTATGGAAGTTACAATTATCATTGTCTTGTTACTGCTGGAGTAACGGGGTCGGCTCAGGCCGAGCAGCTCCCAAGGGACGATGGCGTGCCTCGCGTGTGTTGCTGAGCCTCTACCTGCAAGACCACCGAGTGACCTCGGTGGGGAAGGACTCTGATGATCAAGTCAGTTTGGGAGGTCAGAGCAAGAGAGTTTGTGGGCTAGAAGTTGCATACCTTTTTGACGAGGGATGCTTCTCCCTTTTATAGGGGTTCTGCGGGCCAGAGTATGGAAGGCAAGTTGGAGACGTGCCCCAGAAATCGCCCTGGGATTCTCGCTGAATGGGGTAATGGGGGCAGGTGCAGCTGGATTAGTCCCGAATACTTCGGACCGGTGATCACGCACAGCCAATAGTGGCGACCTTCAGGGCTTGTCATTGTTGGACCTCCCCACTATAGTCGTGCCAGGACAGTTATCGGACGTCGCCCGCGATCTTCAGGCCTTCCAACCAACGGGCCATTCCATTGTGGTCATGGGGGTCAACATTAGGATAGTCCAAGCGGGCGCGCTCTCACCAAGGACTATGGTGGGACTCGGCTCGACTGGAAGCTCGGCTCCGTACGCTTCACCTCGATAGATTGCTTGGGGACAGCTCGGAGGTCGTTGCTCTCTGCCCGAGCTTCTGAGGACCAACCTGCATGATCGCCCTACCGACCGCTACCCGGGACGGGTCACCCGGTTTGGCCAATTTGTCATCTCGGCGCACGCTGGCCAGGAGGCATTCTCTTCCTCTGAGCTCTCCGAGGATCGACCTATATCATTGGCCCCCCAGCTTTTGCTCGGGGCGTCGTGACGGGCCGAGGAGAAGATGTTACGATTTGGCAACCAGACGTCGTTGTGTGCTCCCTCATCTCGAGTCATGCAGACGTACCCATGCACTGCCTAGATCGTGAAAGGACGCAACGACCATTGGAACGACGTGACCTCTGGCGCTCCTGACACCTGCTGAAACGGCGCGCCACTTCGACTTCTGGCTGCAATCATGGTGGCAGATGATGCGACGGGCGTTTCCATCGATGCCTTGACTCCCAATCCTCCTTTGATTGCAATCCGCGTTCGGAGCTTACCGGAAAACGGGGTGGCGACACGTGGGTCGATCGCGATGCTCCAACATGGCAACGATCCACCTCTGTTGGATCGAAGCAATCCTGGGACCCTATAGATAGCATCATTGGTCCCGAAAAGAGGCCCTTACGTGTGTGATCCCCGGCGTCTGAAGTAGCCGACCTTCCGTGTTGTGGTGGACTGATCAAGTGCTCCTGCCGAGCTTATGTTCGTTCGTCCTCGCTTCGATTTTCCCTCCTCATAGGTAAGCCATGGGCTCGTCCTCTGCATCCACGTCCTCTTCAGCACCTTCAACATCTTCTATAGGGCACTCTCCTTCCGAAGGTGTCTTTACTCAACCTCCTTCTACTCGCTCTGCTCCTGCCCCGGCAGGTCCTTCTGATGCCCAGCCGGTAGATGGGGAAGGCGAATTTATCCCTGTGATGTCCCTTGGGACGTACGTGTCCAAGGCCACCTCGGCTCCCTCTTCCGGTGTGCGCAAAGTGGCCGACTCTATGGCCGACGCTGCCACCGAGATCGACCGGACGACCCTCGAATGGATCGTCGAGCATCCATGCTTAGCTTTTCCCCCCGACTTTATCGTGTACGCCTTAGGTAACCTCCGAGCTCACTACACGATGGAGAATGGGTTTTGCCTATACTCGGAGTCGGTCCGAGCCAGATTTCGGTACCCCCTTCACCCTTTTCTTCTTCATCTCCTTCTGTTCTTGGGAGTCACCCCCTCTTAATTGGTCCCCAATTCCTGGAGGTCGGCTATTGGTTTCCTGGCGGCATGCGCCATGGCCAAGGTTCGGTCGAGCATCCGCCTCTTCTTCTTTTGCTTCTCTCTCAAAGTCTCGGGAGATTGGCTGCATATATCAGCTCAAATGGGCCGCCACTTGCTTGGTCGCTTCCCTTCCTCTATCCATCATTGGAAGAGGAGTTCTTGTTTTATCCACAGCTCGAAGGAGTGGGACTTTCCTACTACCTGGTCGGCCATCAACCCTCAGGACGAGGCTCTTCACCCCCCTGCTGACATGAGCGATGCTGAGCTCTCAGACTTTGACTCGCAGCAGGCGGTATCGAAGCCCGACCTGCGTGAACCTTCTGCCGATCTGTTCAAGCTGATTCGACAGGCCGATAGAGGTCTGATGTCTTTAGGAATTTTATTCTGCGTTCTCATTCTTTGTTGTTGTTGATCGGCCTGACATTGATTCCTTTTTCTTTGGTAGAAATGGCCGAGGAAGCTGACTGCCAGGCCCTCGCTGCTCAACATTTTGCTGCTGGGGGCCACAGCCAGAAGAAGAGGGTAGCCCAAGGGAAGAGGCCCATTGAGGAGGCCGAAGTCCAGATTGTGGACCCCCTGACCCCCTCTACTGCGACCGCCGCTCCGCTCGCGCCTACGGTCACGCCAGCGCCAGCAATCCAGGAGGTCGTGGAGAGGCTGACCAAGCGAACTTGGCCACCCGAGCCGCGACTGACGGAGGGTGGCACGTCGAGCGCTTCCTCACCATCCCACTACCCGGTCACTCCCGTGGTCCCACCGACGGGGTTGAGCCCCCTGGAGTGGGGCAAGAGGTCCGCACCGACCAGCGCCATCTCCCGAGTCGTGGCAATGAAGAACCCCGAGGTCATCGACGAGCTGTTCCAAGGGTTGCAAAACCACTTGGGCCTACTCGTGGCTCTCCTTCAGCAGACGAACCAAATCCGTACGTCGGCCGAAGGTCGTGCGTGCTCCCTGGAGAAGAAAGTCACCGACTGCAATGACCCATTTTATACTGGTATGATTATATCAATCCTCATCGGTACAAAGGGCGTCATTACAGTGGGATAATAACCCAACACTAGACGATATATTGATATGTACATGAATATAATTAAGTACATCGGAAATAAAATAAATAACTCAACTTCATTTCCATCATCATCACACATTCCACAGTCTATATAGCGAAAGAAAATTACAATGTCCACATTATTACATTTTCAAAAGAACTACATTGTCCATAATATTGTCCACGCAATTAACATTATTCATACTATGAAAGGGAAAATGACAACTCTCTAGTAAACTCCACAAAAGCTACTCCTTGCTCTCAGGATGATCCTCGCGATGCCTTCCTCTAACACGAGAATACTTGTCAAACATGTATGCCGAAGCAAGTATGAGTCTAAAAGACCCAGCAAGCAATCTAAAAACTTAACCTTACACACATCATATACACACTAAGCTACCAACACTAAGGAAACACATGCTATCATTCTAACCATAACAATTTACATGGCACATGCTTTATATGGTCAACTACACATAATTCACTCAAACACGTTCCTAACTAACACATACTCATATTAAATCATGGAAAATAAACATACACCTACGCAAGTTCTCTACACATGATATATCCTATGATACATGATTCAAATATTTATCATGTCATTGCACAATTCTACTAATTTAAAACATAAGGTTATGTACAAGACAATGAACACTCCTAGCATGGTATCTAACCAATTTCTCATGCAATTATATCATTTTATAACACATTTAACTTGCTATTTTTAATGTAAAATTATCATACTCTCTTGACACTTGCACATGCATTTTAATAAACTACATAACATGATACTAAACATTCTATCATAATTAGGCTTAATCATATTAATACATACATGACATGAACATAAGCACTCTTATACACCTAACATGTAACATAATTTATTAATCTAATATTATCCATATTATGGAACAACTCTACCAACTAGAGCATGTAGTTAAGCACAAAATAAAGAACAACCTAACATGATGTCTATTCATATTTCACATGCACTTTTCACATTTAATTACACATTTCATTTTCTGTTTTAATATAAATAAAACACAATTATACATGATTTCAATTCTATTAAACATGAATTTAAGGTTTAAAACGTATCCAAGTTGGTTGGCAACTATAAGCAATTTAAGCATGGAACTATGTACTAAGTAAATAGTATATCTATCATGGAACTTAGACATTATTTCATGTATTTATCACAATCATAAACTCACTTTGCTTGCTGTTTTAACATGAATTAAACACATTCATAGGGGTTTGCCTTTGTTTACATGCTTCCCTATTCATTTACCAATTCCACATGTTCATCTTTCTCATTGCATAATTTACATGCTTACTTACACATATTCATATACATTAACACATGGCAGTTATTAAACTATACAACATGATATTAGACATGATATTGAACATGATATTTCATTTATGATACATGAATGACATGAATATATACATGCATTATTACATTGGTTTTCACTTGCAATTATACTCTCATTATCATTTACTCTCCTTTACATATCATTTCACACACTCTTTCCATTTTATTTACTCTTGCACTCACATTTATCACATATCACAACAATTGCACTTACCACGTGCCACATTCACTTATCACTTTGCACTTCACATTTAGTCTCTTAAGTTGCCGTGACACATAGTCCTAACTACCATCTAGAGGAAAAACACTCACTTTAGCACTTAATGCTTATCACATAGCACTTAGCACTTCACTTGCACATATTTGTTACCTGGACAAGCTAGTGACAAATCTAGGTAACTGCGCAGAACCGGGAGAAGCCCTCTCCACCCTAACCAGTGGTACTTGTCCACCTCCAGGATTTCATCCTAATGCCCTTAGGATATATTTCACAACGTTGAGCCTTCCATAGGGACTTTTCTATGGTACAGTTCTCAGACCCCTATGGTAGCAGTGTCAATCTCGGCCAAATTTTACATTAATCACATTATCATGCTTCGTCACATTTTGTCAAGCTTATATACACACTTTAATCTCTTTTTACGTACACTTTACATAACAATTACCTTTCAGTTTACATAATTCACTCTTACTGTTTAACAATGATAAACAACTTAAAATAATATATTAACATGTTGCAAATCCTTAATTTACACATAATTAAACCTAACATGCTCAATATGGTCATTTTCTCATTTAAAATCATAACAGTACCTACTGTTATTAAAACATCCTGAAATTTTTATAACAAGTTTAAAACAGTAAACATATCACATGCTCAATTGTAAAAATTTTCTGAATAGTAAATATATTTATAACAATTAAAACTAATTACAGGTACATTTATCACTAATTTCTCTTAAGTAGGAATTTCAATATAACAGTCAAATCTAACAGTGCCAATGCGTAAAGACAGTCATCACATGATTGCAGAAACTTTATGAAACCCTAACTCACAACTGACCTATTTACACAGATTAAACATGGTCATATTATGCTCACAGTTCAATTATCAAAATTTTAATAATTAACACAATTCATGAAAATTCATCAAAACCTCATGATGTGACCTAATGACTGACCTTGACCACATACAATTTTACAGCATGCATATTCATCTAGAAGTCCAAATAATACAGTTTAAAGATCAAACAGTGCACTTTTAAAACTCTGAAGAACTTAACTACACAGGATGTGGTCGCCAACTGTAAATGGCACACTCTGGTGCCGCCAGCACAGGATCTTGGCAGCACAGGATGTGGCCGCCAACCTCCTGCCAGTACACCATGCAGACAGTACACCAAACAAGGGGAATTTGGAGGTTCCAGGACACGAGGAAAAATCCAGAAAAATACTAGGACCTAAGGGGACATGTGTAGGATTGACATCCATAGGTTACTTGCCTCCAAATAAATCTACAGAGATCGAGATTCGTCAGTGAAGCCCTCCTCGGCCAGGCCAAGAGGGTGCTCAAAACTGCCTTCGATCCGGTTCTTCTATTGATGTGGGTTGATCCTCAGAGTTGGGGATGATTCTCCTATGTATGGGTTATCGTCCAGCCGGTGCAGTTTGCCAGAAGGTCCCTCCATTCGTCGGATCCAGCCCTTCCAAGATCAAGGTTCGCACACAAAAAACCCTAGCTCTCCCCAAAGACCAAAAGACTTCCCTCGGCCGAAATAGGGAGATTTTTATAAGCCACAGGGTCGGGGTACACTTAAGGGTAGGTTTTAGGTGGGTTTCCTAAACTGGAACAGGGCAAAATGCGAGCGTTACCAAATTGGAAACCGTTACACAGTAGGGAACTTGGTGTCAACATATGGTGCAGTCAACATGGGGTTGGCGTCCAGACATGGTGCTGCCTACACAGTGGTTGGCGTCCATCGATCTAGACGCCAATCACCAGGTATGCAGTCAGCAGCACAATATCAGGCCGCCAACTGTGTCCCCCAGCCAAAAATAAGTATACATTAAAATAAATATAAGATTACATCACAACAACTAAATGTGCACAGAAATAAATGAATATACATTCACCATATAAACTACATGCATTACATATTATTTATTTAAATATAACTTGTACAAATCTCAGTTAAAGATAATATGCACAAATAACATACATATATATTTACACACTACATAATTATGTGCATTATGCATGAATATATGTATACAACATGCACATCCTTAGTTAGACACTACATGCACATTTAAACACACAGAAATAAACGTATATAAATATATTCATAGGATGTATAGCAACAACTACATATTGTATGCACCACATTTCTTAAATTCAATATATGTAGGATTTAAATAAATTCTATGATGTATAAAATTAGCTAGGTACTTATATCTACAGAAGATAATATATATATATATATGTACATATACACATGATAGTTACATATAATATGCTTGGAATAATTAAATATAACATATACATCGATAGTAAGATAATGCATGCACACTTAAAGATACACATGTACGAAAAATAACTCACATGCAATTATAAGGTATATAACAATACTTACCTATCATATGCACAATATTATTTAAGTACCATATATACTATAGACAACTTAATGTGTATAGAATTATTTAGATATCACATGTATAAGATAACATACATATATACATATGTACAACATATATTTACATATAATATCCATGGGATAAATAGTATAATATGCACTTCAATAGTTAGATAGTATACGCATATACGTATAAGATGTATAGCAAAATCCACATATTTACATGCACAACATTACTTAAATATACTATGCATAGTATTTAAATAAGTACTTCATGTACAAATTAGTTATTTACCTATACCCATAGAAAATAATATAGATACATGCGTATACACATGAACAATTTAATAATTTAATATGCAAAATTTTAATACGCACGTTATATGCATAACGAGAAAATGCACAATATAAAATGACAGAAAATTCAGGGTCTCACACTGACCTTGAGAAGAAGGGCGCTGAGCTGAAGGATCAGATCGCCGTTGAAGCTGCTTGAGCAGGCAAGTCACGCGATCAGGCTGCCGTGCTCGCCCAGATGGTGGACGAGCTCAAAGCTTCGTTGGCTGCGGAGAAGGCTGCTCGGGGGGCCGAGAAGGCGGCTCGGGAGGCCGAGGTCAAAGCTCACGAGCAGACGAAGGCCGGAGTGGCCCAGCTCATAGCTGTCGAACGCCAAAAGGCCATGGTCGAGTACAAGGAATCGAGGTGCACCTCGACCAGATAACCAACCTGTTCTAAGACGGGTACAAACACTTTCTGGAGGCAATCGCCAAGGCCTTCCCCGAGCTGGACCTGACTAGCGTGCAGCCCCCTAGAGAGGATGACGACGAGGCTGACGAGGAGGCCAGACTGACCGTGGCCGCGCAGTCCGCCCCTGAGACCTCTACTCCAGCTCCTTCGGCCGACCCCCAGTAGCCCCTCTCTCTCCAAACTACCACCGAGCTTCAATCGGTGTTTTTTTTGTAAGGACTCCATTCGGCCCCCGGGCCGCGTTTAAGTAATATAATCACCTTTTGTATTTGTGTGCTCGAGAATATGTTACTGCCGCGAGTGAGCTCAGAGTGCCGAGACAGCTTTGTTAAGCTCGGAGTGCCGGAACAACCTCCTTAAGAAATTTAGAGTGCCTTAGCGACCTCGTTAAGCTCAGAGTGCCGACGCGACCTCTTTAGGAAATTTAGAGTGCCATAGCGACCTCGTTAAGCTCGGAGTGCCGAAGCGACCTCCTTAGGAAATTTAGAGTGTCGTAGAGACCTCGTTAAGGTCGGAGTGCCGAAGCGACCTCCTTAGGAAACTCAGAGTGCCGTAGCGACCTCGTTAAGCTCGGAGTGCCAAAGTGACCTCCTTAAAGACAGTAGAGTGCCGAACCGACCTGGTTAAGCTTGGAGTGCCGAAGTGACCTCCTTAAAGACAGTAGAGTGCTGAAGCAACCTCGTTAAGCTTGGAGTGCCGAAGCGACCTCCTTAAAGACAGTAGAGTGCTGAAGCAACCTCGTTAAGCTTGAAGTGCCGAAGCGACCTCCTTAAAGACAGTAGAGTGCCGAAGCAACCTCGTTAATCATTTATTCTTCAAGGATAATAACATCGGAGGTGCTCGACGTTCCATGTTCTTGGAACCGCCGATCCTCTTAGATCTGCCAAACAGTAGGCCCCCTGTCTGAGGTCCTCGATCACCCGATATGGGCCCTCCTAAGTGGGGGATAGCTTCCCTCCAGCCGACTTGGGATCCGAGATGGCGAGCTTCTGAAGGACGAGGCTGCCTGCACTGAAGCAACGAGGCCTGACAGTTGTGTCAAACCTTCGCTTCATCTTGTGCTGGTATGCTTTAACTTTGGACGCTGCCTTGTCCCGCCGCTCTTCGACTAGATCCAGCTCGGCACACAGCGAGCGATCGTCATCTTCACGCTTGAACCCTAGAACTCTTTCTGAGGGTACGAGTAATTCCACTGGAGCCACAGCTTCTATGCCGAAGGCGAGCGCGAAGGGAGATTCTTGAGTGGCTTCCCGAGGTGTCGCTCGGTAGGCCCATAGCACATGGGGTATCTCCTCAGCTCACCGGCCCTTATGGTCGTCCAGCCTCTTCCTCAGTCCATTGAGGATTGTCCGATTGGTCACCTCATCCTGCCCATTAGATTGAGGATGTGCGACCGAGGTGAAGCGATGGTCGATGCCGAACTCTGCACAGTTGCGACGAAACCTGGCGTTGTCGAACTGCCTGCCATTGTTAGTGATGATCGTCCGGGGCAGTCCGAACCTGCAAATGAGGTTTCTCCAAATGAACCCCCATGCGTTGGCATCGGTTATCTTTGCCAATGGCTCGGCTTCCACCCACTTGGTGAAGTAGTGTCACGTCACGACATTTAACATATCTATAAATGCCGAAACGTGAGCGAACAAGAAATCAAGAGTAAAACTTAAACTAATTGTGCATAGATTTACTCAGAAGCTTCGCTAAATAACAAGTATTATTTGCCATTTAATAGGTGTTAAATGGTTCCCAATTTACAATCTCAAATGTAAAATGCCGCCAAGGTTGGTCACTCTACACACAAATCCCGAAGTCCCGCCTTATAGAACTGTAGATTACCTGAAAAAGTGGGATTTGATGAGCTAACTAGCCCAGTAGAATTCAATTCCTTTAAATATAAAGGATTCAAATGTATAATCTCAAGATAAGAATAGATATAGATTGCTAGCATTGAGTGTTCAAAACAATGAACAAATGAGCCAATTCGATAACACGTATTGAACAAGAATCGTTTAGAAACAAGATCAATAACTCAGGATGATACTTGAATTTAGAATCAGACACATTTTCACACACACAAGCATGATGTGATGAGTAATCAAGCACTAAATGATGTATGCCAACATCCACGTGTCCTCATCACCCCTGCGCGGCCACTGACGAATTCGGGCGCCCCCCCTAGGACTGAACCAGCCCTTTATTTGCCAGGCATATTTCTCAAACGAGTCCAAAGACTCAAAACTGGTCATCATAACACATACATCCTTGCAATAGATCAGGGATACACAAGATTTCACTCATAGATCATACACAAGAACTAAGGAACTCTGTTCCTTCATTGATTACAGAAATTGATGGTCTCACGTGATCAATCATGTTTGAAACATCGAGGAGATAACTCATGGTAAAAAGAAAGGAAACTTGACTGGTTTAGTAGGTGTTTAAGTGGTAGAAACATCTAGGAATGAGTAAACATTTTGTTAGAACAATTGGGTATAGTTCAGATCAAGAAATGAGTCAAGGTAGGTGCTGGAATCCAGGACTGGCTGGGCCTGTCGACATCAAGGAGGTGGCTATCGATAGATATGGCTTTCCTAGAAGCTGAATTCTCAGCCTGTCAGTGGCTGTCGACAGCCAAGGGGGTGTCTGTCGACAGCCCCTGTCAGATTTTGATTTCTGGGTTCTGGCAAGATGGCCATATCGACAGCTAGAAGTAAGGCTTTCGACAGGTGCTATGTAGACTTCCTAAAAGGAACTAAAAGCAACTAGAATTTGTGCTACCAAGCTTTTCTATCACTCCTAACATGATTAAGACTTTATCCAAGTATGATCTCAACCTAAAAAATCAGATTAAGGATACAAGGAAGTGAAAAAGAAATGATGGATCATGGTGTACATGGATGATCCAATTGGAGAGACACTTCAAGGACAAAGATGGTTGGAACCTCTTCTTATCCTTTAGCTATAGTTGAACAAGATACACACACTTAAAACTCACAAGATCTCTTAATGAATCCTTTCACAAAGGTAGAGAGAACTACCATAAATCGACATATTCCTACACAGTGGAATCAACATGGTTCCATTTTAGCAAAAGTTGAGATGATAAAACCAATGAGGTGTTGATTCCCATGACTGAATACTAACTTGCACTTAATGGAAAGCTTAGTTCCTCTCATGGAACCACTTCACGGATTTGAAGAATAACATACTTATGGTACTACATGTCTTTGAACTAGTAATCCTAGATTTGAAGAGTAAGAAGAAGAAAAAGAAACATGAAGAGAATCCTACGTATATATATATATATATATATCAAGTAGATCAAAATTCATCTCTCTAATAACAGAACAAGTTTATAGCTAGGAGATTCTATAGAAGATTCTACACCCCCAACAGAAGCTTCTCTAAATTGAGGAGAAGACAAGAATGAAGAGTAAGGAAGTAAATCCTATCTGGTTTGATGAAGATGGAGTCAAAACACAAATTTGAAGACTAGAGTATCTACACAGAAGATAGAGCTAAAGGAACAAGAACAAGAGAGAAAGGAAGAGAATTCTACTTGTGAAGACAGATGATGAGGCCTTCTCTTCGATGGGTTCACTGCCAATAGAAGAAGATGTTGGTTAACTGCCATCGACTCCCTTAGGGAATCGCTGCCACTATGTTGTTATGGGGCAACATAGTGACATCAGGGCTAGCAACCCAACCCGCCGCAGGGGTAAAACCCTGTGCGAAGCCCCTCATGCCGACCACAGCGTTGACGTGGTGCTTTGCGCTTCCGCCTTAAAGATTTGGCTACCGCCTTCACTACCAGCTCGAGCTTTTGGTGCAACAGTAAGGGGCTCGGTCCAACAAGTGGTATCAGAGCGAGGTTGCGGGTTCGATTCCCCCGGGTGCCGCTGGGGGGGAGTTTGTTGGTTAACTGCCATCGACTCCCTTAGGGAATCACTGCCACTATGCTGTTATGGGGCAGCATAGTGACATCGGGGCTGGCAACCCAACCCGCCGCAGGGGTAAAACCCTGTGCGAAGCCCCTCATGCCGACCACAGCATTGACGTGGTGCTTTGCGCTTCCGCCTTAAATATTTGGCTACCACCTTCACTACCAGCTCGAGCTTTTGGTGCAACGGTAAGGGGCTCGGTGCAACAGAAGAAGACACTGGGGTGCAGTCATTGCAATCCACGAATAGCTACAACTTGTAGCTCCTCAGGCACGACCAGTGGAGGCTGCAACTTCAGCAGTAGCAGCTCCCTCACAGCAATGGCAAAAAAAGAAACAACAAGAATAGGGGTGGTTGCAAGAATGACTGCTGGAAGGGTTAGCATGCTGGTTACGAGGATGGTTTTATAGCCCCAAGCCTTTCCATGCATGATGCCACGCCGGTTCACAGGTGTTGGGGTAAAACCCCCATTTTACCACCCTCCGACACCTAGCTTATGCACGTTCTGCAAGTTACACATGGTAACTATCGTGTTACCTATTCCCTCAAGTGTGCTGGCCTTCCCAAGGCCTCACACGTAAGCGCCCTAAAATCCCAGGAAAATGGCCACCGTAAATGGCCCAAAAATCGGCTGGCCCAAAGATCCACATTTTTATCTATTCAAACGAGGTCCATTTGTGTTAAAATTTCAACCATAGACTAATGTGATGGTTTTACAAATTATGGTGATTTTTATTTAATTTTTAGAATTTATTTTACACTGGGTGAAAAATCGCCCGGAAAATAGTTGCGTCGGCTTAATCTCGAAATCCGCACGTCAACAAATCCGGATATTCACATTTCTGATATCACCATATTTTTCTGAAAATTATGGTACTCTCAGATTCCCATTTCATTACAGTTTTTTGGTGTCGCCCTGTCGGAGCGCGCACCTCTGCTTATGACACTGAGGTAACGTTTGTTAGTGCTAATTAATATCAGATATTAATTATTTCAATCTCATAATAATAATCAAGTCTAATAATCATATTATTCATATTTTCTAACAAATAAAACTTTTCAGGGTGCTACACTCTCCCCTACTAAAAAAAGAGTTTGGTCCTCCAAACTCCTTGGCTAGTTTGGATGGATCACAAAGATGTAAGTTTTCAGTCTTTTAAATTTTATTTAATCTAGATTAGGCTCATCAATCCCGTCATGATTATTATGTCATATGATGTTTACACTCTCTATATAATTTATTATCATAGCATCGTCAATTGATGGAAATCTAAATATTAGCATCTTTAGATATTAAAGAACCATATTGTGATCATAGGTTCAATTAGATACAACCTTCACTATGTTCTTTATCTTTGGCAGTAGTATATTATACTCGAAGTCTCCCTCACTAAGGAATAACCTTACTCCTTAGAGAGTTATGTAAATACATATTCCCTTGAAGAGGATAATAAGGTATGAGAGGTTGATGAGTGTAAAGAATATGAAGATAAACAACAAGGATCTTATTTATCACATAAAATTCTATTATAAAACTCCATATTCAGCCTTACAGATTACATTGTGAGTCAAAACTTACCAAGTTTTGTCATATTATAACAACTAAACTCAAGTATTTCTCACTATACTCAAGTCCTATTGACTTATACATGAAATTACTTCTAATAGCTTCAGTCACTTTTCCTTGTGGCTTCAAGTTTTCCTGAACTCTTGTCTTTGCTCTGAGAGAGTACAGGACATTCTGAGATCCAATGCTCTAGACTTCCACACTTTAAACATGCTCCTAGTCTCCGCCAACAGTTCTCTTTGACATGGCCTGGTGTGTGACAATGCGTACAAACTTCTTTAGGTTGTGCCTTAGCGTTCGCTTGCTTGTTGGCTTTCTTGGTCTTTTTGTTCTTTTTGCTCCGCTTCATCTTCTGTTTACCAGCTATTTCTCTATTACCAGGGAGAACTGTCTTCTTCCGTATAGACACTGTAATACTCACTGTTTCTTGGGAGTTTGGATTACGAATGTTCTTATGCAGTTTCATTTTTCCTTGATCATTAACGGGAACTACCCGCTCTAAGGACTGAGCAAGGTTGTCCATTGTGTGTTGAACCTCTTTCCATTGCATTTCTTCTCCCATTACGCTGACTGAGCAAACAAATTTAAGTTTAGTTAGTCAATCATGTAATTTGAAACTCAATTTTTTTTTTAAATTCATACTATCAATATAACTGCTAACTCCAAATGGAGGTTAGGTTGACTATACTCATATGTGAGGTTGACACTAGGATATTACAAGACCAACTCTACGTGATGGACAATTAATCAAAGCTGCAATCACCTGATTGAGGTCAACTCTAGAAAACTTGGAGTTGATTCTTTTGAAACTTTCCTATTGACTCAAGTTAAATTGTCTGTACAAGTTGACACACTATGTTACTGGTCAGTTGAAGCAAAATGTTGGGATTTAACTCAACTTAGAGACAATTGATTCTTGTGTTATAGTTAAAAGGGAAATTTTGATGAGTTCAAGCCTAGAGAAGATGCAATTAAGAGTTCAAAAAGTTATCTGACCAAAACCAAATTTTGGTGGAAAGTATTTGCATATTCCTGTATTTCTTCAGAAATCTCCCTAGTTGAATATTTTCCCTACTTCTTTTCTTCACTAATTTGTTTGGTTATCTACTTCAATAGAAGTAAACAGATTCAATCTTACACCGTATGTGTACGATTTGTGAGATTTAAAGCAATCTTGAATCTTTGAATCATCAATTGTGTGAGTGTTTCACACATTTGAGTTATTAAAGAGTCTCACTTGGTTTAGTGTAAATGATGATTTAATGATTCATCTCAGTGGTATAATAATTTAGAATCGAAGAAAATTGAAAGTCAACGGAAGAATACATCATGAGGATGGTCATGAAATCTATATGATTGATTGAACCATTCATTTACTAATTCTTATTTAGAGTTGGAGATAATAACATATCAATGCAAAAGCCATATTGATGTAAATTAAGGGATGAACAAGTTTAACTTTTCCTTCAGTAGGAGAGGGCTCCCTTGGAGAAGTCATATGTGTGTTTATCATTTTTCACCGGACCTTGGATTCTTAGCATCCTACTAGGTTTATTTGAATTATGAGACTTTCAGGTAGACCAAATTGTGAGAAATTAGAAAGACGCTATTTTAATAGAATCACAAAAATCGTATTTTTCTTCTTCGGTGGGAGAGTTGACTTTTTATTGGTAAGAGATATGATTTTTTTGATATTTTTATTAGATTCAAATGGGGGGTACTTCCTTATTTACATGTAATATCTTAAGTAATATAAGGTATGAGTTTCAGTTCTACAGGGTGCCTTCTGACTGAACCTGCTGACACTTCTGACTGAAGAAGGACCAGTTCATCACACACTGGTGTCTGTCGACAGCTAGGAAGTGGCTGTCGACAGCTACTATCCTCCAGAAACAATTTCTGGGGTCTGACACTATCTGTCGATAGATCAGAGTTGGCTGTCGACAGACGATGAACATCTGTCGATAGGTGAAAGTCATCTGTCGACAACTACTGTCAGTTCTGTATTTCTGGATTGTGGAAGCATTATACCTGTCGACAGGTAAATGCTGGTTGTCGATAGGTGAGATCTAAACTTTCAGGAATGTGATAAAACACCATAGAAAATTCTACCAAGTGTTTCTATGAATCCTTACATGATTGGTAACATCAAAAGGGTCTTATTTACAGTTCTAAACACCACTTTCCATGAGGAAGACGAGTAGGACAATAGGGATATATTATGGCATGGAAATCTAAAAGCAAAATGATAAATAGAAGTGCAACACTTCCTAACAACCTTTTCTTACTTCTAATGGGATAAGTTTCATAATATGTTTGAATCATAGCACAAACTATAGATAAAACATGATTACGAGGAATAGAACAACTCTTCTATAGTTGTTTCAAGTATGTGTACATGGTAAACACTTTAATCATGAAGTTCTTGAGTAGGAATAAGAAGCAAGAATAGAAGAAGGAAACCAAAGGAAGGTGAGTTTTAAAGAACATGAAACAATTAGTACATATGAGTTATACAATTGGAGAACCCACAAGCATGAAATTATGGAAGTGAAGATGAATCGTAGGAAGGAAACTATCTCTAGATATTCCAATCATACTCAATACAATCTATATCCGACTTTTACCTATCTAGCTTAACCTCAGGCTTTCTACCCATCCTCACAGGTCACTACAGGATGTTGAAGACCAATAATTATTTGAATCCTCAACTAATGCTCTGATACCATTCTGTCACGTCACGACATTTAACATATCTATAAATGCCGAAATGTGAGCGAACGAGAAATCAAGAGTAAAACTTAAACTAATTGTGTATAGATTTACTCAGAAGCTTCGCTAAATAACAAGTATTATTTACCATTCAATAGGTGTTAATGGTTCCCAATTTACAATCTCAAAAGTAAAATGCCACAAAGGTTGGTCACTCTACACACAAAGGTTGGTCACTCTACACACAAATCCCGAAGTCCCGCCTTGTAGAACTGTAGATTACCTGAAAAAGTGGGATTTGATGAGCTAACTAGCCCAGTAGAATTCAATTCCTTTAAATAGAAAGGATTCAAATGTATAATCTCAAGATAAGAACACGCATAGATTGCTAGCATTGAGTGTTCAAAACAATGAACAAATGAGCCAATTCGATAACATGTATTGAACAAGAATAGTTTAGAAACAAGATCAATAACTCAAGATGATACTTGAATTCAGAATCAGACACATTTTCACACACACAAGCATGATGTGATGACTAATCAAGCACGAAATGATGTATGCCAACATCCACGTGTCCTCATCACCCCCGCGCGGCCACTGACGAACTCGGGCGCTCCCCCCAGGACTGAACCAGCCCTTTATTTTCTAGACATATTTCTCAAACGAGTTCAAAGACTCACAACTGGTCATCATAACACATACATCCTTGCAATAGATCAGGGATACACAAGATTTCACTCATAGATCACACACAAGAACTAAGGAACTCTGTTCCTTCATTGATTACAGAGATTGATGGTCTCACGAGATCAATCATGTTTGGAACTTCGAGGAGATAACTCATGGTAAAAAGAAAGGAAACTTGACTGGTTTAGTAGGTGTTTAAGTGGTAGAAACATCTAGGAATGAGTAAACATTTTGTTAGAACAATTGGGTATAGTTCAGATCAAGAAATGAGTCAAGGTAGGTGCTGGAATCCGGGACTGGCTGGGCTTGTCGACAGCAAGGAGGTGGCTGTCGACAGATATGGCTTTCCCAGAAGCTGAATTCTCAGCCTGTCAGTGGCTGTCGACAGCCAAGGGGGTGTTTGTCGATAGCCCCTGTCAGATTTTGATTTATGGGTTCTGGCAAGATGGCTCTGTCGACAGCTAGAAGCAGGGCTGTCGACAGGTGCTATGTAGACTTCCAAAAATGCATTAAAACCAACTAGAATTTGTGCTACCAAGCTTTTCTATCACTCCTAACATGATTAAGACTTTATCCAAGTATGATCTTAACCTCAAAAATCAGATTAAGGATACAAGGAAGTGAAAAAGAAATGATGGATCATGGTGTACATGGATGATCCAATTGGAGAGACACTTCAAGGACAAAGATGGTTGGAACCTCTTCTTATCCTTTAGCTATAGTTGAAAAAGATACACACACTTAAAACTCACAAGATCTCTTAATGAATCCTTTCACAAAGGTAGAGAGAACTACCATAAATCGACATATTCCTACACAGTGGAATCAACATGGTTCCATTTTAGAAAAAGTTGAGATGATAAAAGCAACGAGGTGTTGATTCCCATGACTGAATACTAACTTGCACTTAATGGAAAGCTTAGTTCCTCTCATGGAACCACTTCACGGATTTAAAGAATAACATACTTATGGTACCACATGTCTTTGAACTAGTAATCCCATATTTGAAGAGTAAGAAGAAGAAAAAGAAATAGGAAGAGAATCCTACGTATATATATATACATATATATATATATATATATATATATATATATATATCAAGTAGATCAAAATTCATCTCTCTAATAATAGAATAAGTTTATAGCTAGGAGATTCTGTAGAAGATTCTACACCCCCAACAGAAGCTTCTCTAAATTGAGGAGAAGACAAGAATGAAGAGCAAGGAAGTAAATCCTATCTGGCTTGATGAAGATGGAGTCAAAACACAAATTTGAAGACTAAGTATCTACACAGAAGATAGAGCTAAAGGAATAAGAACAAGAGAGAAAGGAAGAGAATTCTACTTGTGAAGACAGATGATGAGGCCTTCTCTTCGATGGGTTCACTGCCAATAGGAAGAAGAAGACGCTGGGGTGTAGTCATTGCAATCCACGAACAGCTACAACTTGTAGCTCCTCAGGCACGACCAGTGGATGCTGCAGCTTCAGAAGTAGCAGCTCCCTCACAGCAATGGCAAAAAAAGAAACCGCAAGAACAGGGGTGGTTGCAAGAATGACTGCCAGAAGGGATAGCATGCTGGTTATGGGGATGGTCTTATAGCTCCAAGCCTTTCCAAGCATGATGCCATGCCGGTTCACAGGTGTTGGGGTAAAATCTCCATTTTACCACCCTCCGACACCTAGCTCATGCACGTTCTACAGGTTACACATGGTAACTATCGTGTTACCTATTCCCCCAAGTGTGCTGGCCTTCCCAAGGCCTCACACGTAAGCACCCTAAAATCCCAAGAAAATGGCCACCGTAAATGGCCCAAAAATTGGCTGGCCCAAAGATCCACATTTTTTATGTATTCAAACGAGGTCCATTTGTGTTAAAATTTGAACCATAGACTAATGTGATGGTTTTACAAATTATGGTGATATTTATTTATTTTTTAAAATTTATTTTACACTGGGTGAAAAATCGCCCAGAAAATAGTTGCGTCAGCTTAATCTCAAAATCCGCATGTCAAAAAATCCAGATATTCACATTTCTGATATCACCATATTTTTCTGAAAATTATGGTACTCTCAGATTCCCATTTCGTTATAGTTTTTCGGTGTCGCCCTGTCGGAGCGCGCACCTCTGCTTATGACACTGAGGTAACGTTTGTTAGTGCTAATTAATACCAGATATTAATTATTTCAATCTCATAATAATAATCAAGTCTAATAATCATATTATTCATTTTTTCTAACAAATAAAATTTTTCGGGGTGCTACAAGTAGTCGACCCCAACGATGAGAAATTTCTGTTGCCCCGAGGCTGGCGGAAATGGTCCAAGGATGTCCATCCCCCATTGCGCGAAAGGCCGTGGGGCCGTTAGTGGAGTGAGGTTTGCAGGCAGCTGCCGATCTACCTTTCCGAAGAGCTGGCATTGCTGGCATCTTCGGACATGTCCCTCGGCGTCCTTTAGTATGGTCGCCCACCAGTAACCTTGCTGAGCTATTCTTCGAACCAGCGACCGTGGTTGTAACGTCCCGAAGCGGAATATCGGAGCGGGATTACAGTTATTAAATAGTACAGAGCGAAAAATAAATAACAAACCATTGCACAAATGGAATAATACTAAATGAACTCCAATTCCATTAATAATCCATCAAACTTCATTACAACTACTAATATCTCATCAACTTCATGAAATAACTATTACATCAACATATCAGAGCCAAAACTAGGGCCCAAAGTACTTTATTGAAAATCAAACTAATACATCTGAACTAACTGACTCTTTCTATACTAACTAACTACTAAAGCAATGGTAGCTGATAAGGGTCACTCTTGAACTTCATCCTCAGTCCCGTCCTCATGAGTGTGGTCATCGTCAAACTCACCTGAAACACATAACATAAAAACGCAGGATGAGTGAATAACGCCCAGTAGGACTTAATATCTCATGAACACAAGCATGGTTTACATAATTAATGTCTTAATGACAGGTTAACTAGAGAGAATAGTCATGCAGAGCGGGTAACGATAACAAGAAAACAATAGCATCTGGCACAGGAAAATAGCTCAACGAGAATGATAATAGAATGGCCATGTAACGATATAACATGTAAATTGCACAATGTGCACTAGTAACGATAACAATTGAACTGGTATAGATAGCACTTTGATTGTCATAGATTAATCTTGATAGTATGATGGCGTTGGATGCATGCCGTAACACATTCTTGATCATTTTAACTCCCATGGACACTAGCACTTTTCAGGCGCTCCTCCCAGGACCTGATCGGGCCCTATTGCGCTGGCATTAGTCATTTCTTTATCTTAGACAATCACAAGAATGGCCAATAGAGTACCAAGAAATAGATGAGAGTAGTAGACGAGAGTGTAGAGAGAACGTGAACATATGAGAGGATATAGATAGTAGATGAGATAGGGACAATATCATAAAATGTGATAAACAATGATAGTCACAGTTGCACGGCACAGGGTCGTGTACCGACAGTCTGGTAGAAATCATCACCGCCCACTAGCCGTGCTGTGTACACAAACTAGATGGTCCAGTGTGATCACAAGATAAGGAGAGAACACACTAAGGCCATGGATCGTACAGATCCCTAAGGTGTAACGGGTTTTAGGGTACCACCAGCTCGTCGGAAATGGACGTATGCCAAAGCCAAGAAGACTTACGGAGGCCTTGACAAGGAGTCCCTGGCCCAGTCGAGAGTATTCTCGATGGAGAGGTGGTCCATGTCAAGAGAAAGTGTGCAGAAAATGGGTCCGTCGTGCCTCGAGTGCTCGAAGGCCGAGGGAAACGGTAACGGTGTAAAAATCATGCGAATAAAACAAAAACAATGTCAATAATAAATTAAGGGAATTTAGTAATTAATTTCACCTAATTACCAGATACATTATTGTGTAATTTAACAAGGTTTCAATGGCAAACATTCATGTATAGTGTGAGCACGTGTAAGATAATCATGAGAGCAAGAATAGTTGTGTACATGGCTTTTAAATTAAATAAAATCTTGAGATTAATACCCAATATTGTTTAACATGTCGTTACTGTTCATAACAGTGTTTAATCAGGGTTAAACAGGGTTCATAAGGCATGAATAGTAGGGTTATACGTTTAAGTTCAGGTTCTGGCCGCATCACTGTTGTCGTGACGGGTATGGCCGTCACGTTAAGAACGCGACGTATCGGGCCGTCGCGACACCAGAAGACCGCCCGAGCCTAGAAAAGGGATTTTTGACCTTTTTTTCAGGTAGATGTATATGATACAGAGCTACTCTAAAATCCATATAAAATCGTAGAAAGCTCCAAAAATCATGAAACTAGTTTAAATGAAAGTAGACTCATAGATCTATCAACATGCACAATTAATTTGAGAATAGACAGGCATACTTGGATCAAGTTACATTTCGATGAGCTAAACATGCGCAGTCAAGGTTCAACGAATTAATTAGAGATGGATACATGATGAAATTTAAGGCAAACCAGCGGCGTTTGAAAGCTAACATGATGTAGTATTTATGAGAATTTTCTCATGGCATGGGGTCATGTATGCTCGAGGTTTAAGAGTAAACATGAAGGGTCGAATACATGGAACTGATAGTGATTCAAAGAATTAATTCTCCCTCATGGGAGATCAAAATGGAGCAAAACCAGAGGGCTTTTGCTCGGGAACATGAACTCTTCCTAGGGTAATTTTTACACGGATTTGGCTTGAGAGATTGCCTACCTTTGATTACTGTAAAGAAGAACTAGGGTTTATGACAAAAATAAGATAGAAATCCCTTGCTCCAAGCCTTCTTCTCCAAGCTCCTCACGTCCATAACTCCTCCTCTTCATCCCTCAGAGTTCCATCCATGAACTAGGGTTTGGTTGGGACGGATTTGGGGGTATATGGCTAGCTATAAGAGTCCTTCTTCCTAAAAACTCCTCCTTTCTATTAAATTCCGAATTTCTTTCTTTATCTCTTCATTTTCTAGTATTTATCTTCCTAATAGGGTTGCGAAATGATCTAATTTCGTGGGTAAGGGTTTAGGATAAGTCTAGGACTCTTTTTAGATTAGATATGAGTTGTCTAATAATTATTTAAACCCTTTTACTAATTACCACTTATTTTTATTCCGAATTTGGCTTAATTACTTCCCATCCCATGATGGGCTCTTCACATTTAGGCCCAACAACCCATGTTAGGACCATTAGTATAACCTATTGCTAATTTAGCTTAATGGGCTTTGATTTAATTCTCTTTTATTTCCCTTATTCTCTCTTTATTCTAATTAAATTCTATTTATCTCACATTTATACATAAAATTTTATTTATTTAGGATTTTAAAAATCAAGGTTGCTACATCCTCCCCCTCTTAAAAAGAATTTGGTTCCCAAATTCATATGATCGTAAGAGGAAGAGTGATTTACGAATAATTCCGGATAATTCCGGTGCATTGTTGCTTCGGGCTCCCACGTGGCTTCTTCGACTTTGTGATTTCTCCACAATACTGGATCGATTCTGAAGCTGTTGCATCTTCTTGTCCAAGATCTTCACTAGCCTTTCTTCAT
Organism: Colocasia esculenta; assembly: GCA_014218235.1. Classification (NCBI taxonomy): domain Eukaryota; kingdom Viridiplantae; phylum Streptophyta; class Magnoliopsida; order Alismatales; family Araceae; genus Colocasia; species Colocasia esculenta. The sequence goes on from CM024762.1 coordinate 36,786,170, forward strand.
AGGTCATGTCCTTGTTCAGAATGATATCATCATAGCTGATTACGTGTGACGGATCATACACGTACTTCCTCAGCATTAATACATGAAAAACGTTATGTACTGTTGAGAATTGGGGAGGTAGAGCCAGCCAGTACACTACCTCGCCAACTCGCTCCAACACTTTAAATGGACCTATGAATCTTGGTCTCAACTTGCCTTTCATCCCAAACCTTTGAAATCCTCTGGTCGGGGATACTTTCAGCATTACATGATCTCCAGTTTGAAATTCTAAATCTCTTCTTCGCTTATCAGCATAGCTCTTCTGCTTAGACTGAGCTATCTTAATCCTGTCTCTGATAATATGTATATCCCTACTAGTGCTCTATACCATGTCTGGTCCCAGCCATTGCTATTCACCTACCTCATTCCAGCACACCGGTGATCTATAACTTCTTCCGTATAGTGCTTCAAACGGTGCCATTTTAATGCTGGCGTGATAACTGTTGTTGTAGGCAAATTCAATCAAAGATAGTTGTTCATTCCAATATCCCTCAAAAATCTATAGTGCAGGCACGAAACATGTCTTCCACAATCTGATTTGTCCTTTCTGTCTGTCCATCCGTCTGAGGGTGGAAAGCAGTGCTGAAGTTGAGTTTAGTACCAAACACTGTCTGAAGTCCCTTCCAGAATCTAGATATGAAGCTGGGGTCACGATCTGAGACAATGGACACGGAGACTCCATGTAATCTTACTATCTCCTTCACATATAAGGCTGCTAGCACATCAACACTCCAAGTGCTCTTAATAGTGAGGAAATGTGCAGACTTAGTCAAACGGTCCACAATGACCCAGATAGCATCAAGTCCACCACGAGTTCGGGGTAAACTCATGATGAAATCCATTCCGATGCTTTCCCACTTCCATTCAGGTATGTCCAGGGGTCTAAGTACACTGCAGGACGACGATGTTTAGCTTTTACCTGTTGACATGTGAGGCAGTGCGCGGCATGCTCAGCCACCTCACGCTTCATGTTTGGCCACCAAAATGACCTTTTCATATCTTGGTACATCTTGGTTGTGCCTGGGTGAATTGTGTACTTGGTCTTGTGGGCTTCATCCATCAGCTTTCTCTTTAGTTCTTCATTGTCAGGCACACAAGTCCTGGCGTGGAATAATATTCTCCCATCTTCAGTGATGGAGAAATCTGGCTTGTCAGCTATGGTCTCCCTGACTTTGACTAGGAAAGGATCATTTGCTTGCTGCTCTCTGATCTCGACAAAGATGTCGGGTTGAGCTCTTAAGTTGGCCACTAGCACCTGATCACTTCTCTCCTCAATGTTCAGATTCAGACTGGTAAATTGTTCTAACAATTGCATCTCGCCCATGACTAGACAGGATAAAGAAGCTACTGGCTTCCTACTGAGTGCATCAGCTATTGCATTATCTTTACCTGGGTGGTATTGGATATTGAAATCAAAGTCTTTCAAGTACTCCAGCCATCTCCGTTGTCGCATATTGAGTTCCTTTTGAGAAAACAAGTACTTTAAACACTTGTGGTTGGAGTAGCCAATAAATTGCTCCCTGTATAGGTAATGCCTCCAGATCTTAAGTGCAAATACCACAACAGTTAGCTCTAAGTCATGGACAGGATAATTGACTTCATGTGGCTTCAATTGCCTTGATGAATACGCTATCACCTTCTCGTTCTGCATGAGCACGTAGCCTAGACCGATTCCAGAAGCATCAGTGTAGACTGAGAATCTTGCGCCCTCAACTGGTAATGCTAGGACGGGTGCAGATGTAAGCAATTGCTTCAGTGTCTGGAAGCTCTTCTCACATTCCTTGCTCCAGACATAAGGGTTCTCTTTCCGCGTAAGACATGTAAGAGGTACAACTATTTTGGAGAAGTCTTTTATGAACCGTCTGTAATATCCAGCCAGTCCAAGAAAGCCCCTGATCTCTGTGACATTAGTCGGCCTTTCCCAGCTGAGTACGGCTTCTACCTTGGAAGGATCGATAGTGATGCCATCCTTGGAAATAACATGGACTAGGAATGACACCTCCTCGAGCCAGAATTCACACTTGCTCAATTTGGCGTAGAGTTGATTGTCCCGTAAGATTTGCAGAGCGATCCCCAATGCTCCTCATGCTCTTCCTTGGTCTTGGAGTATATGAGAATATTATCAATAAATACCACGACGAATTTGTCGAGGTATGGCCGATATATGCTGTTCATCAGTTGCATGAAAGCTGCAGAAGCATTGGTTAGTCCAAAAGGCATGACTACAAATTCGTAATGACCGTACCTGCTCCTGAAAGTTGTCTTGTAAATATGTGCATCTTTAATCCTCATCTGATGATATCCCGACCTAAGGTCAATCTTAGAAAAATATTTGGCTCCTGATATTTGATCAAATAATTCATCGACACGAGGTAGAGGGTATTTGTTCTTGATAGTGAGATTATTCAGCAGCTTGTAGTCGATGCATAACCTCATAGATCAATCCTTCTTCTTGACGAACAACACTGGTGCTCCCCAAGGAGAAGTACTTGGCCTGATAAACCCTTTTTCTGGAAGTTCCATCAGTTGCTCTTTCAACTCTTTCAATTCAACGGGGGACATCCTGTAAGGTTGGCGTGATACCGATGCAGCTTCAGGTACGAGATCAATTGAGAAATTCACATCTCTCTCGGGTGGAATGCCTGGCAGCTCATCGAGAAACACATCTGGATATTCTTGTACTATATGAATGTCTGATAACTTAGCTGTCTTCTTTTCTACCACAATTGCAGCAAGAAATTCCACACAGCCCTTTCTTATCATGTTTTGTGTTTTAATGGCAGAGACGAGAGACAAGTGCCTCTTGTGTCTACATCCCGTAAAGGTCAACTTAGGGAATTCACTAAAAGAAATCTTCCCTCTTTTACAATCCATGATAGTCCCATACGTGGATAGCCAATCGGCTCCCAAAATAACATAGTAGCCCTCCATGGGCATACAGATCAAATCAGCTCTAAGGTTGAGTTCGCCAATATTGACATCAGCTAATGGAAAGTATTTGTTAAGCTGAGCCTTTTCTCCTAGTGGTGTGGTGACAGGTAATTCAAATTTCATGGATGTGGGTTTTTCATTTAATGTGTCAGCGAATGCTTGTGATATAAAAGAATGTGTTGTGCCAGTATCAAATAATACAAAAGTTGGCTGAGAGAATACTGGTAAAGTACCTTCGACGACCCCACCTTCCTCGGTGGTTTCCACTTCTTGTAGGGTCTACAGTCGGCCTGGCTTCCTCTGTCCGTAGGACGCTTCTCATTTTCCTTGAGTAATGGGCATTCAGGAATCCGATGCTCTCGGCTCCCACAACGAAGGCATGCACCTGCCTTCCTCCAGCATTCTTCTATCGTGTGACCAAGCTTGTCACAATGCTTGCATCTTAGTTTGTTGTTCGGAGAAGTAGTGGTGGGGACTTTGGGCTTCCGCTCCTGGCTTGGCCCGTCAGTGATACGTAATGGCCTTTTCTTGCCATTAGTAGGTTTGCTCGATATTCCAGATGTTTGCTTCCTCTTGACCATCCTACCCTTAATGCGATCAGTGAGTTCGGTCGCATCTTCTAGCAATTGTGCCCTTCTGACCATTTTCGGATAGGTCTGAATGTCCATAGGCGCAAGCTGAGTGATGTATGCGGGCCTGAGCCCATTAAGAAAGTGCTTGGCCTTCATTCTCTCTGTGTTAACCATATGATTGGCATAGCGATCCAATCGAGAGAACTGATCCTAGTACTCAGCAACAGTCAGGTTCCTCTGTTTCAGAGCTGCGAACTTAGTGGCTTTCCTCTCTTGAACTCTTTCTGAAAAATATTTGGAGTTGAAATGCTCCTTAAACTCATTCCAGGTAAATAGTGCATCTGCCCTGGTGGCCTCGATGGATTCTCACCACGCACGGGTGTCTCTTTCAAGCTGGAATGTAGCTAGCAGTAGTTTGTCACCATCCGTGCATTGCATAACGTGGAAGATGCATTCTATCTCTTTCAGCCAATTCTCTGCCTCATCAGGATCTGTGGTCCCGCTGAACCGAGGTGGGTTCAGGTTGAGGAAATTCTTATGTAATTCACCAGCTCCTCGGTTATTGTTGTTATTGTTGGATCCAACAGCTTGAAGTAAAGCTTGAGTAAGTTGCTGAACAGTCTGCCACATGTCACAGAGTTGTGCACGCTCCACTGCCATTGTTGATGTCCAAATTCCTTCAAAAGAGAATGTTTAATGTAAGTTACTGAGTTTGCACTAAGTTGTGCGTGTGTGCGTTTATTTTATCTTATTACCCAAGGTTCTACCCATCTCCCATAGGTATGGAGTTAGACTCTAAGTCAAGGCAGGTCAAACCTAGATCATCCTACACTTAAGAATAACCTAGGCTCTGATACCACAAAACTGTAACATCTCGACGTGGAATATCGGAGCGGGATTACAGTTATTAAGTAGTACAGAGTGAAAAATAAATAACAAACCATTGCACAAATAGAATAATACTAAATGAACTCCAGTTCCATTAATAATCCATCAAACTTCATTACAACTACTAATATCTCATCAACTTCATGAAATAACTATTACATCAATGTATCAGAGCCAAAACTAGGGCACAGAGTACTTTATTGAAAATCAAACTAATACATCAGAACTAACTGACTCTTTCTATACTAACTAACTACTAAAGAAATAGTAGCTGATAAGGGTCACTCTTGAACGTCATCCTCAGTCCCGTCCTCACGAGTGTGGTCATCATCAAACTCACCTAAAACACATAATATAAAAACGCAGGATGAGCGAATAACGCCCAGTAGGACTTAATATCTCATGAACACAAGCATGGTTTACATAATTAATGTCTTAACGACATGTTAACTAGGGAGAATAGTCATGCAGAGCGGGTAACGATAACAAGAAAACAATAGCATCTGGCACAGGAAAATAGGTCAACGAGAATGATAATAGAATGGCCATGTAACGATATAACATGTAAATTGCACAACGTGCACTAGTAACGATAACAATTGAACTGGGATAGATAGCACTTTGATTGTCATAGATTAATCTTGATAGTATGATGGCGCTGGATGCATGCCGTAACACATTCTTGATCATTTTAACTCCCATGGGCACTAGCACTTTTCGAGCGCTCCTCCTAGGACCTGATCGGGCCCTATTGCACTGGCATTAGTCATTTCTTTATCATAGACAATCACAAGAATGGCCAATAGAGTACCAAGAAATAGATGAGAGTAGTAGACGAGATAGACGATAGTGTAGAGAGAACGTGAATAGATGAGAGGATATAGATAGTAGATGAGATAGGGACAATATCGTAAAACGTGATAAATAATGATAGTCACAGTTACACGGCACAGGGTCGTGTACCGGCAGTCTGGTAGAAATCATCACCGCCCACTAGCCGTGCTGTGTACACAGACTAGATGGTTCGGCGTGATCACAAGATAAGGAGAGAACACACTAAGGCCATGGATCATACAGATTTCTAAGGTGTAACGGGTTTTAGGGTACAACCAACTCATCGGCAATGGACGTACGCCAAAGCCAAGAAGACTTACGGAGGCCTTGACAAGGAGTCCCTGGCTCAGTCGAGAGTATTCCCGATGGAGAGGTGGTCCATGTCAAGAGAAAGTGTGTAGAAAACGGGTCCGTCGTGCCTCGAGTGCTCGAAGGCCGAGGGAAACGGTAACGGTGTAAAAATCATGCGAATAAAATGAAAACAATGTTAATAATAAATTAAGATAATTTAGTAATTAATTTCACCTAATTACCAGATAGATTATTGAGTAATTTAACAAGGTTTCAATGGCAAACATTCATGTATAGTGTGTGCACGTGTAAGATAATCATGAGAGCAAGAATAGTTGTGTACACGGCTTTTAAATTAAATAAAATCTTGAGATTAATACCCAATATTGTTTAACATGTCGTTACTGTTCATAACAGTGTTTAATCAAGGTTAAACAGGGTTCATAAGGCATGAATAGTAGGGTTATACGTTTAAGTTCAGGTTTTGGCCGCATCACTATTATCATGACGGGTATGGCCATCACGTTAAGAACGCGACGTATCGGGCCGTCGCGACACCAGAAGACCGCCCGAGCCCAGAAAAGGGGGTTTTGCCCTTTTTCCAGGTAGGTGTATATGATACAGAGCTACTCTAAAATCCATATAAAATCGTAGAAAGCTCCAAAAATTATGAAACCAGTTTTAAATGAAAGTAGACTCATAGATCTATCAACATTAGGCATGCTTAGATCAAGTTACATTTCGATGACCTAAACATGCATAGTCAAGGTTCAATAAATTACTTAGAGATGGATACATGATGAAATTTAGGCAAACCAGCGGCGTTTGAAAGCTAACATGATGTAGTATTTATGAGAATTTTCTCATGGAATGGGGTCATGTATGCTCAAGGTTTAAGAGTAAACATGAAGGGTCGGGTACATGGAAATGACAGGGATTCAAAGAATTAATTCTCCCTCATGGGAGATCAAAATGAAGCGAAACTAGATGGCTTTTGCTCGGGAACATGAACTCTTCCTAGGGTAATTTTTACACGGATTTGGATTGAGAGATTGACTACCTTTGATTGTTGTAAATAAGAACTAGGGTTTATGACGAAAATAAGATAGAAATCCCTTGCTCCAAGCCTTCTTCTCCAAGCTCCTCACGTCCAAAACTCCTCCTCTTCATCCCTCAGAGCTCCAGCCACGAACTATGTTTGGTTGGGACGAATTTGGGGGTATATGGCTAGCTATAAGAGTCCTTCTTCCTAAAAACTCCTCCTTTCTATTAAATTCCGAATTTCATTCTTTATCTCCTCATTTTCTAGTATTTATCTTCCTAATAGGGTTGGGAAATGATCTAATTTCGTGGGTAAGGGTTTAGGGTAAGTGTAGGACTCTTTTTAGGATAGATATGAGTTGTCTAATAATTATTTAAACCCTTTTACTAATTACCACTTATTTTTATTCCGAATTTGGCTTAATTACTTCCCATCCCATGATGGGCTCTTCACATTTGGGCCCAACAACCCATGTTAGGACCATTAGTATAACCCATTGCTAATTTAGCCTAATGGGCTTTGATTTAATTCTCTTTTATTTCCCTTATTCTCTCTTTATTCTAATTAAATTCTACTTATCTCACATTTATGCATAAAATTTTATTTATTTAGGATTTTAAAAGTCAAGGTTGCTACAGTGGCCCTGTGTGGCTTCTACACGTGCCTTCATGTACCTCAGCGACGATCTTCTCGGCTTGACTCTGGCCCGGGAAGCTGAAGCCCTTTCTGTAGAGGTCACCGCCAATCATAAAAAATCTTGGGGCCCATCTTTTTGCTTGTAGCGCCTCTCCTTTATCATCCAGGAGCCGTCCGTCTCGGATGTACTCGACAATAGGGGTCATCCACGTCGGCTCGGCCTCGGTGCACATGACTTCCATAGATCCCACTGAAGGCTCGCTGAGCTCCTCCACGAACACGGAGGACTTTTGACGATATTCCGAGGTGGCCGCATATTTAGATAGTGCGTCGGCTTGGGAGTTATCGGCTTGGGGAATCTTCAGTAGCTCTGCAGACTCGAAGTCGTTCATCATTTTCTGGACCTCGGCCATATATGAGGTGAGTTTTTCTTCCCTGGCCTCGAATTCCTTCGAGACTTGGCTGACAACTAGCTGGGAGTCACTATGGACTCGGACTTTTGTTGCTCCCAACGTCTTTGCCATCCTGAGCCTTGAGATGACAGCCTCGTACTCGGCTACGTTATTGGAAGCAGAGAAGCCGAATCGGATTGCGTACCTTAGGACGAGGCCCTCTGGGGAATGTAGGACTACCCCATCCCCACTGCCTTGGGAGTTGGATGCCCCGTCCTCATAGATCAGCCAATGCTCGACGACCTCCTCTTGTTCGGACAACCTCGCTGTACCTTCAGAAATGAAATCGAAAAGGGCTTGAGCCTTGATGGAGACCCGAGGCCTGTATGATATGTCGAATTCGCCGAGCTCGACAGCCCACTTGGCCATCCTCCCCCAGGCCTCGGGTCGACTGAACACTTGCTTGATGGGGGTTTCGGTGAGGACCACGATCATGTGTGCTTGGAAGTAAGGTCGGAGTCACCGGGCAACCATCACCAACGCGTACCCTACCTTCTCGAGGTTGGAGTAGCGTTTTTCGGCCCCTCGCAAGGCTTTGCTCGTATAGTATACCGGAAGGTGCTTCCACTCTTCTTCTCGCACGAGCACCGAGCTGATGGAATGAGTCGTGGCCGAGATGTACAGGAACAACTCCTCTCCTGCAATGGGCTTACTCAGAGTAGGTACATTAGCTAGGTGGGCCTTGATCTCGTCAAAAGCTTTCTGACATTCGTCATTCCACTCGAACCGCCCTTTCCGCAACACGTCGAAGAAAGGCTTGCACCTCTCGGATGACTTGGACATGAACTTGCTCAGGGCGGTGATTCGGCCATTAAGCCTCTGTACCTCTTTGATGGTCCTTGGAGCCATCATGTCGATGATGGCTTGCACCTTGTCAGGGTTGACATTGATGCCTCGACTCGAGACGAGGTAGCTGAGGAACTTCCCAGTGCGGATGCCGAGACGCACTTTTCGAGGTTCAGCTTCATTCCGTATTACTGTAGCACCTCGAAGGTCTCGGCTAGATCCCGAACATGGTCCTCGGCTTGTCGGCTTTTCACCAACTTGTCGTCGATGTATATCTCCATTGTCTTCCTGATCTATTACTCGAACATCATGTTGACGAGCCTCTAGTATGTTGCCCCTGCATTCTTTAGTCTGAAAGATATTCGGGTGAAGAAGTACAAACCTTTTTCCGTGGTGAAGGCGGTCTTCTCTTCGTCCTCAGGGGCCATCCTAATCTGATGATACCCCGAGTACGCATTGAGGAAGCTCAGGAGCTTGTGCCCCGCCGTGGAATCGACGAGCTGGTCGATGAGAGGAAGAGGAAAGCTATCCTTCGGGCATGCCTTGTTCAAGTCGGTGAAGTCCACGCACATGCGCCACTTTCCATTCGCCTTTTTAACAAGGACGACGTTGGCCACCCACTCGGGGTAGAAGGCGTCCTGAACAGTTCCTGCACACAGGTACTTCACTAGGTTGTCGTCCACCGCCTCCTGTCGATCAGCTGACAAGGGCTGCTTCTTCTGCCGCACTAGTCGAGCTCTGGGATCCACATTCAGGTGGTGCTGAATAACCTTCGGATCGATCCCCAGAAGGTCATCCTCCGCCCATGTGAAGACGTCACTGCTACCTTTGAGAAATTCGACCAACTCCACCTCCAACTCCTAGAGCTCGGCTCCGATCACCACTGATCTTTCCTCTGCGATCTCAACTTGCTTCGTCTACTCGGTAGGCTCATGTCTTTCAATATTATCATCATACATGGGATCATACTCAGAAATGACTGGCTCCTTTGCTTTTATTGAATTTACATAACACCAACGGGCTTCGGTTTGGTTTCCCACTACCTCGCCTATCCCTCTCGGCGTCGGGAATTTCAACTTCTGATGATAGGTGGAAGGGACTCCCCCTAGCTTCCCCAGAAGTCCGCAACCAAAGATAGCGTTGTAAGCCGACTTCACTTCCACCACAAGGAAGTCCACTTCAACGGTTACAAGGCATGGTCGGGTCCCGAGGGTGACCTTCAACCTGATCGACCCCTCGGCGCAGACCGGCGACCCGCTAAACCCGAAGAGAGGTGTGGCGACAGGTTTGAGCTCGGTGCTCAGGTTGGTCATTTTTACATAACAGTCATAGAAAAGGACATCTGGAGCTGCTCCATTATCGACCAGAATCCGGTGTACATCATACCCATCGATGTCAGCGTGAATGACCAACGCGTCATCGTGGGGGAGGCTAAGGCCGACAATGTCTTCCTCAGAAAACGTTATAACACCCCGAACTCCAGGGGCCGAGCTCCCCGAGCTCGAACTAACGGCCGATGTGTACGCCGTCTGCTTTCTCCCCCCTGTCTCCTCCTCCTACCGAGCCTCCGGCCAGGACCAGCACCGCTCCTTTGCCCCCGCGAGCTCCGCGCTCCTCCTCAGAGGCACGCTCCTTCGTTCGTCCGTCGACGATGTCTCTCCCGATGATACCGCACCACAGCATCTCCACAATCTCCACCTTAAGGCTTCGACATTGGTCATTAGTGTGTCCGTAGCCCTTGTGATATTCGCAGAAGAGGTCAGCCCCACACCCCGATGGGGGCTTCGTCATCGGCTCGGGCCGTCAGAACTCTGGAAGCTTTTTGATGATAGGCAGGATCTCGGACGACAGTCTGCCAAAGCGGGAGAGATTCCGGATGCGCTGAGATTCATCTGGTCAGTGACTCGAATCTGACCGTCTATCTCCACGCGATGCATGCTCGTCCCTCCTAGGTTTCTTTGGCTCTGGCATTCTGCTCGAGGATCCCAGCTCGGATGGGCACCCTAGCTTGCCAGCTGCACCGAGGGTGGATTCCAACCTTACGTACTTCTGCATATGGGAGAGGAGGTCGGAGAGACTTACAAGCGGCTTCTTGGCGATGGATGCTATGAACGGCGCGTTGGAGCAAACTCTTGTTAGGATGTTGATGGCCGTCCGCAGGTCGAGGTCGATCACCTTCATGACCTCGAGCTAGAACCTCTTGACGTAGTCGTGGAAGAGCTCGCCATCCTTCTGCGATACGAGCCACAAATCATCGGTGCATAGAGAATGCTGCACTGTGTTGTAAAAGTGGTCCAGGAAGCGTTGTGCAAAGTCGGGGAAGCTCGTCACTGACCGCACTGGCAAGGCCTTGAACCACTGCAATGCCGCATTTTCAAGGGTTGACATGAATGCTCGGCACCTTAATGCATTGGAGAGGTTCACCATTTCGATCTGTCCCTAGAAATTGTCAAGATGATGAATGGGGTTAGTAGTCCCGTTGTACCATCGGAACTTCGGGAGTTGTAATTTCTGGGGGACTGGGGCCGAGGTGATCTCCTCGGCGAATGGTGAGGTGGAGAGCAGCGTCGCCACCGAGGGGACCCGAGTTCCTCACTGGAGAGCCTCAATCTTTCTATTCATCTCCTAGAGGTCGCTCCTCTAGCGAGGCTCCACCAGAAACAGGTTCGTTGGGGTGGGCGTCGACTCGGCCGAATAGTGGTCGACCTCAGTTATCCTGGGGGCGGCATGCTCTATCGCCGGGGCCAGAGCCACAGGTGCCGCCGCCGGAACTTGCGGGGGGATCGACACTGAGAGCGCAGGCGCCGCTGCTTAGACATCGGTGTGGCTTGCCGACATCGTCGATGGAACGGCCTGGGCCTCCGCAGGTCTGACGTCGTCGTGGGTAACTGGTGCAGGGGCGACCGGACGACTCGCCAACTCGCCCTGAGCCGCCATCGCCTGCTGGATCTGCTTCATTCGAGCCAACATTTCGTGAAGGCCCGTGATCATGGTCTTGACACGGTCGAGATGAGAAGAGGTGTTTGAACCCTGCTCTCTAGTGCCGGATCCTCCTCCAGTGACCTCCTCGACAACAATAGTGGGGGCGATCTCATCGCCGGAAGAACGAGCCACCATCTTTCCCTTGGGCGCCATGAAAGCAACCTTTTTGTACGAGAGTTCCCACAGATAGAGCCAAAATGTTACTGCTGGAGTAACGGGGTCGGCTCAGGCTGAGCAGCTCCCAAGGGACGATGGCGCGCCTCGCGTGTGTTGCTGAGCCTCTACCTGCAAGACCACCGAGTGACCTCGGTGGGGAAGGACTCCGATGATCAAGTTAGTTTGGGAGGTCGGAGCAAGAGTGTCATGCCCCGCTAATTTAGCAGTGGAATAAATCAGGGAGGCATGAACAACGAGTATGCTAATGTAAATTGCACATACATTCGTAAATATCAGAGCAACTAATGAACAATAATTGTAATAAAACTCATCATTTTATTGATAATTCATCTAAACTATTACAACCACTACTTTAGAGCCAAAACATAGGGCTCAATGACTTCATTACATTTGAAAATGATAACTAAGCAACTGACTAAACTAACTCTAGGGTACTGGGGACAATCCATCGCTATGACTCCAGGACGATCATCACTCCAGTCCAATCCCGTTGTTGTGTGTAAGGTCATCACTTGACTTACCTGAAAACACAATAACAAATAACGAAGGGTGAGCGATAACGCTCAGTAGGACTTAATATCTCGTGTAAACAAGTATGCTTGAAGTGATTAATGTCTTGTAACGTAGGTTAACTAGAGAGAACAATCATGTATAGTCAAGAGAGTAATAGTACAAGATAACAAGTGAACGATAATACATTTCTCAAGAGTATTGCAAAATTAGGATGACAACATAACGAGATAGCGTGTAACAAGATAGTGTATAACAAGATAGCGTGTATCAAAATGACATGTAATAGGATAGCTTGTATCAAGGTGGTGTGTAACGAGATAGCTTGTATATCAAGATAGCATGTAACGAGATTGCATGTAAAGAGATAGCGTTTAAAGAGATAACATGTAATGAGATAACGTGTATGGTTGCACCACTGTGCACTAGTCGAGTACAATAATAGTCACTTTGGGACAGTAGCCGTTTCACGATAGTAAAGTACGTCTGAACTCCTCAAACTACTGTTATAACAGTTAGATGTCTAGCCAAAATAGTATAGTCAGAACCGGTGCAATGCAGAACACCGTCAATAGCTCCTGCAGGTATTTTCGGGTGGCTCTCTGCCCCCAGGACTAGTTTGGAGTCCCTCGGACACTCTCTGTGCCCTGCACTGTATGCATTCGAGTTAGTAGGGTCAACGGACCCATATTCTGGCGCTAGATAATCATGTATAGTACAAGTAGTGGGAGCCACAACTGCTCAAGAGTCTCAAGAGAGTACTAGTTGAATATACGAGATAGTAGAGTGAACGTGAATAGATGAGAGTACAAGGATAGTAGATGAGAGAGGGGTATAATCGTAAAACAACGATAAACCACGATAGTAACAGTTACACAACACCAGGTCGGGTACCAGCAGTCTGGTAGAAGTCATATCTGCCCTACTAGCCGTGCTACGAACACAGGCTAGATGGTCTGACGTGATCACAAGATAAGAGAGAATCCACTAAGGCCATTTTGGATCATATTGATCCCTTAAAGTGTAGAGGGATTTAAAGGTACAACCAGCTCATCAGCTAAGGATGTGCGCCAAAGCCAAGAAGACTTACGGAGGCCTTGACAAGGAGTCCCTGGTCCAGTCGAGAGTATTCCCGATGGAGAGGTGGTCCAAGTCAAGAGAAAGTGTGTAACGAAACGTTGTCCGTCTTGCCCCGAGTGCTCGAAGGCAGAGGGACGCGATAACGGTGTACAAATCACGCGAATAAAATGAAGACATGTGTCATTTAAATAATAGAGAAGTTAGGTAATTAGTTTCACTTAATTACCAGATACATTATTGAGTAATTTACTAAGGTTTAATGGCAACATGATAGTTAAGTGTGTGCAAGTGTATGAAATCAAAAGAGCATGATGGATTGTGCACAAAGCTTTTAAATTAATTAGATTCATGCAATTTATTGCACATTAATATTTATTCAGATCAAATTATGAATAACAATATTTAATTAAGGCTAAACAATGGCTAATTAGCAAGTGGAGCAAGGGTATATAAGTAATTTTGGGTTCTGGCTGTTTTTCTGTTAATGCGACGGGGGTACCCGTCGCGACTCCAGGTCGCGACAAGGCGGCTGGGCGCGACAAGCGAACCAGCCGGTCTGGCCCGGTTCAAGGTGGATGTCGCGGCGGCTTTGTCCGCCACGTTCTCAACGCGACGTGACAGCGAGGCGCGACCCGGATTGTTAGGATCACATTTTTTTTCTAATTGATTTAAAAAAAATGAAAAAAAAAACAAATAAATAAATAAATAATAGAAAGAAAGTATAGTATGTAGTTTAAGATAATTTTTTTTATTACATATGGTTGCACATGCGCATAACCCATCTAAATAGTGAAAAGATGACATCACCACCTTATCCCCTTTTTTTTTCACCCAAGCCTTATCCACCACAACCTTATCTTCTTAGCCACTTACCTCACCATCCTTATCCCCCTGTCATCTTATCTCCCTTTGCCATCCTTATCTCTTGTCCGCGCTATCTCTCTCAACCTCAGCTGAGGTTATATAAGAGAAGGAGGAGGAGTGAAGGAGAGGAGGGGAGTAAGAAGAGGAAGCAGAGATGTACCTGCGTAGGAATTTGAGTGTAAAGAAGAAAGTAGAAGGAAGGCTTTGAATAAGAGAGAGAGAGAGAGAGAGAGAGAGAGAGAGAGAGAGAGAGAGTTTTGAGTATAAAATTTATGTAAAGGTAGGTAGATGATGTGTTGGGCCTATAAGTATGTTATATTATTTTGTTGTCTTATTTTATTTTAATTCGTTCATGTTATTGTGATGTGCTATTTAACTGCCCACTTTACGTTATGATTATCCGGTTAAATCTTAGTTTGATACTCCAAATCTATTTATTTGAATTCTTTTGCTATTTGATTTTTATTTATTCCATAAGTACTCTACTCAAATTTCTATTCGGCTTCTACACTACAATTTATCTGATTTATAAGTGATTTATTTTTAAGACTCAAATAAGTTTATCTATAAACTGTGATGGACATTGCCACCCCGAGGATTTTGTGGACCGAAACTCTTATAGGCATCTATTTGGGTGAAGTCATTTTAGGCTCGGGGCAACGAGTTTTCGTGAACTCCTAATGTATCATCCAACTTGGATGAAGTTAGGTGGGGATCCGTCCTCCGGTATTACGCATTGCTAAGACTTGGTACCATTGCCCAGGTACCAGGTGAATATATGTGTGTTTTGGACCTCAGTGGTGGTGTGCGATGCCTGTCCAAAAATAATATAAGTGAATTTTAAACTATAGAAAAAGAATAATAAAGAAATAAGAAATTTAAATTATCACTACCTAAACTTTAAGTTATGTTGTTTGACTTAATTACTTACTATTGGATGACTTCAATTTCTTTCTACTTTATTCCGGATACAGTTGTTATATTTATATATTGCCTAATTATAATATTTATATACTTATGAATATATATATACATACATTGTTATTACTATTTTCTTGAAGGTCATGATACCTACTGAGTCTTTGACTCATTATATATATATATACATTTATTTTTCAGGAAATGCAGAAGGAGATCCAGAACCAACCAAGGAGGAAGAATAAATTTTCATCACTATAATATTTTTTTTTCCTTTTTGTATAAATAGCATGTATCCTTTAAAGAAGAACAGTAAGTGATGATTATGGGACAATATAAATGTCTGGTAATTTAGAATTTGCAAACTCTCACTACGTATGTATGCTTATGGATCCGTCACTGTAGCCTCCCAAATTCTTTTTAGAAGATATTTAAAGAGAATTTTTGGGGGCGTTACAGAAGGTGGTATCTGAGCATTGAGAGATTGTAACTTCTAGTTACCACCATCAAGAGTAGTATAGAAATAGGTATATGTATATATACCATACATATAAAGGTATATTTACATTCTTATAGTTAGATTTAGAAGATAATGTAAATTGTTGGTTGTTTCAGACCCCATGGCAGAAAACTCCAAGAGGGAATTGTTTGAACATTTGCAAGGATGGAAGGAAGCAGGAGAAAAAAATGCAAAGAAACAAGAGGAAACACATGCTCAGATTATGAAGAAAATGGTAGCCATGATATATGACACTTTGGAAGAAGCATCCTCATCCTTCAACGTCTTCAAAACTAGTACACAGTTGGATGAAATAAATTTGCTCCTTGACCAACTCATAGAAAAGCAAGTGAAGATGCAGAGCAAAATCCAACACCAATAGGATGCAGTCCAAGAACTGGTTTCTAAAATAATTAGCTCTCCCTATGAGTCTGTCAGTTCGGTGGTTAAACCCCCATCTCATAGGATACCAGACCCTGCCCCGACGTATTTTGAGCAGTCACCCTTCTTTGAACTGCCTCCTATGGATCCATTCCTTCAAAATTGGCCGCCACCTATACCACCACTTCTAGTAAATCCCGACCCAGGGATAGAATGGTGGAATGTATTTGTATGTGAGCGATGCGGTAGGACAGAACATCTCTACTAGGATTGTCCTCAGCCATAAAGAAGGACGGTGCTACTGATAATCTAGTGAAATTATGTACATATACGTATGAAAGTGTGTGTGCTCAAAGGGTCGATAGTAGACCTTGTATGTATATGTATATATATATATATATATATGTTTGCATAAGTAAGGAATTTCTAAATATAGGATGGCAAGCATATCTAAGAACTTGTTAAATATATGTTGGTAAGCATGACTTGTGTAGCTTGTTGTTACCATATTTTTGATCTCACATAAAAGTTTATTTTGACAGAATATGTCGACTGGCAAAGAGACTCCCGTTCCCAATACTTCTGATTTAGAGGACCACATTTCGGGTGGTTCCAATCTAGGAACAAATGCCAACCAAGGTGTACCAAGCCCGACAGTCATGTCAGACATGGGAGGTTTCATCCCAACCCTCCAAGGTTTTCTTCAGCTACAGCAACAGCTGTTACAACAACAGTTGCAACCCATTCCTCGGCCAGACATCACTCCTAGTATGGAGAGATTTCTTCGGCTAGCACCCCCTTCCTTTAAAGGGGAGTGTCGTCAAGAATTGCTAATTCTTGGATTTGCGAAATGGAGAAAAAATTTCGAGTTATGTGGTGCCCAGAGGAGGATAAAGTTAACCTAGCAACTTATATGTTGCTCGATCAGGCGGATGTCTGGTGGAAGGCAATGTTGCGTACTACCTTCTTAGATCACGAAGGAGATATTCCTTGGGAGGAATTTTTAGAAGCCTTTAAAGAAAAGTTATTCCCAGAACACATCCGAGATCAAAAGGAAAGAGAGTTTTTAGATTTACAACAAGGGAACCTATCAGTTGCTGAATATGAGGCCAAATTTTCTGAACTTGGAATTTATGCTCCTCACATTTTTGATGACCCTCGTCGAAAGCTGAAGAAATTCATTGACGGTTTAAAGAGTAACATTAGACGATTTGTTGCAACCCATGACCCTGACACTTATGTTAAGGCATTAAGAATTGCCCACCTTGTCGAAAGAGAAAATAGTAGGTGAGATATTTTGTATTTTTGGTAAATCAATTTTAACAATATGTGGTGGCAGTATCTTACAAGTAAATTTTAGGTTTATTGAGGAACAAAAGAAATCAATCAAGAGGCAAGCTCAGTACCATCAGCTCGGCAGGATATGAAGAAACTTAGGAAGCCAAGTTCAGCACCTATGCCTGCAACTAAATCTGTTCTTTATCCATTATGCGCTCGGTGCGGTCGTCCCCATCCGGGTAATGAGTGTTGGAGGGTGAGTGGCAAGTGTTTCAATTGTGGCGAGATAGGCCATCTAATAAAGGACTGCCCAAAACCACTCAAATCTAAACCAGAGCAAAAAAGACAACAATTTCAAGGGCGAGTCTTTGCTATGACTTCGGAAGAAGTTGAAGCCACACCGTCTGTGGCCGAAGGTATGCTTCTAATAGAAGGTAATTATGCTAGAGTGCTTTTTGACCCTGGTGCCACACATTCCTTCATCTCAAATACTTTTGCCCACTCATTGAAGAGCCTCCCTACACAAACTTTTGGGGGGGAAATGATAGTTAGCACACCTACAGGGGAGATTATCACCACTCTTCACATGATTCCCTCTGTCAACATTCATATCAACGAAAGACTCTTCTGCGCTAAATTATTCCTACTCAATATAAATGATTTTGATGTTATCTTGGGAATGGATTGGCTAGCAGAAAATTTTGCCCTTTTAGATTGTCGACATAAGAAGATCTTATTTCAAAAGCCTAATGAGAAGGAATTCTGTTATCAGTGCCCTAAATCAGGAAAGTTATCATCTCAGCCTTGAAAGCTGCAAAATTGCTAAGTCAAGGATGTAAAGCCTTTTTGGCTAGCATTGTAATTCAAGATGGCTCTGATAAGACATTGGATGACATAGAAGTTGTCCGAGACTTTCCAGATGTCTTCCCAGAAGATCTTCATGGATTACCGCCTATTCGTGAAATTGATTTCATGATTGAACTTTTGCCGGGAATCACTCCTATCTCTATAGCTTCTTATAGAATGGCCCCAGCTGAATTAGCAGAACTGAAGAAACAACTTCAAGAACTTCTAGACAAGGGTTTTATTAGACCAAATGTATCTCCTTGGGGAGCCTCTGTATTATTCGTGAGGAAGAAAGATGGATCAATGAGGTTATGTATCGATTACAGGAAGTTAAATCAAGTCACAGTGAAAAACAAATATCCGCTTCCAAGAATAGAGGATTTATTTGATCAACTCCAGTCTACAAAAGTTTTCTCCAAAATTGACCTTAGATCGGGTTAACATCAACTCAGGATTAAGGTAGAAGATGTTTCAAAAACTACTTTTCGAACCCGATTTGGACACTATGAATTTTTAGTAATGTCGTTTGGACTTATCAATGCACCTGCAGCTTTTATGGATCTAATGAACCGGGTATTCCGAAAGTACTTGGATCAATTTGTTGTGGTATTTATTGATGACATTCTGGTCTATTCTCCTAGTCAGGAAATGCATAGACAACATTTAAGAACAGTATTGCAAATATTAAGAGAAAATCAATTATATGCAAAATTCAGCAAATGTGAGTTTTGGTCAAATGAAGTGATCTATCTAGGACATGTTATATCAGGTATTGGCATTTTTGTAGATCCTGTTAAGGTGGAAGCAGTCTTGAACTGGGAAAGTCCAAAATCAATTATGGAAATTCGTAGTTTTCTAGGCCTGGCTGGATACTATCGTAGATTCATAGAAGGATTTTCTCTTATTGCTGCCCCTATGACAAAACTAACAAAGAAAGGGGCAAAGTATGTCTGGACAGATGAATGTGAGCAAAGTTTCCAAAAGTTAAAAAGGCAACTAACCTCAGCACCAGTATTATCCTTACCACAAGGAAGTGATGGCTTCGTTGTATACACTGATGCCTCAAGAATTGGCCTAGGTTGTGTATTAATGCAAAATGGTAAGGTCATAGCCTACGCCTCCAGACAATTGAAAGATCATGAAAAGAACTACCCTACACATGATCTAGAATTAGCAGCAGTAGTCCATGCTTTGAAAATTTGGAGGCATTATCTTTATGGGGCAAAGTTCGAAATTTTTACTGATCATCAAAGTCTCAAGTACATCTTTTCCCAAAAGGAACTTAATCTAAGGCAACGACGATGGATAGAATTAATGAAAGATTATGATTTTACGCTCCAATATCATTCAGGAAAGGCAAATGTGGTAGCATATGCACTTAGCCGGAAATTGATGGCACTAAGCTTGCATCGAAATTGGAAAATGTTGGAGGAAATGATTGAATGCAAACCAGAAATTTGTAGTAGTCGATCAATAATGGCTTATCTCAAGGCTACCCCAATTTTATGGGAGAGTATTATAGCATCCCAAAAAGCAGATCCTACCATGCAAGAGTTACTAAAATCAGAAGATTTAATCAAAGGACCTAATGAGGCTATTTTATTTAGAGGAAGATTATATGTTCCTAATGATCCTAGTTTAAGAAATGATTTAATGTCAGAATCTCACAAGTCAGACTTCTCTATCCATCCTGGAAGCACCAAGATGTACGAGGATTTAAAAAGAAGTTTTTGGTGGAATGGGATGAAGAGAGATGTTGCTGAATTTGTTTCTAAATGTTTAACATGCCAAAAAGTAAAGATCGAACATCAGAGACCTGGAGGGCCATTGCAAGCTATTGAATTGCCAGAGTGGAAGTGGGAGCATTTAACAATGGATTTTATATCTGGGTTACCCTTAACCAAAAGAAAGCATGACACTATTAGGGTAATTGTTGATAGATTCAGCAAATCGGCACACTTTTTACCTATATCTAGGAAGATCACACTGATAGAGATGGCAAAATTATATATTTATGAAATTGTCTGCTTACATGGAGTCCCTATATCAATTATTTCTGATCGAGATCCACATTTCACTGCCAGATTTTGGAAAAGTCTGCAACAAGTTTTGGGTACTCAACTAAAATTTAGCTCAGCATTTCATCCTCAGACTGATGTCCAATCAGAGAGAACCATTCAAACTCTCGAGGATATGCTGAGAGCTTGTAGTCTTGAATGGAAAGGTAGTTGGGATGACCATTTACCATTAATAGAATTTGCTTATAATAACAGCTACCATGCAAGCATCGGAATGGCTCCATATGAGGCTTTATATGGAAGACCGTGCCGCTCTCTTGTATGCTGGCAAGAGGTTGGTACCAAAAAGTGGGTTGGGCCGCAACAAGTCCTGGATTGTTCAGAAAAGATTGATCTAATTAAGAAGAAACTGGTGACAGCTCAAAATCGCCAGAAGAGTTATGCTGATAAGAAGAGGAGAAATTTGACTTTTGAGATAGGCAATCATGTGTTTCTCAAAGTATCTCCAACCAAAGGAGTAATGCGCTTTGGGAAGCGAGGTAAACTCAGCCCAAGATACATTGGACCATTCGAACTTTTGAAACGTCTTGGTGATGTAGCATATGAGTTAGCTCTACCGCCAGATTTATCACAAGTACACCCAGTGTTCCATGTATCATTACTTCGAAAATACATCTCGGATCCCTCTCATATCATTGATTACACTCCGCTAGAGGTCCAACCAAACTTATCTTTTGAACAAGTACCTATTTGTATCCTCGATCACAAGGAGAAAGTGCTAAGGAACAAGATCATCCCTTATGTCAAAATCCTTTGGCGTAGTCTTAATTCTGAGGAGGCAACATGGGAATCGGAGGTGGCAATAAGACAGCAATATCCACACTTGTTTGGTAAGTGTTGTTTGAAATTTCGAGGTCGAAATTTGTTTAAGGAAGAGAGGATGTTAGGATCACATTTTTTCTAATTGATTTCAAAAAAAATGAAAAAAAAAACAAAAATAAATAATAGAAAGAAAGTATAGTATGTAGTTTAAGATGAAATTTTTTTTATTACATATGGTTGCACATGCGCATAACCCATCTAAATAGTGAAAAGATGACACACCACCTTATCCCTTTCACCAAGCCTTATCCACCACAACCTTATCTTCTTAGCCACTTACCTCACCATCCTTATCCCCCTGTCATCTTATCTCCCTTTGCCATCCTTATCTCTTGTCCGCGCTATCTCTCTCAACCTCAGCTGAGGTTATATAAGAGAAGGAGGAGGAGTGAAGGAGAGGAGGGGAGTAAGAAGAGGAAGCAGAGATGTACCTGCGTAGGAATTTGAGTGTAAAGAAGAAAGTAGAAGGAAGGCTTTGAATAAGAGAGAGAGAGAGAGAGAGAGAGAGAGAGAGAGAGTTTTGAGTATAAAATTTATGTAAAGGTAGGTAGATGATGTGTTGGGCCTATAAGTATGTTATATTATTTTGTTGTCTTATTTTATTTTAATTCGTTCATGTTATTGTGATGTGCTATTTAACTGCCCACTTTACGTTATGATTATCCGGTTAAATCTTAGTTTGATACTCCAAATCTATTTATTTGAATTCTTTTGCTATTTGATTTTTATTTATTCCATAAGTACTCTACTCAAATTTCTATTCGGCTTCTACACTACAATTTATCTGATTTATAAGTGATTTATTTTTAAGACTCAAATAAGTTTATCTATAAACTGTGATGGACATTGCCACCCTTATAGGCATCTATTTGGGTGAAGTCATTTTAGGCTCGGGGCAACGAGTTTTCGTGAAATCCTAATATATCATCCAACTTGGATGAAGTTAGGTGGGGATCCGTCCTCCGGTATTGCGCATTGCCAAGACTTGGTACCATTGCCCAGGCACCAGGTGAATATATGTGTGTTTTGGACCTCAGTGGTGGTGTGCGACGCATGTCCAAAAATAATATAAGTGAATTTTAAACTATAAAAAAAAGAACAATAAAGAAATAAGAAATTTAAATTATCACTACCTAAACTTTAAGTTATGTTGTTTGACTTAATTATTTACTATTGGATGACTTCAATTTCTTTCTACTTTATTCCGGATACAGTTGTTATATTTATATATTGCCTAATTATAATATTTATATACTTATGAATATATATATACATACATTGTTATTATTGTTTTCTTGAAGGTCCTGATACCTACTGAGTCTTTGACTCATTATATATATATACGTTTATTTTTCAGAAAATCCAGAAGGAGATCCAGAACCAACCAAGGAGGAAGAATAAATTTTCATCACTACAATGTATTTTTTTCCTTTTTGTATAAATAGCATGTATCCTTTAAAGAAGAACAGTAAGTGATGATTATGGGACAATGTAAATGTCTGGTAATTTAGAATTTGCAAACTCTCACTACGTATGTATGCTTACGGATCCGTCACTGTAGCCTCCCAAATTCTTTTTAGAAGATATTTAAAGAGAATGTTTGGGGGCGTTACACGAATGATATCGCGGCAGGTCGCACCGTCGCGATATCAGAAGGGTCCGACCCTTTTTCCATTTTTCTAGGGCAGATCCTATTTGATATAGGGTACTTGTAAATTCAATATAAAATCGCACAATGATCCAAAAATCACAAAATCAGTTTTAAACGAAAACATACACATATATCTATCAACCTGTACAGTTAATTTGAAAATAGACAAGGTTTAGGTATGCTTTGATTGGGTGTCATTTCTATGACCTAAACATGCATAGTTAAGGTTCAACAAATTAATTAACAATGGATACATAATGAAAAATTTTGAAATTAGGGGCGTTCGAAAGCTAACATGATGTAGTATTTAAGAGAATTTTCTCATGGTATGAAGCTAAGTATGCACAAGGTTCATAAGCAAACATGAAGGGTCGGGTGCATAGATCTGACAGAGATTCAAAGAATTAATTGTCCCTCATGGGAGATCGAAATAGAGCAAAACTAGGGGCGTTTGAAAGCTAATACGATCTAGTATATATGAAAATTTTATCATGGTAAGAGAGCAAGTATACACGAGGTTTGAAAGTAATCATGAAGGGTCGGGAACATGGATCTGACAGAACTTCAAGGAATTAATTCTCCCTCATGGAAGATCGAAATGGAGTGAAACCAAAGGGCTTTTGCTCGGGATCATGAACTCTTCCTAGGGTAATTTTTACACGAATTTAGCTTGAGAGATTGTCTACCTTTCATGCGTTTAAGAAATCTTAAGGCTTGAAGACGAGGTAGAAGATGAAATCCTCTTGCTCCAAGCTCCTTCCTTCTTGCTCCTATCGTCCTCAACTCCTCTCTTCGTCCCCTAGAGCTTCAGCAATGATCTATGGGGTGGTAGGGTCAAATTAGGGTGTGTATGGCTTGGTTTAAGAGTCCTACTTTCTTAAAACTTCTCTTTCCCTTCAAACTCTTAATTTTTCCTTATCCCCTTATTTCTTGCATTATCCCACCTAATAGGATAGATGAGAGGCTAATTTCGTGGGTAAAGGGTTTGGGTAAGGTTAGGACTCTTTTTAGGATATTTATAACCCTTTTTAGTATTTATCTTGCCCTTATTTAATTAATTTATTAATTAACTCCGAATTTCCACATTTATCTCCCCCTATTCTAGGATTTATCCACTAATTGGCTTGGGGAGAGATCTAATTTCGTGGGTAATAAGTTAGGATAAGTTTAGGACTCTTTTTAGGGATTTATATATGTCATTTAGTATTTATCTAATCCCTTTTTCTAATTATTACTATATTTAATCCGAATTTCACTTAATTAACTCCCATCTCATGGTGGACTCTTCATATTAGGGCCCAACAATCTATGTTAGGTCCATTAGCGAAACCCATTACTAATTTAACTTAATGGGTATTGTTTTAATTTTATTTATTCACCCTTTATTCTAATTTAAATCTATTTATCACACTTATTTAATTAATTTCTTATTTTTAATTTCATTTAATACCAATATTTCTAACCTTCATCATTTGGGCTCTTACTCTTTGCCCAATAACTCGTGTGAGCTTAATTGTACAACCCATATACTTACTTTACTTAATTGATTTTTAATTATCCTTTTATTAGAGAATTAATTCATGGGCCAAAATTGTTTGTTGGTCTATATATCATAATAGGCTATCGACCCATATTATTTAAAGTCTACCCACATGTTTATTTTAATTTATAATCCACTTTGGCTCATAAAATAATGGGTTCTCCGACTTATTCCTTAATTACGATAATAAGTCACGTAAATTCTTAAACTTGGTCTAAACGATTTTTCTGTGCCCAAATTTTATGATGGGTCATTAGAGAACATTATTTAAAGTATAACTATTATTTTTACAAAATTTTTATGTAGGTTTATACGCATGTGATAATAATGCGTACCTTTTTAACTGGTTGAATTTATAAATTGATAAATTTTCAATTTATCTATATTTTTAAATTACAGAATTTTCGGGGTACTACTTCCTCCCCCACTTAAAAAGAATTTGGTCCCCAAATTCATATGATATTATACGACCACCATTCTATTCTGAATATCTCATTCTATCATCTCCCCCACTTAGGACTTTGCTATCGAGAAAATAATATGAAATTAAACTAAGGGTTTAGTGATGGTACATTGCCTACCTTTATTGGCATGATTTGTATCTACAAGAACTTGTAACCGTCTTTGGTGTGGAGTTTGGTTCTTCTTTGTCGGGCAATCGATAACTCGATGTTGTTGACTTCCACAACGCAAACATTTGTCCAGTTTCTTCCAACAGTTATCAATCTGATGCCCTGAATTTTTACAAAATTTATAGAATTCTTTCCGTTTCACTTCCCCTTTCATTCTCTTGCTATCTACTGTATTTCTTCCTTTATTATCATTGGAATGAGTATCACGTTCCTTTTTCAACGCTTTCTTATTATGGATCTTTTCAAGAAGTCACATGGTGTCCTCTATTATTTGAGCTCTCAATACCATGTCTGAATACACCGCAATGTCTAGCGGAGTCAATTTTTCCCAAAACACAGGTCTCAATCTTTCTAAGAATCTCTTTGCCTTCATCTTTTCCATACTCAGCAAATGTGGTGCATATTGTGCTAGTCTTTCATATTATGCTTCATATTCTGCTACAGACATCATTCGTTGTTTTAAATTGGCGAATTCATTTGCCTTCTTCTCACGAATCCTTTCAGAAAAATATTTAGTGTTGAAGAGTTCTAAAAAGTTATCCCACTCTATGTTGATGTCAGGTAATTGTCGACTGGCCGCTTCCCACCAAGCTCTATCATCGCGGTCCAATTGGAAGGTTGCCAGAAGGACTTTCTCCTGCTCTGAACATTGCATGACTCTAAATATCCATTCCATCGCCTTCACCCAATTTTTGGATTCATCGAGATCCGGAGTTCCATTAAACCTAGGGGGATTCATTTGTTGAAAGTTCCTGTATAAGTCTCCTACCCCATTCCTTGCTCCTGCCTGAATCACGTTGTTAAGGGCTTGAGTTAATCCTTGTACGGTCCTTTGCAAGTCCCGCATTTGTGCACGCTCGCCAGCCATCTCCACTAATCTCCTGCGAGCAATAACACTTAATTTATTTCTTTTTAGACTTTGGGTGCTAAGGTATGACTGTGTTGATACATATATATTTATAAATGTATTTAGATCTTAACCAGTTTTACCCAATTCTCACATAGGTATGGTGGTTGACTTAGACACGTGTCAGGGCAGTTCACCTAGAACATCCTAGACTTAAAATATATTAATAAGGACATCCTAGACTCTGGTACCAACTGTCATACCCCACTAATTTAGTAGCGAAATAAATTAGGGAGGCATGAACAACGAGTATGGTAACGTAAATTACGCATACATTTGTAAATATCAGAGCAACTAATGAACAATAATTGCAATAAAACTCATCATTTTATTGATAATTCATCTAAACTATTACAACCACTACTTCAGAGCCAAAACATAGGGCTCAATGACTTCATTACATTTGGAAATGATAACTAAGCAACTAACTAAGCTAACTCTAGGGTACTGGGGACAATCCATCGCTATGACTCCAGGATGCTCATCACTCCAGTCCAATACCATTGTTGTGTGTAAGGTCATCACTTGACTTACCTGAAAACACAATAACAAATAACGAAGGGTGAGCGATAATGCTCAGTAGGACTTAATATCTCGTGTAAACAAGCATGCTTGAAGTGATTAATGTCTTGTAACGCAGGTTAACTAGAGAGAACGATCATGTATAGTCAAGAGTGTAATAGTACAAGATAACAAGTGAACGATAATACATTTCTCAAGAGTATTGCAAAATTAGGATGACAACATAACGAGATAGCGTGTAACAAGATAGTGTATAACAAGATAGCGTGTATCAAAATGACATGTAATAGGATAGCTTGTATCAAGGTGGCGTGTAACGAGATAGCTTGTATATCAAGATAGCGTGTAACGAGATTGCATGTAAAGAGATAACATGTAATGAGATAACGTGTATGGTTGCACCACGGTGCACTAGTCGAGTACGGTAATAGTCACTTTGGGCAGTAGCCATTTCACGATAGTAAAGTACGTCTGAACTCCTCAAACTACTATTATAACAGTTAGATGTCTAGCCAAAATAGTATAGTCAGAACCGGTGCATGCAGAACACCGTCAATAGCTCCTGCAAGTATTTTCGGGTGGCTCTCTGCCCCCAGGACTAGATTGGAGCCCCTCGGACACTCTCCATACCCTGCACTGTATGCATTCGAGTCAGTAGGGTCACCGGACCCATATTATGGTGCTAGACAATCATGTATAGTACAAGTAATGGGAGCCACAATAGCTCAAGAGTCTCAAGAGAGTACTAGTTGAATATATGAGATAGTAGAGTGAACGTGAATAGATGAGAGTACAAGGATAGTAGATGAGATAGGGGTATAATTGTAAAATAACGATAAACCACGATAGTAACAGTTACACAACACCAGGTCGGGTACCGGCAGTCTGGTAGAAGTCACATCTGCCCCACTAGCCGTGCTACGAACACAGGCTAGATGGTCCGGCGTGATCACAAGATAAGAGAGAATCCACTAAGGCCATTTTGGATCATATTGATCCCTAAAAGTGTAGAGGGATTTAAAGGTACAACCAGCTCATCATCTAAGGACGTGCGTCAAAGCCAAGAAGACTTACAGAGGCCTTGACAAGGAGTCCCTGGTCCAGTCGAGAGTATTCCCGATGGAGAGGTGGTCCAAGTCAAGAGAAAGTGTGTAACGAAACATTGTCGGTCTTCCCCCGAGTGCTCGAAGGCAGAGGGACGCGATAACGGTGTACAAATCACGCGAATAAAACGAAGACATGTGTCATTTAAATAATAAAGAAATTAGGTAATTAGTTTTACTTAATTAATTACCAGATACATTATTGAGTAATTTACTAAGGTTTAATGGCAACATGATAGTTAAGTGTGTGCAAGTGTATGAAATGAAAAGAGCATGATGGATTGTACACAAAGCTTTTAAATTAATTAGATTCATGCAATTTATTGCACATTAATATTTATTCAGATCAAATTATGAATAACAATGTTTAATTAAGGCTAAAAAATGGCTAATTAGCAAGTAGAGCAAGGGTATATAAGTAATTTCGGGTTCTGGCTGTTTTTCTATTAACGCGACGGGGGTACCCGTCGCGACTCCAGGTCGCGACAAGGCGGCTGGGCGCGACAAGCGAACCGGCCGGTCTGGCCTGGTTTAAGGTGGATATCGCGGCGGTTTTGTCCGCCACGTTCTCAACGCGACGTGACAGCCAGGCGTGACCCGGATGATATCGCGGTGGGTCGCGCCGTCGCGATATGAGAAGGGTTCGGCCCTTTTTCCATTTTTCCAGGACAGATCCTGTTTGATATAGGGTACTTTTAAATTCAATATAAAATCGCACGATAATCCAAAAATCACAAAATCAATTTTAAATGAAAATATACACATAGATCTATCAACTTCTATAGTTAATTTGAAAATAGACAAGGTTTAGCTATGCTTTGATCGGGTGACATTTCTGTGACCTAAACATGCACAGTTAAGATTCAATGAATTAATTAACAATGGATACATGATGAAAAATTTTGAAACTAGGGGCGTTCGAAAGCTAACATGATGTAGTATTTAAGAGAATTTTCTCATGGTATGAAGCTAAGTATGCACAAGGTTCATAAGCAAACATGAAGGGTTAGGTGCATGGATCTGATAGAGATTTAAAGAATTAATTGTGCCTCATGGGAGATCGAAATAGAGCGAAACTAGGGGCGTTTGAAAGTTAATAAGATCTAGTATATATGAGAATTGTATCATGGTAAGAGAGCAAGTATACACGAGGTTTGAAAGTAATCATGAAGGGTCGGGAACATGGATCTGATAGAACTTCAAGGAATTAATTCTCCCTCATGGAAGATCGAAATGGAGTGAAACCAAAGGGCTTTTGCTCGAGATCATGAACTCTTCCTAGGGTAATTTTTACACGAATTTGGCTTGAGAGATTGCCTACCTTTCATGCATTTAAGAAATCCTAGGACTTGAAGACGAGGTAGAAGATGAAATTCTCTTGCTCCAAGCTCCTTCCTTGTTGCTCCTCTCGTCTTCAACTCCTCTCTTCATCCCCTAGAGCTTCAACAATGATCTATGGGGTGGTAGGGTCGAATTAGGGTGTGTATGGCTTGGTTTAAGAGTCCTACTTTCTTAAAACTCCTCTTTCCCTTCAAACTCTTAATTTTTCCTTATTTATCCCCTTATTTCTTGCATTATCCCACCTAATAGGATAGATGAGAGGCTAATTTCGTGGGTAAAGGGTTTGGGTAAGGTTAGGACTCTTTTTAGGACATTTATAACCCTTTTTAGTATTTATCTTACCCTTATTTAATTAATTTATTAATTAACTCCGAATTTCCACATTTATCTCCCCCTATTCTAGCATTCATCCACTAATTGGCTTGGGGAGAGATCTAATTTCGTGAGTAATAAGTTAGGGTAACTTTAGGACTCTTTTTAGGGATTTATATATGTCGTTTAGTATTTATCTAATCCATTTTCTAATTATTACTATATTTAATCCGAATTTCACTTAATTAACTCCCATCTCATGGTGGGCTCTTCATATTAGGGCACAACAATCCATGTTAGGTCCATTAGCAAAACTCATTACTAATTTAACTTAATGGGTATTGTTTTCATTTTATTTATTCACCATTCATTCTAATTTAAATCTATTTATCACACTTATTTAATTAATTTCTTATTTTTAATTTGATTTAATGCCAATATTTCTAACCTTCATCATTTGGGCTCTTACTCTTGGCCCAATAACTCGTGTGAGCTTAATTGTACAACCCATGTACTTACTTTACTTAATAGATTTTTAATTATCTTTTTATTAGAGAATTAATTTATGGGCCAAGATTGTCCGTTGGTCCATATATCATAATGCGCTATCGACCCATATTATTTAAAGTCTACCCACATGTTTATTTTAATTTATAATCCACTTTGGCTCATAAAATAATGGGTTCTCCGACTTATTCCTTAATTACGATAATAAGTCGTGTAAATTCTTAAACTTGGTCTAAACGATTTTTCTGTGCCCAAATTTTATGATGGGTCATTAGAGAACATTATTTAAAGTATAACTATTATTTTTAAAAAAAATTTATGTGGGTTTATACGCATGTGATAATAATGCGTACCTTTTTAACTAGTTGAATTTATAAATTGATAAATTTTTAATTTATCTATATTTTTAAATTACAGAATTTTTCGGGGTACTACAAAGAGAGTTTGTGGGCTAGAAGTTGCGTACCTTTTTCACGAGGGATGCTTCACCCTTTTATAGGGGTTCTGCGGGCTGGAGTATGG
This sequence comes from Colocasia esculenta, assembly GCA_014218235.1. NCBI lineage: Eukaryota > Viridiplantae > Streptophyta > Magnoliopsida > Alismatales > Araceae > Colocasia > Colocasia esculenta. The sequence continues at coordinate 36,816,113 of CM024762.1, forward strand.
AAGGTAAGTTGGAGACGTACCCCAGAAACCGCCTCGGGATTCTCGCTAAATGGGGTAATGGGGGCAAGTGCATCTGGATTGATCCCGAATACTTCGGACTGGTGATCTCGTGCAGCCAATAGTGGTGACCTTCAGGGCTTGCCGTTGTTGGACCTCCCCACTATAGTCGTGCCAGGACAGTTATCGGACGTGGCCCGCGATCCTCTGGCATTCCAGCCAACGGGCCTTTCCATTGTGGTCTTGGGGGTCAACATTAGGAAAGTCCAGGCGGGCGCGCTCTCACCAAGGACTATGGTGAGACTCTGCTCGACTGGAAGCTCGGCTCCGTACGCTCCACCTCGATGGACTGCTTGGGGACAGCTTAGAGGTCGTTGCTCTCTGCCTGAGCTTCCGAGGACCGACCTGCATGATCGCCCTACCGACCCCTACCGGGGACGGGTCGCCCGGTTCGGCCAATTCGTCATCTCGGTGCATGCTGGCCAGGCGGCGTGCTCTTCCTCCGAGCTCTCCGAGGATCGACCTGTATCATCTCTCATATATTATTATCATAGTGTACCTTGTTATTCCTCTGAAGAACCCATCTTGCTACTTCTTCTTAACCAAAAATCATTCATATTCATCCTTTTCATGTCAAATGCAGATCTCTGCTTTTTCAGAATCTTTCTGCTACTTGAGATTCAAATTTTATATTCAGGGGGAGAAACTTGTCTCATTTCTCAAACCGCATTCTTGCTCATACCTTTGGACCAACAATTGGTGTAATCATTTTTTTTTTATATCATTGTGCTCTCACCCTTCTTACTTATTCATTTGGTCTCCAACAATTGATATCCATTGGTATCACATCCTTGTGCTTTCAGTTTCCTACTTCAACAATTGGTATCAACTTATTCTCACCCCTTTTGCACAGTCTACTTTATTTGAATCAAATTCATCAATTGGTATCATCACAGGGGGAGAGTGCTCTGAAAAGAGGGTCAATATACTTGTCACTGATTAAGGGGGAGAGTTTGTGAGTCTGTTCCTACAGAACTTTTGATTACACTTCATGTTCCACTCTTTTTTATGTTGTCAAAAAGGGAGAGAAATGTTATATTCTATGAAAAATATTGTCATATTTTGTCATCATCAAAAAGAGGGAGAAAGTTGAGTTGTGTGTTTTGATGATGACATATTATACACAATTTGATGTCATATTGCGTATATGTTGAAGGATGTTGAGTTGTGTATTCATTTGGGAGTTGTGTATTCACTTGGATGATGACTAAAAATCTTCATGTTGATGATGTCCACACACTTGTTTTTGATACTTAATAATTCACATCTTACTGACAATGACATGTTTTAATGGTTCACTCTTCATATATAAAGATTTACAGTGTTTTGTCAAAGTAGTGTTGACTTTAGTTGAACGATAGGTCGACACTAGCAATGTCAGGTCGACTCTAGTTAACAATGAGATTGACTCGCAATATCTGCCCAACAAGCTTCCGAAGAATAAATGACAGTAGTGTCGACTCTAGTTAATAATGAGGTCAACTCACAAAGTCTTCCCAGCAAGCTCTTGAAGAACAAATGACATTAGTGTTGACTCTAGCTGAAAATTAGGTCAACACTAGTATCCTTCCAGTGAACCTTATTTGAAGAAATACACAGAAGGTCGACACTAGCTATTGATTAGGTCGACTCTAGTAAAGTCAGGTCGACACCAGTTGTCTGTCAGGTTGACACTAGTGTTCTGCCAGTAAGTTTGAACTGATATTTGGTCAGTAGTGTCGACTCTCATGGAAACATGAGTTGACTCACTTTTTTTGAAAACCTAGAAACGTGCAGAGTTCGATATCCAATGGCTGTGATTTCTTTTTGAGATCTTTATGGGAGATTCCATTATTACCAAAATGTCCTTTCATCCAAGTGGCAATGAGGTAAAGGCCTTTTGGACACGTGGCAGCCTTGGGTGCACTCTAAATTTTTTGCAGATCTCTCTCACATACATGGGACTGCACAGAGGCTATAAAGGCTCTTTTATCTCATCTGGAGTAGCCATCCATCGATTCCATCCAAGAGGAAGTGGGAATCAAGGCAAGCAGTGGAGAAAGCAGTGAAGTGCTGAAAGAGGAGTAGATTGGGAAGAAGAGCAGTAGAAGAAGAAGAAACAGTCGTGCAAAGGAGAAGCAACAGAGCTGAGAAGAACAAGCAGATCTGAAGGAAGGTGGAAGAGGAAGCTTGTGCAAGAGCAGAAGCACGAAGCTTAGCATCTGTGGAAGAACTCAAGAGCATCAACTTATATATGAATTTCTCTGTAAATTAGATCTAAAACAGAGTATTGCGGATTGAGGCTGATTTGAAGGAGTTTAAATCAAATTGGCCGAGAAGCACAACCAGATGATGCGTTTGTGCAAGATGATCTGAAGCACAACTTCAACCCTCAAGATCTAAAGATTTAGAATTCAAATTCATTAGTCTAGAAGAAATTGGGCAAAGTTGAAGGACTGGTGTTTGAGGATTTGTCCTCTTAACTCTGATCCTCATGTGAATTTATTTTTCACTTTTAAACTTTATTCAGAACCCATTGAGTTCTCCTACTGGTGATATGAGTGTTGATCCCATACTATGTGTGTGTGGATTGAAAAGATCCGTCTGACCTTGAAGCTGTGAATCATCATATAAGTTGTGCAATCAGCGGTTGGCAAGCTGTGAGTCAACAGTTGTTTGAAGCTATGAATCAGTGGTTTAGTGAAGCCTCACTTGGTTTGAGTGAGGGGTGGACGTAGGTCTCCATCTGGGAGCCGAACCACCTTAAAAATATCATGTGCAGTGGTTTGATGTATTGATTTTCCACTAGAATGCTTGCATAGGATTGTGATCACCTTCTAAGCACTCACACACTTATAGATAGATGATCTAATGTGCTTTAGATTCCTATAAGTTAATCAAATCAGTAGGTACCTATTTGAATAGAGATTTTAATTTGACATATTTTTAATTGCATAAAGTTTCCGCTGCAAATCGATTCAACTCCCCTTCTATATTTGCCATTTCACTGCATCTTCGATCCAACATAAGTTATGCCGTATCAAAAGTGTTGATCAATAAAGTAATTCCCAAAAGATACTTTACTTCATCCAATTGTGATCCTTCTCAAACCCTGGGATTTGTTGGGTACTACCAGCCAGTTGTGATACAGTCGGTAAGTTCTGGACCCACCTCGCAATATTTCCACTAGACACCCATTCCATATCTACCTCATCCAATTCAATTATATTTTTCATAAATGAATCATTCTGTTTTCGGAAAGGATGGTCACTTAGTAGAAACTGACGATGACACTGGGTGCATCTCGTTCTCTTCAAATGTTATTTAAATTAGTTATCAAATAACTCTTTTCAAGTATAAATATGTTTAAGTACTTTTTAAATTTCAGATTTAGAGATTAGATGATGAATTAAATTTTAGACATTTTAAAAAAGTGTTATCTAACGCCACCTTACGTAAATACAATAAAATTTTCTCCTGGCTTTAAATCCCCAGAATAAGCAGCCATTTTTTAAGTCCAGACTAACCTGCTACTTGTCAAAACGTATAACTTTTTTCTAAGAAAAACGCTATATAATAATTACAATACATTGAAATCATCATGTTTAATGCATAATGGTCTTCATTTTAGAGGAAAAGTATATAGTTAGACTCTGTGCAGTGCTAAGATTTTGCAAGAGAAAAGAAGTTATGTACATCGAATAGCACATTATCCCTGAGACCGCAGAGATTCAATAATTGAGATATCCTTAGTAGTCATTATGACAGTTAATGAGCCGGGCCCAAGTTGGACCCAAATATTCTTAGTAGTTACGAGGGGTTGTTAATGGGTCGACTCAGGTTGGGTTAAGTTGGATCCAGAGCTAATCCATAAAATTATAAAGTCTGATGTTAGTTCGGCCCAATCGAAAGAATTTTACTTTTTTATTTATTAAATGTTATTAATATTGTTAAAATATATATTTTAAAATATTATTCAACCAAATACTTAATATTGGTCGATCGATTTAGAGTTATGTCTACTGATAGTTTAATATTGATCGATCGATTTGAAATTTAATCGATCGAAAATTTAACTTCGATCGATCGATTTAGGATTTGATCGATCGAAAGTTTAATATTGTGAGTCTATTGGGTCTGCTTTGGGTCGAATAAAAATTTTGAATAATTTGACCCAAATTTTTCGATGAGCCGGACTTTAATTTATGCCCGCCTAAAAATCCACAAACTTAAAAAAGTGCATGTGATGGTCCGATCCAATATTTGGCTAGGACCACAAATCTGCTGGATTGATCCGACCCATTAATAGCCACGTAGTTGTAAGGTGAAATCAACATCTGGTCTAAATTCAAAGCTACTATTTAATTTTCGATTCATTAACCGGTCAAATTTAATTTTAGGCCCACCAATACTAAAACTCCTAATTTCTGGTCTAAAAGTGAGAACCACCGTTAATTTGTAACGGTTGGGAGCGCAAAATATCTCAAATGCCCTACTGTTTGGATGTGTTGATTGATTTTTGTGGTGCTTTTTATATTTGTTAGGGTGTTTATATCGAGTTTTTTTGGTGTTTTATACATGCGGTAGATGACTATTTTCTTGACATTTATATATACAAAATGACATCTTACCGTTTGGATGTGTTGATTTGTTTTTTGGGTGGTGTAGCATAACTTCAAAGATATGCCGCAAGGGGTTGGATGCGCAAAGAGGGGGTCCGAGAAAAAAATTTAGCTCGGATCTGTCTTTCTCATGGGGTGGTGGGGGGGGGGGGTTGGTTCGCCGCCAAATCAGGGGTAGAATAGGTTTTTAGAAAAAAAATAGAAGGAAGAAAATAGACAGATTAAAAATTTAACACTTAATTGATTTAAGACTTACAATTAAAATTTTTAAATGTTGAACCTAAAATTAATTTGTTAGATCGGAAGTAAAAAATCCCCAATTGTAATTACAAGGACTGACGTGCTTTCCTATTTTATCACGTGGCAAAGTCACTATGCAATCGACGAAGAACACATCACCCGATGATATGGTATATTTTTGGCCAAATTAATTAAGAGTCCCTATAGATATTTGACTTATTTTCTAGTCCTGATAGAGCTGTAACTCATTACAGTAAGTGTTATATCCTGTTACAGTACATGTTAAATCATATTACAGTAAGGACCTCCCTATTACAGTCATGAACTTTTAATTAATTTCCCCTATATTTTTCACTAAAATTTATAAGAAATATCATCTTAATTTATACCAACTTTAATGTGATATAACTCTTAAATTTTATCCCCAACCAAAACATGCACATTTGAATAAATGGTCCAACACCACCCTTTGTCTATTATTTTCTATAACGAACGCTTTTTTGTAAAAAATTAATACAACCGAACACCCAAACAGTACTCTTCCCGAGCAAGTCCCGCGAAAGCTTTGAACTTAGAAGTGGAGAGTAAATTGAAGAAATGACCTTAAATCTTTGTGTACTGACCCCTAATCGAATTATTTGGGATTCAAAAGTGAAAGAATATTGGCCAAATTAGTGTATTACCAAACCACACCCTACCATAGATAATATGAAGAGGTTGGCTTCCTTAGGAATAAAGGCTCCATTACTAAACCGGTGGTCAATGCATGGTTTGCTTAGCAGTATAGCGGTACGTAAACATGATGATTTCAGAAAGTATATTGATCTATTTGTTAGCAAATATTAAGTTAGAGAGGATGCAAATAAGCTATATTTTCCGCCAGCATTATTACAATAATTTTCCTAAAGGTTAATAACTTATAAATAATTCAGGATCATATTGTAATTTTCTCTTATAATAAATGTTTAACTTTCTCTTAATAATCACAAAATTACCTTCTTACGCAGATGGAACTACAAAATTACCTCAGCCAGATTAGTAACTATCTCCGAAAACAAGACAACGCGCAAAAAGTAGAGGTGTATTTTTTTTTGTTCCATAATTTTTTTTAAATTTTATATTAGGTAAATTAATTAAGAGTTTTTATCAAATATTTTTTGTTTTCTAATCTCTGATAGAACTGTAATTTATTACAATAAATATTATCTTCTCTATTATCTAAAACTTATATTTTACAACAACCTATCCTATATATGTAGGCTCTATAATAAATAAATGAATTAGTCACGTAATCATTGAATCCCCATGCAACATTGCTACCAAGGCTGGCTGGCTTCCAGAAAAGCTGCATGTTGTGGGGGTGCGTACCACCCTTCATCAGTCTTTAATCAAATATAAAAATCTGCTCCAAACATGAGAGAGGAATCAAAGATCTAGTTCGCCCGTCTCTATAGCATCCCCATACACCGAAACGAATACCCGTACCAGATCTGAGCTCCCAACTTGAGGTAGCCTTCCACACCAACAAGAAGCACATGGTTGTTGTAAACTAGCTAGTCGCTCTGTTTCGACTATGGCCGCTAGCTTTCTGTTCTTTTGAAGAGCGGAGAGGAGGCCCACAGAAGAGAAAGGGGCGAAGGGTGGCGGGCAGATACACCCGGGATTTAAGAAATCGGATTTGGCCACCGGAATCGTTCCTCTTCCAGATCTCGTCCTGTGTATGTCTTTAATGACATATGAAACGTGAGGGGAAGGCGACCACATAACAGTACACCTCATCCTGAAATGAAAAGGCAGCTATTTTTAGTAGTGAACCAACTTAAACCCCGTCCGTGTCTATCTAATTATCAGCCTAACCTTGTCATTTTTCAGATATATTATTAGATAATATACTATTAGTCTTGTTTTAGGTAATATGAGAGTGGAGATTTGAATTTAAGTAATTAAGATACCTTAACAAGGTTCTAAATCCTTTATCTTGAGGTAAACCGGCGCCGTTTCCAACCTGAACTTGATCAATGCCTTGATACTCAGACGGAGTGGAAGAAGACCAACATCTGGCATCATATGATGGGTAGCCCCAGTGTCGGGTACCAATTAGGATCAAATGCTGGAGAACCTGTAGTCTGAACAGTGTGCGCTTGAGGCTGGCGTTGAAGGAGCGGCCATGGAAGGAGATGTCAAACCTACGGTAACACTGGAGAGCAGTGTGATTATTGTATCCGCAGAGTTGCATTCATCGCCTGAAGCAGACTGTGAAGAGGACTGCCGACCACGGCCACCACCACCACGTCCTCTGTTGCGGCCACCGCGACGCCCACCGCGTTGATCAGAGCGAGTGGACTGATTGGAAGGAAATGTAGCACGAGCGAGATTTGCAGCAGGGCTCACTGTTTCGGAAGGAACATGGGTTTGACGCTGTTGTAGCCAAACCTCATGGCTAAGAAGCATACCTGATACATCATCCAGAGACAGGGCGTTGTCATTCATGCGGGTGGTAATGGCAGTGACGAAGGATTCATACTCCGCGCCAAGACCACCGAGGAGGTAGAGAAGGAGGTCATTAGGAGCAACTGGTTCGGCAACAGCAGCAAGAGAGTTGGCCAGTTGCTTTACTTGCTGGATGTATTCGGTGATAGTGAGAGAACCCTTCTTGAGAGTCTGCAACTGAAGCCGTAGTTGAAGAATGCGCGCTCGTGAGGGAGAGCCATAGAGTTTGGCGAGAGTGGACCATACTGCATCGAAGGTCGAGAGTCCAACAATTTGGGGAAGAACTGTGTCAGACAGTGAGGAAATGATCCCACTGAGGACCATTGGTCGTACTGTTTCCAGAGGATGGCGGCTGGGTTGGGGTTGTGCGACATCTAGAGAGAGGGTGGAGGATGAGAAGTACCGTCCACAAGCCACGAAGGTTGTAGTGTTGAGAACCGAAGAAACTGAGCGCTGCCGATATTCTAGTTCTCACCAGAAAGCTTAACAGGAAGGAAGTGTGAAATATTGGGTAATGTGGAGGGTAGGGAAAAGGTTGGTGTGATGTCCATAGTAGACGGACCTGTGTTGAGAACAGAGGCAGCGGATGAAGAGGATTGGTTTGCCATGGGCTCTGATACCAGGAAACGATGCAGAACTGGTGGCTACTCAAAGGGAATCGATAATCTACCGATCCCTGTTCTCTGTTATATTTATAACAGTACAAAGCATGGACATTCGAAAAGGTGCTTGAGCGGTTACATTTGAAAGGGTGCTTTGAAAGGTTGCTTGGGGTTAATTTATCCTTTACAAGTGAGGGGAAGGCGACCACATAACAGTACACCTCATTCCTGAATGAAAAGGCAGCTATTTTTTTAGTAGTGAACCAACTTAACCCCGTCCGTGTCTATCTAATTATCAGCCTAACCCTTGTCATTTTCTCAGATATATTATTAGATAATATACTATTAGTCTTGTTTTTAGGTAATATGAGAGTGGAGATTTGAATTTAAGTAATTAAGATACCTTAACAAGGTTCTAAATTCCTTTATCTTGGTGTGGTAAATTATGTGCTTCCACGTCTCGTCATTCGGGATTTCTTAAGCATGCAGCTCACTTTCACTGGAGGTGAGTTTTTACTAACTGTGGCTGTATGTGGTTCACTTTCAAAAGTCAAGTTTTACGCATTTGGTTGTTTGGGATTTACAGGTTTCGACAATATTAAAACAATTTTACAGAGGGAATTAAGCTTAATTATGAGAAGTAGGTTTCAAAACTCAGTTCGTTTTGACAATGATAAGGACTGTCCTTAATTACGAGAAAATTTATCCGTACTCACCTGATCAGCTCTCCTCGATCTCCGTGGACATCTCTCTCTATATATATATATACAAGTAAAATTGCACTAACCTAATTCAACGATCAGGCCACATGAAGTGGTAAGAGAAGTAAATTTCATGTACCTCGTTTCCTCGATCGTGAGCTCACCTTTAGCAATCAAATGGACACAGCGTCGTTAATTATAAAGGTGTTCTGCTTCCTACCCTTAAAGGTACGAGTTGGGTACAACCCTAATTCATGCTGATCATTAGCTTTGGAGCTATATATATATATATATATATATAATATATATATATAATATATATATATAGATGTGAAGCCTTTCCTTGATTGGGCTAGAGTTTGGTGGGCCTACACTCGAAGAAGGGAGGAAGGACGCTGGCGACGGACGAAAGCCTGCAAAACCAGAAAACGGATCAGGGGCCCGTTGAAGAATCGGGGAGAACCCTCCGATGCCTAAGTCAGTTAATGACTGAAGAGGATGGAAGTTCTCGTGTATGGGTGTGTTTGTGTGAGGATCAACGTACCTCTTCATGGCGTTATACCTGTGTCTTTTATAGGCATGGATGCTAAACGAACGGATGTAACGTCTCTGGATCGTGCCTGGAAGGGCGCCTTCATTGGCGCACGCAACGGGGGGTTACACGTCCAGACGTCCGTTGGAAGACCGAGCAGTTAACGAGCCTCTTGATAGTGGGGCGCGTGGCCCGCGGCGGTTGCAACCGCTATGAAGATGTGGAGAGGCTGCTCGGTACGTCCTGCTCGGGTGATGGCAGGGGCTTGGACTGAACCGTCCGAGGAGTACCAGTCAGAGCGACCCGGGAGGTCGGCGGTGCTCTGGCCAGGGCGCACTACAGGAAAATCAGGCTTTGCTTACGTCCAAACACCGTAGGTAGATAACCAAAAACCGTAAGCATAGTCTTTGCTTATGGTGTTACCCTACGGTTGGGTTTCGTCAGCAGAAGACCGACGGCAAAGGCCTAAGGCTACGGTGTTTTAAACTCCGTAAGTATAGAGCTATAGTGACGGTGTTGGTAGCCGTAAGTAACACCATAAGAAATCTTTTTTGGCTACGGCGATGTTAACCGTAGTCATATTTTTTGTAAGGATAGACTCAGTGACGCTGAATATCCCAACGACATTTTAATCGTAACATGTGTCCCCTACGCCACGTACACCATAAGCAAGTATGTTTCCCTATGGCCACATACACCATAAGCAGTTTTTTTTCAGCAAAAAAAATGTAATATATTTAAATGGATCCACATTCACCTACATTTAGAGATCCACATTCACAAACAATTGGATCAACACGTACACATCCACATTTAAATCCACACATTCACATTTGTATTAACAAGTACATCCACATTTAGTCCACACATACACATCCACATTTAGATCCACACATATTCACACCCACTCATTCACATGCACAACATTAATAATATAAAAAATATTGTCGTTTCAAACAACATATGTTAATAAAAGATACATCAAACTTCATTGTTCACATCACATACTGTTCAAAAGAGAAGTTAATTGTTAGTAAGATGAGAGTTGCCAAATGGCTGTGAGGATAATCATAACAGATAGGAGACCATGTGTGATATTGTTCTGCCTCTTCACATTCCTGATCTCTTTGCTATCTCATCAGCTCCCAAGTCCTCAATACCCTCTATCTTCTAGTCCACTTCTACAGCTGGGAAAGATAAGTATACTAGATGAATCCTTGAGGGAGCCCAACTGTTTGTTACAAAAATAGAACAAGATTCTAAGATAAGTGTTCAGTTTAAAGAAGCTAATTAAGGAAGCAACTTTGGGCCACAGAATATCAGAATGGATGGCATGATGAAATTCAGATCTAAGTATTCATAGAAATTAAAAATTGTTTCATGAATGCATGAACCCAGAGTCGCTGATTGGTTTTAAAAAAAGGGAGAGCAAACAAGGGAAGAAAAGAGGGGAAAAAATCAACACACAAAATGAACTCTAGTGTCTCAGTTGTAGTCAGGTACTATACATGACAGAAAACAGAATTATTTCTTTGTGCATCTCACTCAAATTGAGACACTCAGGTCACCATCCATATGATTATGTTCTCAGGATCAATGCAAGTGGGATATAGAGGGAGAAAGATATAGATGTGATTCCAAAATGTACAAGACTGAAAATTATCTCAAAATATGAGTGTGACATGATTATGTAATATCCAAGTATAATTATCTATCACCTAAATGTGATGTTTGGTAACACCGCACTACAGGAAAATCGGGCTAATAAACAAGTTAATAAAGATGATGTATCATGACATAATTACTTTTCTGGGGTCATATTCATCTAAAAAATGATGTTATACAGTACCTTGCACACACTAGTAGTGGTCCCATCAGGAAACAGTTCTCCACAAATCTCAAGCATAGATCTTTTGAGTCTACATGGACAAATACGTTATACATGACTTTAAAATAATAAAATTTAAAAAAAGTCAAAAGAATGCACAAAGGCTGTATATGACTTCATTTTGATAAAGTGGATCACGTTAACAAGGCTGTCAAAATCAAAACATGATAAGCAAATAAGTGTGGGACAACTTTCAAACCAAAGTGTTTAAAAGATGGATCGTCAGACCAAAAATTAACACTTACTCCAGCTAAAAGCAGCGCACAGACCAGATTGTGCCAGAGCAAATATTACATCCTTTGCTGCAACAATCTCAATGATTTTTTATCTTTCTTAAGAAATTGTATCCTTAGAATCCAATGAGCACTGGATCATATGTACCAAACTCTTCCTGCGCAGCCAAAAACATGAAAAGAAATGTCATATTCTTCTATTGTAAACTGTAACATAAAAAAAACTACGTTAAAAAAGTGATGTGCAAAACAAAACTAGGCCCACACATTTTTTTTACACCCATGATGTGTAACTTACTATCTTATGATGAGACAACCAAATGCAGTTAACCTATACCAATGGTGGGAGGCTTCCCATGACCCCATGGATTAAAATAAGGAGGAAAATGAATCAATGTACAGCGGACTGCACCAGAAGTTCCAAAAGGGAATAGGACAGCAGAAAGTGTATAAGATCAATTTGATACAGTATCTTCAAATTTTGAAAAGGACCAACTCAAGCTAATTCTCATGAGAAAGTGGCCAAGAGAACATATACATGACGAAGGTTTCTTGACAACCAGGCACTTTAAGATTCTTTTTTGCGAACATTATGTCTCCACTCGTATCATGGACAAGGTTTCTCCACCCAAGCTTTTTCTGTTCAATAAATTGTGACCTTCTTAGCCACCTTTTGACAAAAAAACGGACACAGGGACTTTGATGGTTTTCATGGCTAGTTGAGTGACTTGAAGAAGTATTATAATCGGGATGTACATCTTTTATATCCATAAATTTGTTTTATATTGAAAGATCCTTCAACCTTCTCTTGATAGCAATTATGCATTAGAATGACAGGAGAAAAAAAGGATCAAACATCCCTGGAAACTGTAAATGCCTTTTAGCTCCACAACAAACTGTAAACTGTGAGGAAAAGCACATCAATCACATTGCATGTCAAGTATTTTTCTTTACAACAGGGAACTTCAGATACATGGAGGTCAACCAAATGCTGGATTCAATCAAATTAAACTGCATAAACAAGTGTTTGCCAGTGTTTTCAAATATGGTCAGTGAAGGAAAAAAAAAAAAATCATGGGTAACAACCAACCAGAAAATCAGAAAAAGATCACGGAAAAATGATCCAAAAATAAAAAAATAAACCGAAACTAAAAAATTCCAAAATTAAGAAATAATTAAAAAAATCATTTATAACAATTTTCTATCCAAAATGAACAATAGATATATTGAAAATAATATATATTGTGTTCATGTCTAATTCGACATGTAACAAAAAATTTGATCTATCACTTCAAAGGACAATCCCCACCACTACTTTCCAGGAAAATGACCATAAGCTGAAGTAACTTACTTTGTCCCTATTGACGTATAGTTGTTACATTTTCAGATTGAAGGATTTTAGTGCTAAACAATTGCTAGACTGTAAAGATCATCCATTGGAAAAAGCTAGAATCCAAATGTTGAGAATATTTATTTAGCTTTCAGGGAAGAATACACAAGCCGAGATTCCCTCAAAATGGTACTTCATTCAGGAAAAGATATCAGAAACAAACCTTTAGAGTACCTGTCTGAGTGGTAACTGATTTGTATCTGATAAGGGAACTTAAATCTGCCCCCACCAATAAGCCGCCGATGTTTCTTTACTCGTCGGTTGGGCACCACCTTCTCCCCCTTGCTTGTGCCATGGGTGCAGTGAGCTGCAGTTTCCTGAAAGGATAAATATTACTAAGATAGCATGACAATCCACAGAGTTGCCTGTTGAGGCAAATAATAAGATAAGCAGAAAGCAAGGACGTGGCAGATATGCTGCAAGGAACCAGAAGAGACCAAGCATACACTTGATCTTAACCAGCAATAGATTCGGTGCAATAACCAATAAGGTAGGTAATACTATATTAGTTTATAACAACAGCACTTATAAATCACAAAGATGGGTTTTACCTCAAGCTCAACAAAGACATCAGACAATGAACAAACCTCTCCAAGAACCTCACTGACTAATCTATGCGCACATTTTAGTGAAGAAGAATGAGCTACCGTTTGCTTTAGTCTGGAATCCCTGCTAGCTTCGCATACTCAGATATTATTCTCTTTGATCAATAGGGTTAAAATGTCCATGTTCTCGAGCATCAAGATTAAGATATATGGCAAGCGATTGAAACAAAGCTGCAGACTTTTTCTTTCACCCTTTTTTTGATGCTATGTTTCCTTGATTTGTATCTTCCAGCTACATGAGGACGTATTCAAACTGGACTTGGAAACCCAACTGAAGATCCCATGGTAGAAGAGCACAACAACAAAAGATTATTAGGTTATCATGAACAAATTGGGGTTGAAGCTTCCCTAAGCATGGTCCCTTATGTCACAAACTGGCAAATCCAACTTCCACTATAATGTTAAAATGTTAGATAGAAGGATCTTTTAACACATCCACCACTCAAGTAAAATCTATGTAATCACCAATGCAAGTGTGTCATGGATGCTGCAAACTTAATAACTAAAAAAAAAACAATGCAATGAGGACCTCCTTATCTTGGAATCGAAGGAGCAGGTGTCATTGAATGAGGTGCAATCTGATCTCCTGCAAGGGTGGCTGACCTTGAGGAGTTCTGGCTATGATGGCCAGGTCAGGGGTTTGCAGGAAGTCTTGATCTCCTCCATAGAAAAATGCTGCAGGCTCACCCAAATCAGTGACTGCTGGGGCATGGGCGACCAGGGGCAGTGTTGGGGGAGAGGACTGCTTCAGGACTTGTGCGAATGATGGGGGAGCTACTGTTGGGGGCTGAGCTCTAGCGTCTTGAGGTCCAGCAGGAGACGGATGCACAGTACCTTGAGTTAGGGTGGGCCAGAGATGGGCTGGGTGAGCAGACCAAGCACCAGGTGAGGTTGTTCTGTGTGTAGCCCAAGCAGATGGGGCTTGTGCGGCCAGATCCATAGAAGGGAGGAAGCAGAGGCTGGTCCAGCTGGAGGAGGTCCACTCGGGGCAGAAGGGAACCATCGGCAGCAGCTGGTACACCTGAACTTCCAGTACGGCAGTGAGAGATGGTGCATGAGCAGCAGCAGGCAGGGGAGAAGGGAGGGGGGTGCTGCCCCCCCCCCCCCCCCCCCAAGGGCAGCCATGGCTGGCGCCCCAGGAACAGGACCAGGGAGGGCGACTAAAGCATAGGAAACTCAGATGTAGAAACCTTCCCAGCAGCAGCAGAAGCAGATGAAGGCACACTGCCGCCTCCCCTTTTCTTTCAGTGCCGTAGCAGGAGCAGTAGCCTCCGTCATCCCTTCTCAGTGATCCTTCGTTTCCCAGCACAGCTACCACTGCTCCTTCACTGGAACCCCTCCCCTTCCCAACACAGCAGCAGTCGTCGTCGCCCCTCCCCCCCGAGGATATGAAGGAGCGAGCTGCTACGGTGCCAGATCGGGGATTGTACCCCCCCTCCGTCGCCGCCACTCCATCAAAACCTTAATCCACCCCATCCCCGCCCCCTTCCTCCGCTACCTCCTCCAGGATGATGGCCCTTCCTCCTCCCTGCCTCTGCCTCCGGCCTCGACCCCCTCCCCGCCACCCCAAATCCCGCGACCCCTTCTCTGGCGATACTACCCTTTCGGACCCCGACGACGGTGACCATGATCCTCCGATTCCGACATCGACTTTGATGCCTCGCCGCCTTCTAAGGCCCCCCTGCTTTCCAGAGCTGGAGTCTGCAGTCCAGGAATCCTTACCGCCCTAGGCGTCCATCTTTCCCAAGCTGAACTGGAGCACCCCCAAGACGCCGCGTCCATGGGGCCGGGGGTACCCTGCTGTGTACCTCCTTCGCCGAAGTCGCCCTTCTCCTCAAGTTGTCTGACTGCATCAAGGGGAGGAGATCACTCATCAAGGGGGGATCGAGGGGGGAGATCGCCGCGGCGTAGGTGAGGGAAGGGAGGGGGATCACGCAGTGTGGGCGGCTAGGCGGGGGGCTGGTGTGGTTTTGGGGGTGTTCTCGAAGGTTTGGCAGATGTTTTGAGTTAGAGAGAAAGTTAGTTTGCCGCGATCTGAAAATTTTGGAGGGTGTTTTTGAAATTTTTTTATAAGAAAAACCTGGATAATGTTTATACCTACTATTTTCTTACAGTAACACACTCCGTAAGTATATAATTTTGTTATATGCTACAGTACCGCCATAGGGATAGATGTATCTTAAAAGTTTCATGAACAAAATTCATCTGATATCCCTACGATAGGTACAGTTCGTAAGTATAGATGTGTCTATCCATACGAATAGCTTATGGATATAATAGACCGTAAGGAATTTTCATAGGCAGAACTAAGATTTCTTGTAGTGGCGATTGCCTCTTGGAGCCCATTGCGCGATCCTCGTGGGGTCGTGGCGCAACACGGAGAGGCCACGTCCCATGGGGGAGCTTTAATGGGCCTTGAGGATCGTGATGGGTCATGATGGGCCTAGTTGCAGGACCTGCCACCACACACTTGCCCCCCACGCCCTCGAGCGCTAAGGAACCGAGCGCTTGGGGGTGGCGACCTGCTCGGGCGTCATCTCATCTCCGCCATAAATGCGGTATCATCCTCGGAGATCTGAACAGACCTGTGGCGACGCCATTACAGGGGGATTTTCCTCGAACATGAAGCCTTCATGATGATAGCGCGGGTCGTGTCGAACCTAGAACGTCATACGTCAGCCCCGAACGGTCACCAACGGGTCATTCGAGAAGAGACTTGGAGTGGAGGGAAACGTCGTTTCTGGGCCCACTTCGAATTTCGCGCCTCGCCTTCCTTATAAGGAAGGGAGGGGGCGAAGGCGGGAGCCACACCTTCAAAAACTCCAGAGCTCGTTGTCCCCAGAGCCACTATCGTCTTCTTCCTCGCCTCTTTCCTCCATTCCTTGCTTCCTCCTCACCGTTCGGCGCGTACGCTACCTCCCCGTGATGGCTTAGAAGGGGAAGCGATCGTTGAGACCAGTGGGATGCCGCCGGCGAAGTCGAAAGCGCCAAGCACCAGAGTTTTCAAAGGCCTTCGAACGATCTGGATCGGCGAGGAGTACGACATCCTCTTGATGCGAGAGGACGAGTCGTATCTGACCACGAAGCCTGGGTGCTTCGTTCTCTCGCTGGACCTGCTGGAAGCCGGTCTCCGCCTGCCGATGCCGGAGATCACGAAGGAGCTCCTCCAGTCCTGGAAAGTGGCGCCGATTCAACTGATGCCGAATTCCTGGAGGACCATCTTCGTCTTCTGTATTATATGCAAGAAGAGGGGCATTGAAGCGACTGCGGAGATCTTCAGGATCCATTTCAACCTGCCTGTTCTCCGCAATCTGGAATGGGCATCGCGTACGTGATGCATCGTACAAACCGGATGTAGATCAACTTTTCGGCCCCGCCTGTCCACAAACAAAGGGTGACTGGACGCCTTTTCTTCGTGGGGCGGAGCAAGGGGCGAACGTCCCAGACTGGGACTTCCCCGTTAGGGTGGTGACCCACCGAAGAGAGCAGACAGGCCCCCTTCTTGATCAAGGGGCAGCTGCTGCCTCCCAGTCGCTAAACACGGGTCGGGGTCATCACGCTGAAGGGTACCTGACCGAGTACAAGCTTGTGAAGTATAGCTTAGTCCTGCCTGGGTAAGCCTTCTGCTGCTTATCTCAATTTCCCACCTACATGGGTTCTGACTCTCCTCTTTCTTTGTTCCAGATGCCGAAGAGGTGGCTGCTGGTCGGGCCAAAAGGAGATGGCGAACTACGCCGAAACGTCCCTGTTAGCCTTTACTTGATAAGGCTAGACGAGATGCTCCCCAGGAGACCAAGCGGGGGCCTCTGCAGATAGGCCCCCATGAGAAGGTCCAAAACCAAGCGGACGAAGGCGCTACAGAGGAAGGGGGCGAGCAGCAGTCACCGAGGCTGCACGAGTCATCCCTTCGGCTTCGGGTGAAGAAGAAGAGGAAGCTGGTCAAGGCGGTGCAGGACGCACGACGCCCCTTCTTGAATGAAGGAGGAGAACGAGGGTGACGAGCGCAGGCGACGCGCAGAAACGCAGAGCGGCCGAAGTGATGTCGCAGGCTGGAAACACCAAAGAGGAGGGAGAGGACCTGGAGCCCTTGGTAGTTCGAAAAAAGCACCAGGTCGCGAGGGCAACAAAGCAAATGATGCCGCGAGCTTTGATTGCAGATCGCTCGGAGGCGATTGCCAAGAGGCGGCCGATCTCGGCCTCGTTGTGGTGAGCGACGGGTTAGAGCATTCGGCGGAACGGGCAAGGACACTGATGTCCAAGGGCCATTTCGAGGAGATGGCTCCAACCGGGGTCTCAACCACCGGAGGGGCCGAGCCTGATGCTGGAACGAGAGGACCCTTGAAGGCCTGCGCGAAGGAAGCGAAGGAGCCTCTGTTCACATGATGTTGTCACGTCCGAGGATGGTGCCCTTAAAACGACTGCGGCGCCTTGTACCAGTGAGGGCGGCTCTTCCACTGGAGGGTGTTCTGCAAGAATTGGCAAGTCGCGCCCCCCCTGCCCCCAGCGAAGTAGTTGTTGATGGCTGTTTAGTCGGCGAGAGTGCACCAAGCAATTACTGAGGTAAATTAGTCAGCAAGAGTGCAGCCCATCCTGAGAGGTGGGGCTTCAGGGCTTGGCTGGTGCCGAGGAGGGCGGAGGTAGGCCTCGCGTCCATCGTTGCCGATGTTGTCCAAACGGCAGAAGAAGCAGGGCCTTCTTTGGGACAAGCAGCTGAGGAGCAGGGCTCAGGTGACGACCAAGGCCCTTGTCCGAGTGCTAGGGAAAGCCTCCCCAAGTCTCCTTCAAAGGCGCTGGAGGCCTGGATCAAGCCGCACTCAATCTGATGGAAGGCGTTGTAGCGAGGCCCTTGCCCCCGTGCCCATCCGCTTCTTCTTATTGGATAGGATGGCACGGTGCCAGGAATTAAGTCCAGAGGAGACCCCTGAGCCCCCTAGTGCAACCTATCAGCCACAACTCCCATCGATGACCGTCGATGTGGGAGTGCTGATAGGAGAATTACAAGCTCCCTGAGCATGCTAAGTAAGTTAGCAGAGCGGTCTCAGCACCACAGACACTTGTGGGAGGCCGGCTTACTTATTGTAAGGGCTGGAGGCGGATCACGTGGCGAAAGAGGCCGAGCTGAAGAAGGAGATAGAGAACCTCCGAGAAGCTCTTCGCGTCTCTGAGCTCAACGCTGATGTGGTCCGTGCTGAGAAGGAGGCGCTGGTTCGTGTCCTTTCTCAAGCCGAGGAGCAGGCGATAGCCAAGTACAAGGCAAGTTTGGGCTTCCAGGAGGACTTGGAGCAGTTCGGGGCCCGTTGTTATAAAGTGGGCCTCAAAGTCGGAGTGGAGCTCGGGCAGAGGCTATCAACGACCGAGTGGGCCCGGGAAGCCTTCGAGGCAGCGGTGAGGGAGTGTCGACGCCGTACGGGCGATGCGCGTTTAGACGGAGTGTGATTCACCCAATTTTAGTCTGGGCGGATGCCTCCTACCGACGACGGCGTTGGCCCCTCTGAACAAGCCCCTTGACTGCACTTTGTACCTTCTGTTCTTGCCTCATCTTTTTTTTTATCAATTTTTTAACCTGGCCCAAGGGCCTACATGTAAGCAGAGATTCATAAATGAATATTCCGCTTCGTGGGTTTGTCTATAGCTTCACTTTTTCTATCTTCTCCCTTTTGTCATCTTCCTCCTCGCTCGATCGGGATCCGCAGGTTTTATAAGTGTTTCATGTACCGCGCATATCGTGTGGGAACCGTAAAAAAGTTCCGATCATGGGTGTACTAAGCACTTGTCTAACCACAGGAACAAGGAGAAGAGAAGTAGGATCTGATCAAAGGCTTTCATAAGTGATAAGCCTTGAGATTAGATACATGCCAAGGTCCTGGGTATGGCTTCGCCACTATGGGTAGTTAGCTTATATGACCTTTCCCGAGGACCTGGGTGACCTGATAAGGTCCTTCCCATTTAGGGCGAGCTTGCGACCGCTCTTTGGGGATCCGAAGCCGAGCAGCGGTGCAGGACTATCTCCCCCATTGAAGCGCCTTTCCCGAACTTATGCATTATAATATTGCGTGAATCGTTGCTGGTAGGAAACAAGACGAATGCTGGCATCGTTCTGTCGTTCGCCACGAATGTCAAGGTTTCCTCGAAGAGCGTGGTTGTTGGCGGCTTCATCAAAGTGGGTTGTTCGGAGGGTTGGGGAGAGCTACTTCCAGGGGCACAATGGCTTCTGAGCTGTAAGACAAGTGGAAGGGTGTTTCTCCCGTTGCTACCCGAGCTGTTGTTCGGTGGCACCAAAGCACGTTGGGGAGCTCGTCAATCCACGAACCTCCTGCAGCCTCCACTCTTGTGCGGATCCCATGCAGTAGTGTTCGGTTGGCATTTTCCACCAAACCGTTTGCCTAGGGATGCGCCACGGAGGTGAAGTGGTTATAGATCCCGAGCTCAGCGCACTTTTGCTTGAAAAAGGTGCTGTCGAATTGCTTTCCGTTGTCGGAGGTGATCACCTTTAGGACACCAAACCGGCAGAGGAGGTTCTTCCAGACAAACTTCCACATGGCCTGTTCGGTGATCGTGGCAACAGGTTCAGCTTCGATCCACTTGGTGAAGTAATCGATGGCCACAAACAGGAACTTCTTCCGACCTTTGGCCTCTGGGAAGGGGCCCATGATATCAATGCCCCATCTAGCGAAAGGGAAAGGTTCGAACAGGTATGGAGTTTTTCGACTGACTGCTTGATGAGTTGCCCAAACTTCTGACCTTCCGGGCACCTCCGAGCAAAGGCCATGCAATCCTTTTGCAGAGAAGGCCACCAGAACCCTGCTCGAATGATGCTGCGGCCAGCGTTCTGCCCCCCAAGTGACTGCCGCACATCCCTTCGTGAACCTCTTCGGTGGCGGCAAGTGCTTCTTCGGGGTTGAGGCACCGTAGAAGAGGTCTTGAAAGGGACCATCGGTACAATTTGCCTTCTACGAGGGTGAAGCGCTGAGAGCGCATCCTGATCTTTCGAGCTTCGCCTTGCTCGGGCATAAGCTCATCTCGAAGTAGGTAGGCCAGGAGAGGATCCATCCAACTCGGAGCTGGTGGGTCTGTCTCGATAGCAGCAACGTCCACTTCGGTGCTCGGAGAGGCGAGCTCTTCAACGAATACAGAATGAAAAGGGGTGATGTCACCTGAGGAGGCCAACTTGGCCAGTGCATCGGCTCGCACGTTCTGCTCCCACGTGACATGTATGACTTCAAAGTAGAGGATACCCTCTGCTCGGCTCTTGACCTGCTGAAGGTATTGAGCCATGCGGGCTCTCTAGCTTCAAACTGTCCGTTCACACTGGCTAGCGACCAACTGGGAGTCACTGAATACTCTAAGCCGAAGGGCCTCGAGGTGCTGAGCCAGGCGTATTCTCCAGACAGTAGTGCTTTGTACTCGGCGACGTTGTTAGAGGCCGCAAAGCGAAAATGGAGGGCGTACTGGAACTCTAGCCCTTCCGGAGAGGTGAGAACCAAGCCTGCCCACTCCCTGTGACCCAAGAGGACCCATCACGTAGAGCTCCTATGGGGCTCGTCGGCTAATGGTGGGTCCTGCTCAGTAGGGAGTGTGCATTCTGCGACGAAATCCGCCAATGCTTGCGCCTTGATTGCTGTCCTTGGTCGGAAGCTGACGTCGAACTCGCCTAGCTATATGGCCCATTTGACAAGCCTGCCGGAAGCCTCTGGCCGCTGAAGGATAGACTTCAGTGGTTGGTCGGTGAGGACCATCACTGAATGGGCCTGAAAATATGGCCTGAGCTTCCGAGCAGCCGTGACCAGAGCAAGGGCAAGTTTTTCTGCTCGAGGGTACCTCCTTTCGGCTTCCTGGAAGACCCTGCTGATGTAGTACAACGGATGTTGTGCCGCTCCCTCTTCTCTGATCAGAACCGCGCTGATGGAGTGTTTGGTAACCGAAAGCTATACGAACAGTGGTTCTCCGAGCACTGGCTTTGAGAGAATCGGTGGGGCCACCAAGTATGCCTTCAGCTCGGTGAAGGCAGCTTCGCACTCCGCAGTCCACCGTGCATGCCCCCCCTGCTGTGGGGCACCTTTAGGCCTCGCAGCAACTTGAAAAAGTTAAAACTTCTTTCAGCTGCTCGGGACATGAACCGGTTCAGGGCGGCCAGGCGTCCAGTAAGACGTTGGACGTCTCGTACCGTCTTCACCTTGCGTAATCGTGTCGGCTCGAGTGCTCTCTCCGTCCGGCCGAAGCCTCCCGCGATCACATTGATTTCTTGCCCGTTGGGCTCGTTGTTGACTGGCTGCTCGGGAGTTCGCTCTCGGCGTCTGGGGCGTTCTTCATTCCGGCGCACATATCCCCTGAGGTATCCGCACTTGATAAGATCTTCAATTTCGTCCTTGAGCTGGCGGCATTCGGAGGTGTCGTGACCGTGGTCGCGATGGAAGCGACAGTACTTTGCTTGATCGCACCTCTGAGGGTCAGAGCGCATCCTTTGTGACCACCGAATGAATGGTTCATTCCTGATCTCGGCCAGGATCTGTTCGGGCGCCACAGTGAGGGGAGTATAGTCGGTGAAGGGGCGTGGTCGGTGCGGTGAGTCGCCATTGCGCCGTCCTTTCTTCCGATCATGGTCGGAGCCGTTGTCAAAAGGTCTCTTCTTGTCCGACTTGTTCCCCCTGCTCTGTTCGGCCTGCAGCCAAGCTTTCTTCGCACGCTGCATGGCATTGTGCGATAGAAAGCAGCTCGGCGAGAGTGGAAGGTTGCTGGACGCCGAGGGTCCTCTGCAAAAAGCCGTCGCGAGTGCCCTAGATGAGGGCACTGGTGGCTAGAGGGACGTCCAGGCGTGAGATGCGAAGCGCCTATGTTTGGAAGCTTTTGACAAAGTCCCAGAGCGCTTCGCTCTTCTTTTGACGTATGGTCAGGAGGGAGGCCGCCGTGCGCGGCTGCAACCTGCCGCCAAGGAAGTTATCCGGAAAGGATCTCTTTAGCTGGCGAAAGGATGAGATGGAGCCCGCTGGCAGAGTCTCGAACCAGGCTCTGGCGGTCTCCTTGAGAGTTGCAGGGAAAGCTCGGCACTTGGCCGCATCAGATGCTCCGTGGAACACCATGTGCGATTCAAAGCCGTGGATGTGGTCGGCCGGGTCGGTAGTGCCGTCGTAGGGTGCGATGGTGGGCAGAGAGAGCTTGGGAGAGACCAGGGCTTCCAGGATCTCCCCACTGAAAGGGGAGCGGAGGTCCAGGTCATCCTCCGGTGGGGCTTTCCCCTCCGCACGCTGAACCATTGCATCCGTGCGGCGCTCCAGGTCGACCACACGACGGAGGCGTCTGGCGATCTCCTGCTCGGAATGGACGGAGCCTTCTTGGCCGGTGCCTTGGGAGTTGGCTCCCACAACCGAGTGCGGCGGACGAGGGGCGACTACAGAGCGACGGGGCGAACGGCCTCGGTGCTCCGGTGCCCGTTCCTCGGACGATGGTAACGTCTCTGATCATGCCTGGAAGGGCGCATGTGTAAGGTATTCTTTAGTCCCACATTGAAAGATAGTGAGAACAAGTGTGTGCTTATCAGCAAAGCCTCACCTCTTCTCCCAAGAGGCCCTTTTAAAGGACAAAACCTCAAGTATGGGACAATACCTCTTGAAGGCACACTTAATCACGTCCATCATGGCGCCGTCTGTGGGAACGAACGGAGGCCATGCGCCCTACCCGAGCATCTCATCTTCATGAGACCCGCACACCCTTATCCTCACTGGGGGGTTGTGTAGAGGTATTCTTTTGTCCCACATTGAATGATAGTGAGAACAAGTGTGTGCTTATCAGCAACAGTCTCACTCTTCTCCCAAGAGGGCCCTTTTAAAGGACAAAATCCCAAGTATGGGACAATACCTCTTGGGAGGCACACTTAAATCACGTCTCTTCAATATATATATATATATATATATATATATATATATATATATATATATATATATATATATATAAACTGGTTTTATAGTCGCCAACATTAGAGGGACATTTTATGGGAAACATTATTGAGGCATAATTAAGGCGTAAATATAAGATGAAAATAATTGGTGTACTTAAGTTGTGTATATTTTTCACTTATATTTCTCTCTTCTTATTAGAAGAGTGTATCGTGCCTTCTTTTAATTGACCAATAAAAATAAAAAAATATACAACCTAAGGGTAATAAAAATTTTCCCATATAAAATTGTGGATAGACGCATCAAAAAAAATGTTGAAGTGCATTTCCAAATGTACTTCGTAGTCATTGAAGAAGGTGAACAAGGACACACTACTTATTTGGTTTTCTTAACCTCGATAGGAGTGAACAGGATAAAGGGCACTAGGGGACGGAAGACAATCAGAAAGTGTAAAATGACAAAAGCAATATAGGCGGACTTTTTATATAAATATCTAACTAATGCATGGAGGGGAAAGTTGGTTGAGCATGTTAAGGTACAGCCAACCAGCTCATTGACCCACGACAATTGAAGGCGGTTCTGCCTGTCGCCATTGTCGTAGCATGTGAAGCAGGTTTGAGTTTAAGAGCCTAATATCAATTTGACTCTTAAGGCTAGTGTTCAGTCTCGAACCTTTGTTTTTTGGAGATCACGACGTGGCCTCTTTTTGCATGATACATATAGCGATCGACTATTTTTATCGCTTAGCATGTCTTTGTTGCGCTACAATATTACTTGATAGTTTCACGATGTGCATCCACAGTAGATGACCAAGACTCCCTCTCCTCCATGTCTAGGCAGTCAAGAGCCAATCATAGCGCTTTTCGCACTAGAGGATGGGCCCTGTCTATGAGTGTCCAAATCATGGAGATGATACTCCCTTTCATTCCATTGAGATGACATGCAAACCTAACCTAATTCCACTCTCCTATGATTTGTCTACATAATTAGATAATAAAGACACATAATAATCTCTGAATGACATTAACCTTCTCTACTTCCGAATGACACATCCACTATTTAAAAATAAGAGATACGCACTCAAAACTCCTCTGATAATACTTAAAAGGGACATTTCGGCCCTAATGAATGAGACAGAGAATCTAGTGTAATCACATGTTATAACTCTTTCCTTCACCTCCACTTCTCTCCCATATTCCTATTAGTTATTTGACTTGAGCATATGAGAGTTTGATCTTGGGACTAATCTTGAGGTCCCTTGATTGCTTATCTTATCTTGTAAGTTCTCCTTCTTTAAGATTCAATTGAGATTAGAAGTCAGAAGACTCGTCACCTATTTTTTGACCACTACATTATGCACTTTTTTTGGTATAAGATATCCTTATAAACGTTCATACACTTGAAAGTTTCAAATATAAAAAAATATTAATTTTAAGATTACTCTACTAATACAGATTGTAAGAAAATAGTTTTATTAGTTGAGAGGGTTTAACAATATTTTTTCCTTTCTCTTCCACCAGCCAATACAATTATTTGTTTAAGGTCACTTTCACCGAAGCGATATGGGAGATAAGGAGAGATGAATCCATGAATAAAAGGTATTTTACTTTGGATAAGTTATATTGATATGAAATAATTAAAGGAAAAAATTAATTGGGGGTCCCTGTCAGAGGGTGGTACTTTTTTCCTCATCCCTGTCAGAATACTGGTAGACGTAAAGTCTTTACTTTTCGCCCGATTTAATATCAAGTTCCTACTTTTCAGACATCACCATTTACGACCCTCGACCCACGATTTCTGTCTCTTTTGCATCCGTCACTTTTTTCCATTCCCATCTTACCCTTCTATCCTTTCGAATCCCACGTTCGCCTTGACACTGACGCTTCTATCCTTTCGAAGGGCCGTGAACTCTGACCGATGGGAAGTTGCTCATACATAGCGTGCCGAGCACACTTACAGCAACCATTGACATCACTTACACATGTCCTTCGCCTGTGAACCATTCTTCACAACTATAAAAGGAACCCATGGCCGCATACTTATCCTTCACAAGCTTTTGTGAGTCTTCTTCTTCCTGTCTTTCTTGCTCGTATTCTTCCTCTTTATTTGCAGATGTCTTCATATGACAGTGCTCCCCAGAGGGATGGAAAGGAACTTGCCTCACCGGTGCCACCGTCGCCCCCGGCTCCCCCAGCGCCACAGGCTCCACCTTCGCCACCTACCTTCAGCCCCGACTACTGGAACAGTTTTTACATCGGCTGAAAGATGGCTTTACACAAAGCCTCTCGGCTGTACGATCACAAGGGCCTCACCAACATCCTCCCTGACATCGGCCCTAGGGCAGAACACATCTGTTCCTCCTCCCCTCCCTCCTCCACCGAGTGCTCGGGTTACGAAGTTTAGATTGTAACGGGGCTTGTTTATGCAATATACCTATTTTCCTTTTATGCAGTCTTCTGTGGGCTTGTATGTGCTCTCTATCATGCAAACTCAAACTTATATTGTAACATGCTATCATGTATTGTAACAGGATTAGGGAGTTGTTGTAATAGGTTATTACGTATACTGTAATAGTGTAGGTTAAAGTGTAGTGCTCCAACTGTAACCTGCTATCATGTATACTATAATGAAAATAAGTAAATATTGTAACAGGTTTCTATGTATACTGTAATAGTGTAGGTGAAGCTGTAGTGCTCGAACTGTAAGAGTGTAGTTCTCGAACTGTAACTTACTATCATATATACTATAATGAAAATAACTAAATACTATAACAAGTTACTACGTATACTGTAATAGTGTAGGTTAGAGTGTGGTGCTCGAACTGTAAGAGTGTAGTGCTCGAACTGTAACATGCTGTTATATATACTATAATCAAAATAACTAAATACTGTAACAAGTTACTACGTATACTGTAATAGTGTAGGTTAGAGTGTAGTGCTCCAACTGTAAGAGTGTAGTGCTCCAACTGTAATATGCTATTATATCTATTATAATCAAAATAACTAAATACTGTAACAGGTTACTACGTATACTGTAATAGTGTAGGTTAAAGTGTAGTGCTCCAACTGTAAGAGTGTAGTGCTCGAACTGTAACATGCTATTATCTATACTATAATGATAATAACTACATACTGTAGCAGGTTACTACATATACTGTAATAGTGTAGGTTAGAGTGTAGTGCTCCAACTGTAAGAGTGTAGTGCTCGAACTGTAACATACTATTATCTATACTATAATGACAATAACTAAATACTGTAACAGTAGACAGTGTCCTCACTGTAATAAATAAACAAGTGTTTCCTCAAGTAACTGTACAATATCATTACACTGGCTAGGAAATTGTACATGCAGAAAGTATGGTTCTTTTCCTTCAGTTATATACGTTCTGAACATTCTTGTGCATTGAAGTACGCTTTGATGAAGTGGAGGGTGAACTTTGCTCGCACGGTTGGCATGTCATCCTGACTGAAGGGGAAACCTTGAGTGTCCCTACGTGCCAGACACTCCATGTATTTGCAAGTGAAAATGGCGCAGTCGTCTCCTGATCCTTGTTGTGGGCATGGGTCGGGGTAGCGTAGCGACCAATTTTCTGAATCTATGTGCTTTCCCTTCATGTATCTTCTCAGTTCCTCCACCTGCATGAATGAATTAACAAAAGAGTTCCAATTAGTTGATGTGCATTTACTGTAACATATGTAACATAAGTGTGCATGCTCTGTAACAAATGTAAGCCTTATATGTAACACTTGGCACTTACGTATTGTGGAATGCCACGACGATCTTTGTTTCTTAATGAGTCGTACACGTGGAACTCTTTTTCTTTAATGTTGATGACCAAAAGAGCCCAATGGTTCGTTCCAATGTGCATGGGGGAGAAGAGGAGGTCGAATTCAGTTGGGGCGCGGTCCAATCTTCTGAAAGAGTAATCGAAATGTTGTTTCTTGCTCTTATTGTCTTTGCTCGATTGGACATAACCCTTCAAAGCGGCTCCCAGATAACCAAAAGTCTTTAAAATGTCTAGGTTCTCTTGACGGGGGAGAAACAAGCAAGTGTTGACGTAGTAGTCAATTATGACCGATTCGCTCTCCCTCACGAACAATAGATCCCGGATGTTCTTAAATGAGAGGAAATTATCGTATCCTTCCAGAGTGCCGCTGAACATCAAATCATGACATGTAAGAAAAGTGTACATCTTTGGTAAGAATGAAGATGTCATATAGTAATAGATGAACTAATATAATGTAACAGAAAAGCTCCAAACTGTAAACAAGAAACACATGTATTGTAACACGTAGTCATTAATGATGCACTCATTCATAAATCGTTCAATCAAAGGCTTTTCGTCCACTATTAATACTTCGCGGGTGACGTAATCTCGT
Source organism: Colocasia esculenta (assembly GCA_014218235.1). Lineage (NCBI taxonomy): Eukaryota > Viridiplantae > Streptophyta > Magnoliopsida > Alismatales > Araceae > Colocasia > Colocasia esculenta. The sequence goes on from CM024762.1 coordinate 36,843,722, forward strand.
CTCCCCTCTTTCTTGCCCGTTGAAAGTGTGTCTATACTGTCTTGAGAGTCAACAAAGATCGGTTCGGAAGTGGACACATTGACTTTCGTAGCTTTGTGGTACCGATAATCCTCTGGCTGCGATAGAGTAAGTAATAAAAGAATGTTCTGTAAGAGGACTGTAATGTTAGTGTAACAGACTCTTAATGTTACTATTATGTATCATCAAGGTTACTGTAACAGAAAGTTAAACTTATGTATCTTGTACTGTTAAGGGGAAACCATACCGTACATATCTCCGTTGCTGTCTTTTCCTCGTCCCAACTGTAACTCGTCGGGACAATGAGGATGGGGAAATATGACGTCTCTTCCTCTTCCGTCTTCCTATTCTCCTCCTCCTCCTCCTCCTTCATCTTCTTCTCTGCCTTTGCCTCCTTCCTATTCTTCTCTTCCGTCTTCCTGTTCTCATCCTCCTCCTCGTTCTTCCTCTTCTTCTCTGCCTCCGCCTCCTTCCTCTTATTCTCTTCCTCCTCCTCCTTCCTCCTCTTCTCCGCCTCCTCCGCTTCCTTCCTCTTCTCCTCTTCCTCCTCCTTCCTCTTCCTCTTCCTCTCCGCCTTCTCCTCCTTTCTCTTCTGCTCCTCTTCCTCTCCGCCTCCTCCTCCTCCTTTCTCTTCTACTCCTCCTCCTCCTCCTTCCTCTTCCTCTCCTCCTCCTCCTTTCTCTTCTGCTCCTCTTCCTCTCCGCCTCCTCCTCCTCCTTTCTCTTCTACCCTCCTCCTCCTCCTCCTCTTCCTCTTCCTCTCTGCCGCCTCCTCCTCCTTTCTCTTCTGCTCCTCCTCCTCCTCCTTCCTCTTCTGCTCCTCCTCTTCCTCCTTCCTCTTCTTCGCCGCCTCCTTTCTCTTATTCTCGTCGGCCTCCTCCTTTCGCCCCCTCTTCCTCCGTTCCTTCGGCTCCGATGTCTGCCACTCTAACATTGATCATCGCGAACTTGTCAAGAGGGTTCTCCTTGCTGTAACTGAGTATATGAAATACTGTAAATGTCTATGAAGCATGTTGTAAATGTAGAAAACAAATACTGTAACGTAGTATATGAAATACTGTAAATATCTATGAAGCATGTTGTAAATGTAGAAAACAAATACTGTAACGGAGTATATGAAATACTGTAAATGTCTATGAAGCATGCTGTAAATGTAGAAAATATATACTGTAACGGAGTATATGAAATACTGTAAATGTCTATGAAGCATGTTGTAAATGTAGAAAACATATACTGTAACTTAGTATATGAAATACGGTAACTGTATATGAAGCATACTGTAAACGTATAAAACATATACTGTAAAACATTACCTCGACGTCGGGTACTCATCTTTGCTACGTCGTGTGATGGTACTGAAGCTGTAGGGAGCTCCAGTGGCGGTAGGACTAAGACTGCAGATTGTGGCTCTGCGGGTGGATGTTGCCACTGAGGCTGACGCTCAAATTGTTTCTCCAGTCTATGTAGCCTTTGGTCCATTGATTGGAGGATGTTGTTCTGCCGCTGTAAGAGGTCGCTCTGTAACTCGATGACCTCCCTCTGTTATTTGGACACTCTTAAAAGCTCTTGAAGAATGCCAACAACATACTTATCTGATGGAGGGGTTCGGAAAGTGGTGGACGTGGATGCCGTCAATCATCGCGAGACCTTAGGTCGGTCATCCCTCACATTAACCTCCAAATATACTTGAATTAAAGTCATAGGAAGATATCATATACGAAGATAACATAGGTCCAGGGGTAAGTCACACTTACATCAGAGCGGCGCAATCCTCATAGTAGGGCGGATAACTTCTGTCCCTTACCCCGACAATCCCAACAAAAAAATGGGGGATCTCTTTGGGGATGCTCTGGTTTCAATTTTAACTGGTGCGTCAAAAACCATGCCTACATCATTAACAGATAGATAATGCATATGAGATAGATACATATGTCGTTTTTAAAAATTACATATGTAAGTGTGACATGTAAAAGACTACTTCACATACTGTAACAGAGCAGTGTATGGTATGTAAAATACTACATCGGGTGCTGTAACAGATACATATGTCATATGTAAAATATTACTTCGGACACTGTAATAGATACATATGTCGTATGCAAAAGAGTACTTCGCGTACTGTAACAGAGCGGTGTACGGTATGTAAAATACGGATGACCAAACTGTCCCCATAATAAATAATTCATTTATTTGTATATTAATTTTGATGATTAACAAAATAGTACTAATGGATTACTTGAGCCTTGAGAACAGGAAATAAAAGAAAAATGAAAGTTCAAGACAATCAGGTAAGTCTCATCTCTCATTCTGTCCAAGTTTTTGTATCGACTTCTTTGATAAGCAGAACGATTTCCTCTTTGACCGGAAAACTCAAAACAAATCGATATCGCAACGATTCCTTAAGACATCGCAACGATTTCTTTAGAACCCGTAACGACTTGACTGTCGTAACGATTTCTTTAGACCTCGTAACGATTTCTTTAGAACTCGCAACGACTCTCTAGCCGTAACGATTTCTTTAGACCTCGTAACGATTTCTTTAGAACTCGCAACGACTCTCTAGCCGTAACGATTTCTTTAGACCTTGTAACGATTTCTTTAGAACTCGCAACGATTCTCTAGCCGTAACGATTTCTTTAGACCTCATAACGATTTCTTTAGAACTCGCAACGACTCTCTAGCCGTAACGATTTCTTTAGACCTCGTAACGATTTCTTTAGAACTCGCAACGACTCTCTAGCCGTAACGATTTCTTTAGACCTCGTAACGATTTCTTTAGAACTCGTAACGACTTCTTTGATTCTCATAACGATTTGCTTTGTGCAATGATTTGTTAAGACTTTTCATAACGATTTCTTTATCATTCATAACGACTTGATTGCTGTAACGATTTCTTTAGAATTCATAACGATTTCTTTACAGTTCATAACTACTTGATAGTCATAACGATTTCTTTACAGTTCATAACGACTTGATAAGTGTTCATAACGACTTGCTATAACTCATAACGATTTCATAAGTCATGAAAGCATCGGGATTATTTATATCGAATTTCTTGCTGTATCAGTATAATGCTTTTTAATAGCGTTGAAAAGTCAAAGTCGTATCTTGTCTGTTGACTGCTACGCATTAAATGCTCTCTGATCGTATCTCCCATGCATGCAGACAATATCTTCCATTTCCATGCTACTCTGTCTACGTACTTTTTAGACAGAACGGAGCCTTGCTATATATTGCAATATATGTTCCATCTGTAACTAACAATCGACGGCAGTCCTAGCTGTCCTCTATTTATTGTTGATATGCTTGCAGATATCTGACAAGACTCATCTGTACAACGTTAGATACAAGATTCCAAAATATTTCTCTGGCGTGTACTAAAGGATAAAAGACTGAAGATCAGAAGCTTCCTTGGTGACCAGTCTAACGTACACCAGGATAAGAGACAACGGACACTTCAATGTTCAAATTTGAATCAGAAGTATAAATAAAAGACTCAAGACGGAGAAGATAAAATAAGACAGAGAGAACAAGACTTGCATTTTCGAAAAGAAAGAATACCATTTCTTCGAGTCTTCAGAAGATTGAAAGAAGAGCGAAGCTTCCACTCCAACCTTGTTCTTAGCTCTTAGCTCTCAGTGATCAAAAGGAGTTTTTATTTGTGAGAGCTTGTGTAGTCCTTGGAGAGAAAACCTTGTTAAATCTCTTTCTCTCTCGGGCCTTGGTAGCTTCAGTTTGTAGCTGGTCAAGCTAGAGTCTGAAGCCTGTTCCCACACATTTTCTTCTTTAGTTGTGTTCCCTTCTGGACGAAGGAAGACCTGGTGGTATCCAGGGTGGTTGTTTTCCCTTCAGGTTGAAGGAAGACCAGTTGAGGCCTGGTGTAAGGATCCTTAAGGGGGATTGTACCCTTGATAGTGAAATCCTGAGGTATTGCTCAGGGACTGGACGTAGGTCTCCTGTGGAGAGGAGTTCCGAACCAGGATAAAAATCCTTGTGTCTTGTGGATGTGTTTTGTGTGATTGTTGTCTTATTTGCTCTAACTCTAACCTTGTTATTAAGTTGTGCAATCCTTTCAGTCAACAGGTTTTAATCAGAGATCAAAGTTTTAATAACCCATTCACCCCCCCTCTGGGCTAGCTAGCTGGGCAACAAATACTACTTCGGGTACTATAACAAATACATATGTCATATGTAAAAGAGTACTTCACATACTGTAACAGATACATATGTCGTATGTAAAAGACAACTTCAGGTACTGCAACAGATACATATGTGGTATGTAAAAGCCTACTTACACCGAGAGCGGGAACACAACCAGTTAGGAAGATGGTTTTGACAGATGCAGCTCCTGTTATGTCTGCCTTCACATGCTCCTGGCATTCCTGCACTGCCGATATCAAGTACTCGTGGATGGCAACAACCCAATTGACGCTCTTCATCTCATGGAGGTTGTCTAGATATGGTAGAATGGACAGCAAACCCGACCTCCCACTTGTGGGGAAGAAGAAACAGGAGCATAGAAGCGCAAACCAAAGCTTCACCAAAATTTCAACAGCTAGCTCACCCTCTTGTGGAACATACTTCGTAAGCTTTCGCAAGACATTGTGCCTGTCCATCATTTTTTTGCATCCAAGGATGCGGCGCAAACTAGCTTTTGTCCCATCCGCCTTTAGATTGATAGGTGAACCATTATTGGGTATACCCATAACCGTTGCCAAGTCTGAAGGGCGAAAAGGTAAGGTGCAGGGGCCAATCTTAAAATGATCTTCTCCTTCAAAACGTGTTATAAGATCGACTATAAGGGAAATAGGGTAGTTCACCACTTCGCATTTGATATACTCGTGAAATGGTGAATTTCTCATTAACTTGATATGCGCGCTCCTAAATTGCAAATCTTGCATAATGGTACAGTACCATGAAAGCGAACATCGCGTATTAAATTGATTCTTGTCTGCAAAGAGAAGATCAGAACTTAAAAAAAAAAAACATTCAGTCGAGAAAGATCCGACATAGGGTAAGAAGAAAGATTACTACTTTGGATGACTTGGAGGTTGGTTTCATCCACTTCCATCGCCATTAATACTTATTGCTCCACATCCACTGCAATTCGGCCAATCTCAGTGCTCGTAGGAGATCGACAGCATCGTTAGAGGGGACAGAGAGATCGCTTCGGCTGCAGATGTAACTCAAAGAATGAAAAATTGTAACAGAGAAGAGGGCTGGTGCAGGAATGGCAGTGTAGGTGTATGGGGTTTTGAAAAGGCGCGATATATGCAAGGATGGGCTCGGTGGACCCGATGGAAAGGCGGTGCACTGCAATGATGAACATCGGGCGGCTGAAAATAATCGGTATTCTTGACGATGGGACGTGAAAGCTATCATGTCCGTTCGTCTGGCGCTTTCCCGCCATTTATGCTTGCATGATACGCACTCCCGCCAAATTGTCCCACAACAGCTCATACATGCTATTTACAGACATTGCGCGCCACATTTCCATCGCCTTCCTTTACGACGCAATGGAACAGCTCCCTACAAGATGTGCATTTGGAGATCAAAGTTTCGTTCTTTTAATAGGGAGGGACATGGAATTGACGTCCATACATACTAGGGTTTCTGAAAGGTTGGGTATAAACATGCAAGAGAACATGCTAAAGTATCTTCTTCCCATTGATGGCCACATTGAACAGGTGCTGCTTGACGATGGGGATGTCCAAGCTATGTTTGATCTTCACAAGTGTCAAGGAACATCATTCATAAATCTACAAACTGATGCGGTGGACACTCGTTGCCTCAGTACGCATGCTAGTCGTCAGTCAGGTGATCCACCACCACTTGACAGGTACGTACTCCATACATTCTTCACCAGCCTTCATGTTACCCCAGGCATTCTCCAAAAGCCTTCATCTTATCCCATGCATCATGTACGTATGTATGTACATTCTTTACAGAAGTACTTCAAACACGCATGGTGCTTCTTTGGAAACCACAGAACCGTCCCCCTTACCAGGAAGTAGTCTGGAATTGTTCGAACGAGGAAAAGGAGCGGAAGGTGAAGTACCAGTCTTGACGCAATATTGTGTAGGTAGAATACATTCAGTAGGACAAGTCTTCACAGGCAAAGAGCAATTGCAGATGGAACTGACAAATTACGCGATCGTACGAGGATTTAATTGAAAATATTTGAAGAATGACTCTGTACGATTAACTGTACGGTGCTATGTAGATGTTTGCCCATGGCGCCTTCATGCGCCTGTCATTCGTGAAGGTCCAGAATTTGCAATCAAGAGTCTCAACAACATACACAGCTGTGGGTGTGACATTATGAGTGATGGACATCCTAGGACATCTAAGAAGTGGGTTGCAAATGCTGTGAAGGGTAAACTAGTTGATAAACCCACTTATAGAGCAAGTGAAATGATGAGAGACATACGTCGGGATTACGGTATCTTCATCCCTCATCATCAGGTATGCCATGATTTTAATTCTAACACATCACGACCTCTACTGTAATGTATACAACGATACTGTAAGTCTCTGACCCTTGTATTGTAACAACTATAATCATGTACTATAAGGGTTCGTATTGTAACAACTGTAATCATTTCAAAGTATACTGTAACAATATATGCAGGCCACTGTAAGGTATAAGGACAAGTACTGTAACAATCTAACATACCATGTATCATCATATCAATAGGCATGGTGGGGCAAAGAAGTTGCTGTCAGTTCTCTATACGGAGATTTTAGAACAAGCTATCATATGTTGAACTGGTACAGCGAACGTGCATTACAGTCAAACCGAGATCGGTTTTATCTCTAGAAGTGGACCCGGAGAGACAACATTTCAAATGCTTTTTCATATGCTTCCAGGCATCTGCATATGCGTTCGAAGTTGGTTGCCGACCTATGCTCTTTTTAGACGAAACTCATATCAAACAACATAGAGTACAAGGGTTTATACTTGCAGCAAGTGCCTTAAACGATAACAATGAGCTATTCACTGTAGCGTACTCCATCGCAGATTCAGAAACATATGACAACTATGTCTGGTTTCTACAAAATTTGAAAAATGCATTACTCTCAGATAGAAGTATCACCTTCCTATCAGACAGGTCTCTCATATAGAAGTATCACCTTCCTATCAGACAGGGGGAAAGGTCTGAAGGAAGCGATTCCTGACATATTTCCAAATGATCATCACAGCTACTGTTTCCAGCACATCATGTAGAACTTCAACGACCAATGTGCAGGGAAATATGCCGTCCCTTTCAAGAAATTAATTAGAAAAATCCTCCAGCGCATTGCCTATGCTATTACTGAACAAGAGTACTAAGAAGCAATGATGGCAATGGAGCTTAATTCTGTTGATGCCAAAGAATGGGTGCTCCGAAATGATGTCGACCACTAGTCCCATGCTCATTTCCCGAGACAAAGGTTCGCCTCTTCAAATACACAAGCGATATTTTCTATTACATTCCGCCATTTATGTTCTTACAGTTAGGCATTGCATGTCTTATAGTAGCAGATATAAGATATTACAGTAAACATTATCTTACAGTTACAGATATAAGCTATTACAGAACGTGTTAAATATGGTTACAATATGTAGTGGACACGTGTTACAGATATATGATGTTAACCTAATTTTCTTTACATTGTCTAACAGGTTTGGTGAGTTATACTCTAATTTGGCAGAGTCATTCAACAATTGGATACATGATGCGCGAAGTCTACCAATACTACAGATGGTTGACAAAATTAGAGTTCAAATGATGGAAATGGCTACAAAGATGAAAATTGATGCAGCCTTATGGGATACACCATACTGTCCTAAAGTACAAAAAGTCATCGAAAAAAACCTTTAAGAAAGGAGAAGCTTAGCAATCCGTCATTCAGATGGAATCAAATTTGAGGTTATTGAAAGTATAAAGACGTACGCCGTAGACCTCCATCTACAAACATGCTCCTGTGGACACTGACAACTTGTCAAGATTCTTTGCAAGCATGCATGCATAGCAATTGGCAGTAACAAGGAGGCCGTTTCTCAATATGTTTTAGCATTTTACAGCACATAAGTGTATAGGGCTGCATACAAAAGAAACATTCAACCTATCCCAACATTTGACATGCCAGATTCGCCTCAACCATTAGATGTTCTCATCAAGCCACCAACAACAAAAAGGTTGCCAGGAAGATCGAGAAAGAGGAGAATACATTCAAGAAGAGAAGTAGATCATGCGTATATTTGTTCAAGGTGCAAACAAATAGGTCACAACCGAAGAACTTGTAGCAACCCACCCCATAATCCTAAATGAATTTAAATCTTCTATATTTGTTACAACAGAAGATCGTCCTGATATTCCATAATACGTAAGTGTCAAGTGTTATATACAAGGCTTACATTTGTTTCAGTTCGAGCACTGTCTACTAATGTTTTCTGTTACAGTATACGTAATAATCTGTTACAGTTCATGCACTACACTGTTACAGTTTGAGCACTACACTCTTATAGTTCGAGCACTACACTCTCACAGTTCGAGCACTACACTGTTATAGTTCGAGCTCTACATTGTTATAGTTCGAGCACTACACTTTACACTGTTACAGTTCTAACACTACACTCTTACACTGTTATAGTTCGAACACTACACTGTTACAGTTTGAGCACTAAACTGTTACAGTTCGAGAACCACACACTTAAACTATTACAGTTCGGGCACCACACACTTAAACTGTTACAGTTGCACTGAGAAATGCTATCGTGCAGCAGGGTCTTTTGATACGGCCCCGCCCTAACATAGCACGGATCGTTGGATTTTAATCCAATGGCGGAGTGCTATAATACACCCGTGCTTGGTGTTCGGGTGTTCGGATTCTCGGAATACTAGTTGCTCGGTGCTCGGTCCTGCTCGGTGTTCTGTCCTATTCGGTGAGTATAGATAGACTGTTAGATTAAAATCCAACGATCTGTACTGATGATACGGCAGGGCCGTATCCAATGGCCCCGCCGTATCATAGCATTACTCACTCTTACGGTTCGAGCACTACACTCTTACACTGTTACAGTTCGAGCACTACACTCTTAGCACATTATAGTTCGAGCACTACAGTGTTACAGTTAGAGTACTACACTGTTACAGTTCGAGCACTACACTGTTACAATTCGAGCACTACACTGTTACAATTCGAGCACCACAGTGTTACAGTTCTAGCACTACACTTACGGTTCGAGCACTACACTGTTACAGTTCGAGCACTACACTCTTATGGTTCGAGCACTACACTGTTATAGTTCGAGCACTGCACTGTTACAGTTCGAGCACCACACTTTTACACTATTACAGTTGGAGCGCTACACTCTTACGGTTCGAGCACTACACTCTAACCGATACTATTATAGTATACGTTATAACCTGTTACAATATTTAGTTATTTTGATTATAGTATAGATAATAGTATGTTACAGTATGTTATTGCTAACATGTTGAGTTTGCATGATAGAGAGCACATACAAGCACACAGGAGATTGCATAAAACGAAAATATATTGCATAAACAAGCCATGTTACAATAACTCTCTAAACTCCATAACCCGACCACTCGGTGGAGGAGGGAGGGGAGGAGGCGGAACGGGTAGGGGAGGGAGGGGAGGAAGGGGAGGAACATATGTGTTCTGCCCTAGGGCCGATGTCAGGGAGGATGTTGGTGAGGCCCTTGTCGCCCTACATCCGTGAGGCTTTGGCTAAAGCCATCTTCCAGTGGATGTAAAAACCGTCCCAGTAGTCGGGACTGAAGGTCGGTGGCGGCGAAGGTGGAGCCTGTGGCACTGGTGACGCAGGTGCCTTGCCATCCCTCCGGGGAGCACGGTTAGATGAAGACACCTGCAGATAAAGAGGAAGAAGACAAGCAAGAAAGATAGGAAGAAGAAGACTCAGAGAAGTTTCTGAAGGATAAGTATGCGGCCCTAGGTTTCTTTTATAGTTGTGAAGAAAGGTTCACGGGCGAAGGACCTATGTAAGTGATCTCAATGGTTGCTGTAAGTGTGCTCGACACGTTATGTAAGAGCAACTTCCTATCGGTCAGAGTTCACGGCCCTTCGAAAGGATAGAGGCGTCAGTGTCGAGACGGATGTGGGATTCGAAAGGACGGAAGGGTAAGATGGGAATGGAGAAAAAGAGACGGATGCAAAAGAGACGGAACTCGTGAGTCGAGGGTCGTAAATGATGACGTCAGAAAAGTAGGGACTGGAAATTAAACCGGGTGAAAAGTAAGGACTTTATGTCTTCCAGTATTTTGAGAGGGGTGAGGAAAAAAGTACCACCCTCTGATAGAGACCCCCAATTAATTTTCTCTAATTAAAGTTATCTTTTACTCAATAAAGGTAATAACTCTATCCCACTCACAATGAGAAATAACTAGATACTTTCAGATGAAGGGGATTAGGGAAAAATTTGTCAAAGTGGGATTATTTAAATTAAGGAATTGATATACTATCCCAGTATAAATTATTGGAACAACAAAGAGGCAGTTACATTCTAGATAATTTTATTATAAAAATAATTTAGTAATAATTATTTCTTAAAGAGTGTAATAATTATCTTTAAAAAAAAATACTTTTGGTAGTAGAAAAACTCATCTAGAATTTATTTATCACTTTTATTCTACTAAGAGAGTGACAAATAAATTTAGCACGAGTAATAAACATTTCTATTATCTGTAGAGAGGTATGCCCTTGGGATTTGGGAAGACCAAGAGACCCCAACTGTAGAGCCTATCAAATCATGTAAACACCGGAGACCAAATTGCAGACTCCCCCCTCTGGTGGGCTCCTCGTCAAATGTGCTCTCTCTTTCTCTCTCTTCTGCTCCTGTTCCACAGAGGTCGGTACGGTTGGTGTGTCCTTTACCTGCTCCCCACCACCAGCACCACCACCACTTGTAACCGTTTCCAACGCAAAACCTAGGGTCTCATCGCGCGCTCCTCTCTCTCTCTCTCTCTCCGGGTCGTCAGTCAAGGCTCCACCTTTGGACCTCCCTTTTTCTTTCTACTCTCTGTGTGGACCCGCACCCATCAAACGCTCATCCCTAGTAAAACATCTCGCAACTCGTCTCCCAGTCCCCTGGTTTCTCCGTCACCTTTCTCTCTCTCCCTCTCCGTTATCATTAATGTTTGTTATATAATAAAGTTGATTATTTTGAAAAATAATTTTATTAATTGAGAGGGGAGTTTTTTTTATCAAGCTCTCATCTAATAAAATTACCGTTCAAGCAATTAATTACATTAATTTTATTGTCAGATAATTTTTACAATAAACATCTGTCATTTTATAAAGCAGCTTAATGTCTGGGAAATCTGTGGTCACTCTCAGCGATTGCTTTCACTTATTAGTTAGGTGGGGTCTGGTCACCTCCCCTGACCCTGGCAGTGGCAGGGCCTCTCTCTCTCTCTCTATCTATCTCCGGTCTGGAATCCCCAGTACAGAGACTGAGCCCACACCAGAAAAATACACAACATTGCTGGTCCCCCAGCCCAACATCGTAGCAGTGGCTGACAAAAAGGACTTAGAAGCATGGAATAAATGGTCACCTCTCTCTCTCTCTACATTAGTCCGAAAAGAGCACTCTTTTATACACCTCACCCCCAATAAAGCTCAGCGAGGAGGGAGGGGAGCCAAAAAAAAAAAAAGAGAGAGAAGAAAGAGCTAGTGATCACTCCCATTTCCATCTCCCCTCCTCCCAATCACTGCACTGTCTTTACTCTCCCTCTCTCTCACCATTCCTGTGTCTCTCACTCTCCACACTTGTAATTCTTCTTCCTTTCTCATCACCTGGTAGCTGTCCTTTTGGGGCAGTCCCAACTCCGCTTCTTCTTGGGCACAGGCAAAGATCCCAGCTCAAATGAGAACCATCATGGCGACAACTCCCCACGACTCGTCCTTCTCCTTCTCCAAGCGCCACTTCCAGTGGATCATCAAGAATGCTGGCGCCGGTTGGAAGCGGCGCGATGGGGGGGATGACGACGACGAGGAAGAGGAGACCCCGGTCTTCACCACCACCTCCTCCACCAGCGGCGGCGAGGAGTGCGCTGCCACCGTCCCCGCCCCCTCTCCGTCCTCGAAGAAGAAGCACCAGGGCACCGGGGCGGCCGCCGTCGCCGTCTCGAGGTTCCGGGCCGCTTTCATGTCGGCGATGGCCGCCGGGAGGCTCCACCGGCTGGGCGCCGGCGCCGGAGGCTTAGGCTCCCGGGTGACGGGCACCTTGTTCGGCAGGCGGCGGGGCCACGTCCACTTCGCCTTCCAGGTAGACCCCAAGTCTAGCCCCGTCCTCCTCATCGAACTCGCCACCCCGACGAGCGGCCTCGTCCGGGAGATGGCCTCGGGGCTAGTCCGCATCGCCCTGGAGTGCGAGAAGAAGCCTCAGGGGATCACCGCCGAGGCCGGTGCCAAGCGGCGGCTGCTGGAGGAGCCGCTGTGGCGGACGTACTGCAACGGGAAGAAGTGCGGATACGCGGTGCGGCGGGAGTGTGGGCCGGGGGACTGGAAGTTGCTGCGGGCGGTGGAGCCGGTGTCCATGGGCGCTGGGGTGCTGCCGGCGGCGACCGGGAAGGGGGAGGACGACGGAGAAATGATGTACATGAGAGCGAGGTTCGAGAGGGTGGTCGGATCGAGGGACTCGGAGGCCTTCTACATGATGAGCCCCGATGGCAATGGCGGCCCCGAGCTCAGCATCTACCTGCTCAGAGTCTGATCAAAGACTAGTGCAAACTTTTTCATCTCTCAGATGAGATGAGAGGGGTGGTGGACAAAGCAGACGGCTTTTTCCCTACTCTCTCTCTAGGAACAAAGGATTTGGGTGCTAATTATTATTATCATTATTTTATCTTCTTCTTCTTTTGTTATTATGAGTTCGTTTAGACCAGGATCAGCATAAGGGGGGTAGCTTATTTTACATGTTTTTAGGGGGGTTTACTATTTTTATGTGGTGGTGTTGTTTATGTTGAGTACTGATAATAATATATGGTTTTGGGTGGTCTGGTCTCACGTGTCTTCCTCTTTTTATTATACGACTGGGAAGGTTGGGATTTGTCGCAATGGCAGGAGATGTTGCCAGTTTTTAGGGGGAAGCATGTAGTAGTGGGGTCATATATATGGATATGTCAATGGGTGAAATATTGTATAGCTATTCTTAGCGAAATCTCGCACCTGACTTTGTGACTTCGATTGTTTCACTTAATCGCATCCCTTCCGATGTGTCAAGATTAAGGTTGGGGAAATTGGAGGCAAATATCAGAACTTATGATCACTATGGATATTAATTTCTTGCATGTTGTTGCTGATTGTGTTGTACTAGTTTGACATATAGGCACAAAAGAAAAGAAATGTGAAACAAGTACCTGCAGCCTGGACTCTGGAGAAAATAATAACTTCAATTAAGTCAAAACGTAAGTGAATTAAGTACGTTACTTCCCAGTCAATATATATAATAGTCCTTTGTTGTATGAGGCGATTGCAGCTGATATATATATGTTCAAGGAGGGAGGCCTACGAAGGCTCCCAACCCCTCAAACAGATTATGGTAGAATGCAGCTTCACCGGTGTTCGTATTCGTAGCCCAAAATATTGATCTAGGAATGGGTGTTTGCTCAAGTGCCCCTCTCCTTCTGGGCTTCTCCATCGCTATATATATATTCTTCAATTCTGCCGTGACTGGTGAGGTTGCAGTGCTGCTGTTAAGTACTTGCTCTTCTTCACCCTCCAAATAGAAAGCAACTCGAGAGAGACAAGGAAAGGAAAAGATTGGATGGGTATAAGATCGAAATCATGGTGCGTGGCCAATCTGGGTACGTAGGGGGGAAAGGCTGGGGGCATTTGATCTACATCATGAGACAATTGTTGTTTTCCCTCAGTTCTAGTTAGATGAGATGCTATCGGGTATGCTTGGGAAAGGAGCACTGAGACTTGGCAAGAGTGCCAGGCAGAGGCAGCCAAAGGTGGGCAAAATGCGGGCATCCCGGTTTAACTGATGGCACATTAAGATTAATTAGGATAGATTAGTGCACACAGATTAAATATGCAGCTAGTGTAATATAATTTCTCGACTGCTCATCCATTAGTTTGTATCAGAATGATTCTAACCTGGAGACAAAATAGAAGAATATAAATGACTCTTTCTTAACTAATAATCTAATAAATCGATGCTCTTACGATCATACAATCCAGCAGGTATTAGCTGGGTTTAGGATTTGCTCACGGGCGATCCAAATCCCATCTTGTGCATCTTTGACGGTCAGAGACCAGTACGAGGCGCCGCAGACCGATGGAAGCCCACCACGCATAGATCGCTAGGATCGGTGTGGTCATCAAGCTTGTCGTGTACCACACCGCCCTTATGAATATCGATGTCACACCAGGGGGTGGGGGAGCGCGATTGATTCCATGGATGGCCCCGTACGATTAGAATCCCAAGCTCCCACGGCCATCGCTGTTTCTTCCACCTGTTCACTGCTTACAACGCCCCCCCCCCCCCCCCCCTTCTACGACCCTGTATAGATCTTCCCTTATTTCTCTCCAATAATGCACACATTTTATAAGAGAATATATATATATATTAATATTAAATATCTATCGTATCAATATAATTAGATATCTAATAAAATAAAAATGTGTATACACCACCTCTGTTGATGTGTGTCAAAATTATCTCTTCCTTAAAAATTTTCTCATCTGAGGAGTCAAGGGGCCTTAGCTGCTTACCGCAGTAGTGTAAGAAGGGAGGGGGGAACAAAGGGAGACGTTATGCCGTTTGACCACTATTACAATTAGTTAACAGTTAATAGGGTGTTTGAGAACAAATTTTTTTTTAAACTATTTCTATCTAAAAATTAATGATGTCTCTATTTTCTACTAAAATTTTAAAATTGTAAAAAAATTATTTTATCTATTTGGCAAGAGGTATATTTTTTTTAAGTTTGAAGCTGTGGGGTGGGTGGAAGAGGGGCCGGGGGGGGGGGGGGGACGTGCGCAGGGGGGGGGGAGGGGGAGGGTGCGCAGGGGGCGGGGAGGCCGCCAGGGGGTGTGGGGGAAGGGCGCCGGCGGGTGGGGGAGGGGGACAGTGCGCAGGGGGGGGGGGGGAGGGGGGAGGGTGCGCAGGGGGCGGGGAGGCCGCCGGCGGGGTGTGGGGAGGGGAGGGTGCGCAGGGGGGGTGGGGGAGGGGGAGGGTGCGTAGGGGGCGGGGAGGCCGCCGGCGGGTGTGGGGGAGGGCGCCGGCGGGTGGGGAGGGCACCAGCCGGTGGGAGAGGGGGGGGGGAGGAGGAGGGTGCCGGCGGGGGTGGGGGAGGGCGCCGGCGGTGGGTGGGGGGGTCGTCGGGTGGGGTGGGGGAGGGCGCCGGTGGGTGTGTAGAGGGTGGGGGAGGGCGCTGGCGGGTGGGGGGTGGGGGAGGGCATCGGCAGGGTAGGCAGGCTGCCGGCGGGTGTGGGGGGAGGGCGCCGGAGGGTGGGGGGTCGCCGGATGGGGTGGGGTGGGGGAGGCTGCCGGCGGGTGTGGGGGAGGCTGCTGACGGGTGTGGGGGAGGGCATCGGCGGGGTAGGGCAGGTCGCCGGATGGGGTGGGGGAGGGCGCCGGGGGGGGTGGGTGAGGGGAGGGGGGGAGGGTGCGCAGGGGGTGGGGGTGGAGGAGTCAGTGTGATCTTAAAATAAAAATAGAGGGAGACTTATTTTTTTTTCTAGAGAGATTTACATAGGAAAAAAATTCCTCCCTAAAAAAAACTTACCAAATATGTCTTTGTATCTGTCTTCTCTCTTTTTAAAAATTTAGAGAAAAGAGAGGTAAAAAACTGTAACCAAACACCCTATAAGTCTTTGTTTTTGATGAGTTTTGTATATACCTACACAGAAGAGCGAGAGAGAGAGAGAGAGAGAGAGAGAGAGAGAGAGAGAGAGAGATGAAGTTAATTTTCTTTATAGGCGCAAACTCAGAAGATTCTACAATATTTGATCTCGCATGAAAAGATAAGAGGTCGGATTAAAATAGTGGCATGGATACATGTTCTCCAAAGGCATATATATATAGATGCATGGTCTCAGTTTCTACATATACACAGAGTAGGTGTAAGTATATACAGAGAGAGAGAGAGAGAAAGAGAGGGAGAGATGAGAGACGAACGTGGTACAGCAGGGACATGAAAATCCAAGGGGGGATTTCCCTGGTGCCGCTGGGCTGCCCCCCTTTCCCCAGGGTCCCTCCGCCTCATCAGGCCCCATTAAATGCGGATTACGAAAATTCAAACCCAGTGAAGCCTGGACTTTGAAGTCCGACGGGGGACCATTCCCACCCGGGCCTTCTTCCCCCACTTCCGAATTCTCTTTTCAGAAAGATTTAATATATTTTTATATTATACTTAAGTATAATATGAGTAGGTAATAAATTTATGTGACATTTAATAAATAAATTATT
Source organism: Colocasia esculenta (assembly GCA_014218235.1). Classification (NCBI taxonomy): domain Eukaryota; kingdom Viridiplantae; phylum Streptophyta; class Magnoliopsida; order Alismatales; family Araceae; genus Colocasia; species Colocasia esculenta. The sequence goes on from CM024762.1 coordinate 36,860,189, forward strand.
ATTTTATCATTTTTATATAAAAAAGTACCACATAAATTATTATCTAATCATATTACATTTAAAATATAATAAAAAAATATATTAAATCTTAATTCCCACGACACACTCCAGCAAGTCGCCTCTTCTTCAGCTTACCAGTGGTCCATGCCACTCGCCTTGTTGTTCATTTCTCATCATTACTGGTATCACTTTGCTAATTACAACGGCATGGGCAAGCACAGGCAGGGGCGGACCTAGTAAGGGCTCAGTGGAGTCCTGTGACCCAACTAGATAAAAAGTTTATATTAAGTAGATAAATTTTCACCATGGGTGATCCTACTAAAATTATATGGGTGTATTATTAAGATCCCAATAAAATAAAATTCTGGATCCACCATTGAGCACAGGCACAAGTTTCTGTAAAAGTTCCAAAAGGGAGCCTCTCCTCAATTGGCTGGCCATGGGTTGGTGGGGTTAAAAAGTCTAAATAAATCCTTTGGTACTATGTAGGGGTGTAAACGAACCGAGTCGAGCCGAGTTATGCCCTGTTCAAATTCGAACTCGTTTATATTTATCCAGCTCGAACTCGGCTCGAAACTCACCGAGCTTCTCTAATTGCTGTTCGAACTCGGCTCGTTACAAAATTCTTGAACTCGAACTCGACTCGTTGAACAGCTCGTTTATGTAATCGATCTTCATAACGAGTTCAAACTTTTAAACTCGAACTCAACTCGTTTATATAATCGAGTTGAATACATGAAAGAACTCGGAATAAAATTTATTGTTAAATATTTAAATACTTGTTAATTTTTCAACCATACACTTTAAAAGACCTCCTGATAGCCAAGAAGTCTTATTTTATTAGAAGGCCAAAAGGCCCAAACGCAAGGAATGCTAGTGGTGAAGGGAGCGGTTTATAGACTACCCAGTCTCGCCAAGGCTTTGGCACATCCGATATGGGACTAAACATGAAAATAGGCACTAAAGCAGGGTCCAACCTTGTGTAGTTGTGTGAGCGGGGTTTGCAGGGGGTGGGCAGCCGGACATCGGAGAACGTCACAGCTAGCACCGCGGTGGCATTTGGCATCGTCGGGAAGCACCGGGGAGCCAATGCACAGTGTCCGCCATCGGGGAGGTAAGTTCCTAGGCCACGGTGTCCGCCGTCGGGGAGGAAGCTCCAAGGTCACCATTGCCGCCGCCGAAAGCTCCGTCCGGCATTGGCGGAGTGTCCATGGCGGTCGCCGGCGACTCCGAGGACCGACGACCACGCCGCGCTGGGCCCTGCACAGGCGCCCCATCCGGCATTGGCAGACTGTCTGCGCCATGCCGCCGTCGCCGGGAGCTCCGTCCAGTATCGGTGAAGGGTCCGCCGTAATAGGCAAGGACTCCGGGGGGCCGACGGCGGCGCCCCTTGGCCGTGCAGCCCTGCTGAGTCCCACCTGCGCAGGGGCGTCGGGAGGAAGAAGATGAAGACCTTGTTGCTAGCGAACCATCCTAAACCCCATTTTGTACATATACCCTTTTTTATTGATTTTATTAAAATCTAATTATCTATATATACTTTATTTATATGATTTGTGTATGTGACCTCTAATATTTAGTCTTTTATATTTAAGTCCTTTTAAATATTACATACTTTAATAACAACTCTATAAAATAACAAGTGAACACTTATTTTAATAACAATATTTAAATAAATAGTTAACGAGTATTTAAATGAATGTTTAACGAGTACTTAATCGAACTCTTAATGAGTACTTAAACGAGTTGTTCGCGAGTCTAATCGAGCCGAGCTCACATGTGTTCATACTCGGGAGCTCGGCTCGTTTATGAACCGAGTTTTTTTTTTTTGTTCAGACTCGACTCGTTTATCTAATAAACGAGTTGAATCGAGTTTTTATCGAGTCGAGTGTCGAGTTACTCGTTGAACGTATCAACTCGTTTACACTCCTAGTACTGTGGGACCGCTGAATCATATCGCACGTAGTACGAAATAGTGAGAGTTTTTTTCCTTATATATTCTTACAAATATTGTTATATATATTAATTTATATCAATTATATGAAATATTTTTAATGTGTTGTAATAGTTACAGCTATATTTGTTACAATGAAATATGTACAAAAAGTTTTAAAAAAATGTTACATATATGTTTCTATAAAAATATAGTTACAATTATTATAACAGATCAAGAATATTTTAAATAATTGATGTAAATAAAAAATATACATATAAATATTGATGATTATAAAAATATATAGATAAAAATCCCAAATAATAACGCGAAGACCCAGCCTCGGGAGTGGCGAGAGCTCCCTCGCACGAGCGCGCACACACACACACACCAGTCAATCGATGCACTTCTTGACCCGCCATAGATGCATGACTAGTGTCCCATTATATCGGTTTGAAGGCTAGGTGTCTCTTAATTAGACGACTAATGAGTTAGGGTTAATGTAATTCCTGGGGGAAGCTGCTTTCCGTGAAGGAAGTGAGTTATTGTGTGGAAGTAAGGTAAAATTTATTTTTGAAGTGTGCCAAGCTAGGGTTTCGAAAAATTTTAGGGGCAACAGCACCTTATCTTTTAGTCAAAGGGGAGCATCTACTTCCTTACACCTCACGCGGCTCCACCTAGCCAAGGATACTCCTACTTTCTCAAATGTTTAAAGGAAGGATGCAAATAATATATGCATATTTTACATTCTAGCTAGTGACTGTCTGGCTTTTCATAGCGTCTTCGCCGTGGGAAATTATAAGCTCCCGGCGGGCTGTCGGTTGGAATCGCCGGCAGCAGAGAGAAGAAAGAGGGGGGGGGGGGGTGGGTACCCTCTAAAGTTGTGACCCCCTTCTCTTAATTTGCGGTTGGAAATTCCAACTATTTCGTCGACTGTTCGAGCGGCTAGCAGCTCTCCTTCATCATATTATATCTTCAATAAGTAATTTGATATATAGGAAATTCGAATCTGACCGCCTCCATCAATATTAAGCAAGGTGCAGTCAAATTTTTAGTTGAGATTATGGGTTTGCGAATGGTAGGGTCAGCTGAAAATGTGATGGCACAGAACTGTCTTTCTAGTTACAAAGCTTAAAACTATAAAAGTAGTCTTTTGGTAATCAATTCTTAGACAAAAATTAATGGGTCAAGTTCTTCCCTTTCTTTTTGGAACAAAAATGACTTACTACTCGTGAGAGAGGGGTGTCCGTCCTTACATAGAGGTGGAGATCACTCTGTCTTATATATATATATATATATATATATATATATATATGGTGATGAGCCCCACATTTATGCATGTGACTGTGAGGGCCGGTGCCGGGTACTTGCCCCTCACCATTAAATTTAAATATTTATTTTCCTGAGACGCCGAATTATGAATTATATGAAACGCCACCTAACTTGACAATAAACAAGTACTTTTAAGAATAAGGAAGGAGCTAATCTTAGCATGATATATACGTGACCATTTACCTTTTGTTTTTGATGACGTACGGATCGATGGTGTGACCATTTACTTTGTAAACGTCAAAAAGTTAGTAAATTAATTAGGAATCACATGAGACAAGCAGATCTAGAGCAGTTGGATGAAAGAGGCGGAGCAGCTATATTTTCACATTTAGGCGGAGAAAGAACTTGCATGAGTTGCTAACCTAATTGCTCATTTGAGACAAGATCATCGGACTCGAAAATTGTACGGACGTACCAATCAGACCCATTGAATTGAAGGAGGTAGTGGCCAACCATATTTACTCTTTTGGCCAAACGCAAACAAAGTCTATAATATTAATTGATGTACACGACATATATACATGCCAGAAGGAGATCGGACGCCATGCGCATCATATCGAATATCAAATGGTTGTTGAGGAAAAAACCACCGACCCGGCCCACCCCTCAAAAAAGGGAATGTACGTTTGCATGTAGAATAATAGAAAGAGATAGCATGTTTCATCTTTTCTGTATTATAATTTGTGTATGTATCAAGATGAAAGTTAATTAGTATTATGTGACAAATATAGAAAGCAGATTCAAGTTTAGAACATTTTTTTTTTAATCACAGAGGTCCTCAAGGCCTCAAACTAGGAGAGTGCACCCTCCTCCAGAGGACGAGGATGTTCCCACTCCACTAGTGAGGGCAACCTGGGCCTAAATTTATTAATAAAGAAAGATGAGAACAATAGCGAAGGGGCATACCCCAGCTAATCAGATCTGAGATTGGGCAATCCAGATCGGTCCAAAATGATTGGACCTTTACAAACATGGGGCAGAGATGAAGAAGAAAAGTAAATCTGATTGCTTTCAATATTACAACCCACATTAGCAAGAGCATCAGTGACCTGGTTCGTTTCCCGATAAGAGTGAAGGATCTTAACATTTGAGGCTTGGATGATAGAATGAGCAGCACGCCACCAGCGAAGGCAGTCCCAAGATAGCGGTTTGTTAGTGCTGATGAAAGTGACAAGGGTGACCGAATCAGAATAGATGATGGAAAGCGGGAACCCATATTCAGAAGCCAGACGAAGACCATCGCACAAGGCACGCACCTCGGCCACCAAGCTACTGCCAAATCCGTAGTGATGAGCAAAAGCAAGGAGGAGTCTGCCAGAAGTGTCCCTTATGCACCCACCACCACCAGATAACCCCGGGTTACCTTTGCTGGCCCCATCAACATTGAGAGCCAGCCCAAAAGCAGGCGGAATCCACCTACAAGCTTAATAGATTTTTCTTTAAACTGAATGTTTAAACCAAAGTGGTGGAGATCCCTGAGGTACATATCCGGTGGCTTGCTCTTAAAGATCAGTAAGTCAAGGGCAGAACTAATGAAGTACCGGATGTTATGAAGAATACGCCCAGTAGTAAGCCGCTTCCCCTCAAACCTCATAAGGCACCTTGCACGCCAGATCTACCAGATGACCAAAATGGAGGAGTAGAGAGAAATAAAACCAGCAGGTGAGGCGGGATTGGTAAGATCCAGGATCTTCCACAAGCGGGTAGTAATGTTGGTATACACAGACACATTGAGATCCAACAAGGGAGCGGCCCACCCCCACAAGCTGCGCGCTAGATCACTAGTGATGAAGAGGTGGTCCAGATCTTCAGAGCAGTGGATAGCGCAGCAGGAGCACTTTGAAACAAAAGCAATACCCTGATCAGCAATGCGGGAGTCCACAGGGACAACGCGATTTAAGAGCTTCCAGCTGAAAAAGGAGGAGCGCTTATAAAACTTATTATTCCATAACCGATCCAGAGATTTTCTCTCCATACCATGCAGAGAAAGAAGGTTATAAGCCGAAACAGTGGTGAAGGAACCACCAGGATTGCCAGTCCACACACAACAATCCTCATGGTCCAAAAGCTTAATATTGTGAAAGATATTGGAGCAAGGAATCAAACCCCGAACAGGATGGTTAGCATCTTCAACAACATCACGAACAGTAATCGGGGGACCAGTGTAAGGAGAAGATAACAAGTCATTAAGTGGCCCTTGACCAATCCAAACATGATGAAGAAAATTCACACTCCTTCCATCACCAACAATCCATCTCGATCTGCTAAGAACCATTTGCTGGGCGGTGTTAAAAATTCTTTTATGTATGCCATGAGGGTAAGAATTAGAGAATGGCATACCCGGGGTGACCTTATATCTAACCCTGGCATAACTAGCCCACATAGACGTGCCATGATAAATGTTCCACAAAAGTTTAGATGCCAAGGCAGTTTGAACATGCCACAGACTCCTGATGTGAAGGCCACCTTCAGAAATAGGGCGTTGAATGATATCCCAAGAGATCCAGTGCCTCTTACGAACCCCATCACTCCCATTCCAAAGAAAATTAGCACAACATCGCTCAATGTAATTTACAACAGATTTAGGAATAGCCATAGCAGCAGCTAGGTAAATTGGAATAGCATTGAGGACAGACTTGATCAGAGTGACCCTGCCAGCTTGAGAAAGAAGCTTGGATTTCCAAGAGACCATTTTAGCATTTATTTTGTCAATGAGATACTTGTAATCAACAATTCTGACACGACCACATCTGATAGGGACTCCAAGATAGCGAAGAACACCCTTCTGCTGGTGAAAGCCAGTAATGGAGGATAATTTCTTCGCCAAAGATAGAGGCGCCTTGGGAGAAATGATGAAGCTGCTCTTACAAACATTGACTTTCTGCCTTGAGGAAAGCTCATAGCTGCGTAGGAAAGACAGTAATTTGCGAATACTAGAGGTATGGCCATTGGTGAAAACCAGAGTATCATCTGCAAACAACAAGTGAGAGACAGTCGGACAGTTCCTGGGACCAGCATACAGAATAAGGGGAGCAGTAGAATTGACCTGCTTTAAACCTCTGCTAAGAGCCTCTTCCATGATAATAAAAAGGGCAGGAGCTAAAGGATCACCTTGACGCAAACCTCTAGAAGAATGAAAATAACCAATCGAAGTACCATTGAATATAATGGAAAACCAACAATTGGCAACCATCATGCCAATGAGAGAGATGAACCTGTTGGAGAATCCAAAATGGCGAAGAACAGCAAACAGAAAATCCCATTCCACTCTGTCATAAGTCTTCATCATATCAAGCTTAAGGATAACATTGTGACCCCGAGTCTTTTTTCCAAGATCCTGAATAAGCTGATTGGAAAGGTGAATATTATCGACAATGTTTCTACCCTTAACAAACGCACCCTGCTCCTCGGAAATAATAAGAGGGAGGATATCGGTGAGGCGGGTACAAAAAACTTTGGAGATTATCTTGTAGCATAAATTACAAAGACTAATAGGTCTATAGTCTCCAAACGATGAAGGGTGAGCTGTTTTGGGAATGATAGCGATAAGAGTGGAATTAACGCCTCTAGGTAAAGGAATTCCCATGAAGAAACCTCTCACAGCAGCACAGACATCCTCCGAAATAATAGACCAGCAAGCTATGAAGAAACAACGTGAGAACCCGTCAGGACCAGGGGCTCCTTCACCATTCATCGCCTAGACAGCTTGCTTGATCTCCTCAGCAGTAGGGATAGCCGTTAACATAGCATTGTGATCATCAGAAATAAGCTTGGGTATAGTCTGTAACAGAGAGTCATCAATAGTGTGAGGTTCTGAAGTAAGGAGATGGTGAAAGAATTTGACCGCCTCATTGGAGAGAGTGGGTTGGTCCTCACACCAAACACCATCCACCCTAAGCTTGTGGATAAAGTTCCTTCTTTTATTTTCCTAGACAATAGCATGGTAGAAAGAGGTATTTTTGTCCCCATCAGTAATCCACTTGAGTCTAGCCCTCTGAGCCCAATAAATCTCTTGACAATTCATAGCACACCTAAATTCAGCATTAGCAGCACTTAGCGACTCTCTATTCGCAGCAGAAGGATCATCATCAAAAAGAGTTTGCATGGAAGTCATCTTATTCTCAGCACGAAGAACCACATCCTCCAGCGTTCCAAACACCTTTTTGTTCCAAGTGCGCAACATCTGCTTGGTCTCGCGAAGCTTGATTTGGAGGATAACAAAAGGATTATGGGAAGTAACCTGAGTGTTTCTCTAGACCTCAGTAACGCTTTGCAAGAAGGATTCATGGGTGACCCACATCTTCTGAAAGATGAATCTAGAGGGAACAGAAGGTTTAGCAGCTAAGGTAATAAGTAAGGGAGCATGGTCGGAAGGGCCCCTGGGGAGGTGATTAACACATAAGCCAGAGAAGAGCGAATTCCATTGGAGGTTAACCAAAATTCTATCCAACCTGGCGCTCACAGCCGCCCTGCCTACTCTATTATTGGACCACGTAAAATGGTGCCCATAATAACCAGCATCCAAGAGACCTGCGACTGAGGAGAATGAGTTGAAGTCAATCATAGAATTGTGATTAGGAGAAGCTCCACCCTTCTTCTCAGAAGTATTAGAAACACAGTTAAAGTCACCACCGACAAGCCAAGGCAAAGAAACATTATTTCCTAAGTCCAGAAGATTCTCAAAAAGGGTGCGACGAAGCTAAACGTTGCATGCAGCGTAAACTGCAGTAACCATGCACATCGGTGTGTCCCCATTCATGATGTTAGCATTGATAAATTGATCAGAGCTGCCAGTTACCATGACAGAGATCGAATTAGACCACAATAGCCAGATCTTAGACTCCTCTCCATCATTGCCAGCATAGCCTTCCATCTTTAAATAACGACACAGAGGCCCAACTTTAGAAAAAGGAACTTTAGGTTCAAAGATAGCAATTACCTTCAATTGGTGGATTTTTATGAGACGCTTAAGAGCTCTTTTAGAGGCAAGGTTGGAAATGCCTCTAATATTCCAGAATAAAGCAGATAAATTCATGATGAGCGGTACCCAGATAGATTCAAGCTTAGAACATGATCCAAGTCTTTGTACGTATGAGGATGTCTTCCACAAAGGATGCTTTGCGGGAGATGCGTCAAGCATGATCTTTTGTTGTCTTCTCTGTTAAAGCCATGAAAGATCTACAAGACTCGTGCCACCATCTATCTGTTCATTAACTTGAAGTGTATCGATGAGCGCAGGGGTGGGGTTTTCATGAGTTAGAAACCTTGCACGTTGCATGATGGAAAGTCTCAGAGGAAGGATGGCCCAAAATAAACTCCGATGGCCTATTTCTTTGTTCTTCGGAACTGAATTCCTACTACGCGCTACAAGAAAGATAAATTGATGGCTCACAAAGCTCCTTGACAAGTATGGCCGGTCTGAGAGACTATTTGGACACTATCACAAACTTGGAGAGAGCGTTGGCTAGCATAATGTCAGATTTCAGAATCTTTTGCACCTCGGTTGACTCAAACTTGTCCATCAGCCAAAGCACCTCGTTCATGTACTATGTGAGGTTCTCCTCTCAAGTCTCTAAGTCTTTGGAAACTTGTCTAACGACCAACTTGGACTTACTGGAGACCCTTATTTGAGAGGCCTCCAAGGACTTGGCCATGCAAAGTCTCGAGATGACAACCTCCTACTCTACAACATTAATGTTGGAAGTAGGAATGCCGAGTCAAATGACATTCTTGAGGACGAGCCCTTCCGAGGAGTGCAAGACGATGCCCGCTTCACTGCCTTGAGAACTCAAGGCTCCATTAACATATACTTTCCAACCTTCGATTTTTGCTTGCCTGACTGACCTTGTTGTTCCTATAGGGAAGTGTGAGGGGCATCAAATATGCAGCGGAAGATAATTTAAAACAAAAACACATTCCCCGCAAGAACTTATCAGACTAGGATGATTTTCATGCAACTCATACAAGGACGAAACTTTCTCACATAGGGGAGCTCGTATATCTCCTAAAGCGTAGAGCCGGTTCCGCAGATGAAGAAGCTCACGTGACCTCTCTCTAGTGGTGTCCACACGATAGTCTCCGATGATGTCGGCTCCTCCTCACGACGCCGTCCTCTCCCTCATGCACCTCCAAGGTGTAGCAAGAAGCAGTAGTAGCCGTAGCAAGAAGCAGAAGCAGCAACAACATAACACCGGATGCTATAGCAGCAGTAACAGAAGCTGTAGTAGCTGGAGCAACGAGGGCTCACCTCCTGCTCCCTTCTCTCTTCATCAAGAGAGAGCTACGGGAGAACGAAGGAGGAGAGGATGAGACGGGTATGAAGAGCTCTTCACACCCTCTCTATCTTAAATAGAGGGCGGCCCAACCAACCATGCATGGCCTGCACGTCGTGCGGCCATGCTGTGTACGACCTGTAGACCAGGTTGCAAGTCTAGAGGGGGAGGGGGGTGAATGGATTGCTAAAATTATCTTTTAAAATATTCCTGTAAATAAAAACGCCTTGACAGAAGACACTAAGTTCGATGGTTAGGTTAGTATAAAGTAAACACACAATGAGATAAAACACACAGACAAGAAGATTCTATCCTGGTTCAGATCTCCTAGCACAAGGAGTCCTACATCCAGTCCCCAAGCAACAAATTGGGATTTTACTAAATAAGGGTACAGTCCCCCTTAAGGATACTTACATATCTAGCTGCAGCTAGCCTTCTCTTCTCTACACGAAGAGGCATTATACCACCTGAATCAACATGTCTTTCTTCTTACCAAAGGAAACAACCACCCACTCCACAGTAAGTCTTCTCTTCACAAATGAAGAGGAACACTCAAGAAAAATGAGTAAAGAGTGGATGGCCCCTAGACCAAGCTTATAGAGATTGCTTGATCTGAGGCGGAATCTGAGAGATAAAGATTTGCATATAATAAGGGTCTCTCAGATCTACAACAGGCTCTCAAATGCTAAACAAGTTGCTATGGAGAGCTAGAGCTGAGGACTACTTGAATGAACGAACGAGCTCTTCAATCTCTTTCTTCAAGGTGTCAAGATTCTTCTTTGTGGAGTCACCAGTCTTTTATTTATCTTCTTTTGAAAGATTTAGCCATTGAAGTATCCGTTGTCTCTCATCTTCATGCACGTTGGATGTGTCTGGTCTGATGTAGAGAGCAAGAGAACCTGCAGCCATTTAATGCTAGGATAGACACATACACAGAGGAAGATTATCTGAATCTCTTCTTGCTTCTGTCAGAGTGACAGCTCCAATCGTTGCAACATGTGAGACCACCGGAAACCTACACACAATTAATGCTGAAGTATATACAACTTGAATGTGTCTAAACTGTCAGTCAACGTTAGTAGTTGTGCTGAGGAAGATATACCAAATAGGAAGTTCCATTCTGTCACCTTTTAATGGTCTACTTTACGTGACATGAATATGGTAGCATGAAGATATGTTGTGCAGAGATATTGTACCACACACACTAAATGTTTGAGTATATAGGTACATCAAGGTTCACGAGAATATATGAAATCCATAGTGATTTGAAAAATATATTTGAATATCATGAAGGATAGAATATATTCAAAACTATCAAGAATGATTATAATAGAAATATTCAACAACTGTCTAAAACATAATCATTATTAAGAGAGAGTTGATGTTTAGAGACAGTCTGTGTTAAATGAGAGTCGATGTAAATATAAAATCGATGTTGAGTTATAACCAAAATCCATGTGACAATGTAATGAAATCGATGTTCTATACAAAGTCGTTGTTTAACTGAAGTCAGTGTTTATCTGAAGTCGATGTTTACTTGAAATCGATGTTCTAAGTGAAGTCATTGTTGTAGTAAAATCGATGTTCAGATGAAATCGTTGTTGAACCGAATTCGTTATTCAAGCGAAATCAGTGTTCTAAGTGATGTTGTTGTTGTATTGAAATCGATGTTCAAATGAAATCGTTGTTTGGATCGAAGTCGTTATTCAAGTAAAGTTGATGTTCCATGTGAAATCGATGTTTTACCGAAATCGATGTTTTAGTGAAATCGTTGTTGAACTGAATCGTTGTTCAAGTGAAATCGATGTTTTAGTGAAATCGTTATTGAACCGAATCATTGTTCAAGTGAAATCGATGTTTGAAACGAAGTTATTGTTTAAGTCAAGTCGATGTTCCATATGTCACGTCTTAATAAAAGTCTATTTATTGGAAATGACAGAAATCAGGCTCAAGAAATAGGACTTATGTTTTATTCATCTAACATTAACATTGTGGAAGCTTAATTATATGGCACTCCTCAATACTGCCTATAAGAGGAGTGGAAAATAGAAAACATAATTACACATTATATTTACAATACTAAGAAAAGTAAAATTTGTTGGGCCTCTGAAGATGGGATGTTCCACTCAGCACACTCCCCCTTAAGCATTAAGCTCATCTTGATCACCTGAAAAAGTAGGATTATATGAGCTATCTAGCCCAGTAGGATTCAATTCTTTAATAAAAAAAGATTAAGATGTTCAAAGATCAGAATAAGAAGCTTAACTATTGTCAGTACTGAGTATCAAAGATGGTTGGACAAACATGTCGACTAAACAATAAATGTAGAATAGAAGTACTGACTTACGAATACATGGTCAAGATTTCATGATAACATTCATGTTTCGATTCAAATACAAAACTCATGATAGGATAACATGATGACTAATCAAGCTAGTATTTGATGCAATGCCAAGCAGCCACAAATCCTTCATCGTTCCGTATGGCCACTAAACGAATTCAGGTGCTCCTCCCAGGACTGGACCAGCCCCATTTGCACAGGCATATAACTCAATTGAGTCTAAAGACCCACAAATTGTCATCATAATACATTTCTTTAAAAGATTCAAGTGGGGATACACAAGTACTCAAAGTCTTTCATATAACAAAAGTTTATGAATTAGTGCTAATGAATACAAAAGGTTGTAACCAAATAGGAACTAATTGTACTTGGAGATTTCAAGGATAATCCAAAGTAGGATATGGAAAGCATTTGGTTGATCTCTCTTAGTGATATAGTGGTAGAAACCCAAGAGAATGAGGGGAACAACTTGCTAGGCTAATAGCATGATGAATCAACAGGAGATTGGGCAAGACAAGGTGCTGGAAAGCAAGACTGGATAGTGTATGTCGACAGCCAGAGGGTGGCTGTCGACAGCCACTGTCTTCCAGAACCAAGTTTCTAGAGTCTGGCGACTGCCTGTCGACAGGCCAAGGTCGGATGTCGACAGGTGATATCCATCTGTAGACAGATGAGGGCTATCTATCGACAGCTACTGGTATTCTGCACAATCTGGGTTCTAGAAGCATGATTCCTGTCGACAGGTGGGTTCTGGCTATCGACAGGTGCATTGTAAACTTCCAGAAAACATGCAAAACCACCACGAGATACTCTACTAGGTATTCCTATGATTCCTAACATGACTACAATATCAAATAAATCTGATCCATACCTCTAAACTCCATGTTACAGGAAGAAAAGGAAGTGAACAAAAGAAATTCAAACTGTACACATGGATGGCTAGAAACTTAGAAAAAGAGAACTACTAGAAGAGCAACTCTTCTAATAACATTTCCCTACCTCTAACAGAACATTTTCCAAGGGAATACCTGAACTTGACATGATCTCTAACTAAAACAAGCTCACAGAGGATAGAAAAAAAACAATCATGAAGATATTTTCAAGATGTAAACCAGAGTGTGAACATGGTAACATGTTAACCTCAAGCTTCTAATCAAGGATAGGAACAAGAAGAAGAGAATAAGGAGAGAATCCTACCTGTCTAGAGAAAGAATGAAGTTTCTTCTTCTCCTCCATGTAGAATCAGTAGCAGTATGAAGAAGAACAAGAAGACTGCAGGAATAGCAGCTTCAGCCGATGCATTTGAAGAAGTGGCAATCAAAGGAAGAAGAAACAGCAATAGGAACCACAACAAAAGCAGCAGCACCTATGGGAAAAACCGCAGCAGTAGTAGCTTCCACAAGGCAAAGGCAACATCAAGGTTCTTGGAGCAAGAGAGTAAAAACTCCTCCGAATGGTTAAAGGAGAGGTTTTATAACCATTCGGCTCTCATGCATGTATGGCACGTAGCCATACATGTGTTAGCCATAACATTCACCTTCTCCTTACCAAGCCACGTTACCATGGAGTTTTACCCCACTTACACGTAGTAAACCATGTGTAGGCAATTTAACCCAGGTATAAAAAGCCTTATGTTGCCCATAGTACGTAAGCAAGGATTATTCCAGAAAATGGGTACCGTAATTAAGCAATAATTCAGCTAGCCCAAATATTCCTATATTTTTATGCTCAAATAGTGTCCATTCAAGTTGAAATTTCAACCATAAACTAATAAAAAGGTTTTTCAAATTATGGTGATTTTAGTTTAATTTTTAGAAGTTATTTTTTCACCCAGCAAAAATTACTCGAAAAATAGTTGCGTCGACTTAATCTTGAAATCCACACATCAAAAATTCTGGATATTTACATTTCTGATATCAATACATTTTTTTCCTAAAAATTATGGTGTTCTCGGATTTTATTTTCGTTACAGAATTCCGGTGTCGTCCTGTCGGAGCGCGTACCTCTGAGTATGACACTGGGATAACATTTATTACTACCAATTAATCCTAAATTAAAGTTATTTACATCTCATGATAGTAGTTATGTTTAAAAATCAAATTATTTACATTTTTCTAGTAAATAAATTTTTGGGGCGTTACACCATATGAAATCGATGTATAAGTGAAATCGATGTAGAAGCGAAATCGATGTTTAAGCCAAAATCGATGTTCTAATATGAAGTCGATGTAGAGCCGAAATCGATGTTTTAAGTAAAGTTGATGTTCCACATGAAATCGATGTTTAAGTCGAATCGATGTAGAAACAAAATCGATGTTCTAATATGAAGTCGATACTTAAGTGAAATCGATGTTTGTTTCTAAAATTGATGTTTTAACAAGGTAGTTGTTATTTAAGTGAAATCGATGTAGAAATAGAATATTAATCGATGTGAGCTTTTAATAGAAGTCGATGTATACTTAGACAAATCATATGTAATGAACTTCAAATAACAGTGAGTGTAGATAACTTACTGAGTTTGTTTAGTTTGAGACCTGTTGACAAGGGTTAGAAAACATGTTAGTCCATAATTTCTAGAGTTTTGTTAATCACCAAAAATAAATAATAAATTATATGAAGATGGATTGATCATCAATCTCCCCCTTTTTGGTGATGACAAAACATTAAAAATTACATATATGAAGGAGCTGGAATAAATTTGCTGGAGAATTTTAGAGTATGTATTTCAGAATATTTTCTCCCCCTTTTTGTCATTAAGCAAAAATGAATAAATGAGTAGAAAAAAAATAGGAAGAAAGAGAGAAAGATGAATGAGAGCCAAAGATGCAAATCTTATTAATTAGTGAGGGTTAGAAATATAGAAGGCAGGAGACAGAAGTGAAGCATGGCGAGTAATGATCTGCCAAGCTTGGGTTTCTTGCTCTTCAAATTTTTTTTGAAAGAAACCCAAACTAATGTTATAGGAAGGCCCCATCTCTGAACTGAGTCTTTTGATGTGAAGCTTTCTATGATCTTCAATGAATAGGGTGTATTCATCAGTATTAAGAGATAACTTGTAGAAGCCAGTAGTCCCAAAACTGGCATGCTAAAGGAACTTGTCAATAGTGATAGGATAATCTAGCTTGTGAGCCTTCAGGTCCTTCTGCAAAGCTTCAAAGATCTTGTATCTCTCAACCCAGATAGAGTAGGGATCAGAGACTAAATTGATGGAGTTGAGATCCATAAACTGCTCAAGAGATAGAATTAGTTGATGTGATTTTTCTAGGGAGGAATTGAGCTGATTCAACTGAAGAGCTGCCTGATGATAGACCTTACGCCATTCAGTGTTAAGGAATCTCTCAGATTCAGCTAGGAGGGGAGCTAAAATAGTAGACTTGATATAATCCCTATGATATTCTCTAAATAGGAATCTATGAAAGGCAAGAGGGGCTCCCTTCTAAACAAAGATCCGTGCCTTAACTCTTGCAAATCTCTCAAAAGATAATACAACCCACATCAGAGTCCATGAGCAAAAAATGCAATTGAGGAAGAAATGTGAGAGCATGCATGTTCAAGGAGGCAAAGTCAACCTGAAGAGGGACATTGACTGGGTTTTCTGTGCGGAGAATGGAGATAGCTGCTCTGAACTGACCAAGCTGGGCTTCAGAAAGGCCATTGACGAAGCAGTAGTCATTGAACATCTGGAACTACCTTATCAGCTTGATCTCCTTATGAATGGAAGGACCCTAGGAGGATCTGTGCTGACAGACAAACCATTCATATAGAGTAAGAGGATGGTCTGAAGGTGGAAATCTGTTGGCCCTGACAACCTCAAATTTCTTGTAGAGTGCTTTATTTGCTCTGGCCCACTGATCCTCGGTCTTGGACTCAGCTGAGGAAAGGATTTTGGATTGGTCAGGATTCAACAAAAGAGAGATAGGAAAAATGAGATTGAGATGTTCAGAGAGATTTAGGTAAGGGAGGCCAAAAGTTGCAGCAAAAGTACATTTTTGAAGATATTCAGAATATAGAGATTTTCTTCTGTGGACAACTGAGAGAGAGTACCACAGATGAGGAAAGAGAGCTTGAGAGGAAGGGAAAACAAGCTCCTCAGAGACTTTCCTTTTCTTAGAGGCAGGACTGGGAGGAGGCTGAGAATCAGCCCTGTGAATGTGAGCAGAGACAGATAGGACTGTGCGAAGGATAGCTTCTTCAAATTCATCTTTGATATCTTGCACGGTATGGCGAATGATACTGGCACCCTCAGGAATGAGAGTGATGAATGATGGTGGAGTAGGTAGATGAAGAGAGGAGAAGGATGAAGTGGGAGGAGGTTGAATAGATGGTCTAGCAGAGGAGGGACCAACAAAAGAGGGATCAGAAGAAGAGGCAGGAGGTGCCTCAGAGGTTGGAGGAGGAATGGAAGATGAAGGAGTAGGTGAAGAGGAGGATTCAGCAGGGAAAGGGGTACGAGAAGAGATATGTTTGGGAAGGGGTTTCTTGGATGGTGCAGGAGCAGGTGGGGCAGTGAAGGAGGCAGGTGGAGAAGAAGGAGCTAAAGTCTGAAGAATGGAGGATCAGAGGGCCCTGGGGGCACAACAACTTTCTCTACAATCACTTGAGGCCCGGATGGCCCAGCCACTGATTCCACTTGCTCTGATGGCCCTGATGGCTCAGCTTCAACATCTTCTATCACAGATGGCCCTGATGGCCCAGATTCCTCTACAGATGGCCCGGATGGCCCAGATT
The DNA here is from genome assembly GCA_014218235.1 of Colocasia esculenta. Taxonomy (NCBI): domain Eukaryota; kingdom Viridiplantae; phylum Streptophyta; class Magnoliopsida; order Alismatales; family Araceae; genus Colocasia; species Colocasia esculenta. The sequence continues at coordinate 36,876,795 of CM024762.1, forward strand.
CCTCTACAGATGGCCTTGATTCTTCTACTGATGGACCTGCAACTGGCTCAACTGGTCTGGCTGATCTGGTTGAGGAGGTCCTGATGGCCCAGCAACATCTTCTGGTACTGACTCAGAAGGAATATGAGGTGCTTGAGCTGATAAGTGCTCCCTCACAAATTGTGCAAGGTCAGTCACCAAATTCTTCAAACTTCCCAGTTCACTTCTCATATCATGGAGCTTAGACTTGACTGCTCCAATGACTTTAGCTTGAGTGCTCTGGCTGAGAAAAATGGAAGTTACATCAGACTGCAGAGAGCACATAATTTATCGTTGAGCATTTAACCGAGCAATGACTGGTTCCAAATGAACATGGATCTTCTTCTTCCTGGATTTGTTGTGTGCCCTTCTGGTGAGCATTGGAATACTTCTGGCAACACCTTTTCCTTTTCCTCCAGAGCTGGCAGTTGACTCATCAAGCTTTGCTATGGAACTGGTGTGCTGGTGAGCACAGACATCATCATCATCAGATGTGTCTTCAACTAAACCTTCTTGAAATTGTTCTTCAGGAGCACTAGCAGTAGGCTCCCCCTGAGCAGCTGGCTCCCCCTAAGTAGGAGCATCTTCCATATGAACATCTTCAAATTGGCCTGGTGCCATAACCTCTGGAATTGTTTCTTCATGGCTCTCTTCAATAGCAGCTTCTATAATAGGAACACTAGGGGTTTCTTCATTATGTGTATCTACATGCTCCCCCTCAGTGTGAGCAACACTTTCCATTGGATCAGCAGCTGACTCTTGGACAACAGGAGGTACAAAAACTGGAGGAGGAATCACACTTTCAGATGTTTACCCAAAAGGCTTAATGAATTCAAGTGCAATGTCTTCAATCCTCCATTCTGATGCAGTAGGCTCATCTTCTCTAACCACAGCCTCATCTTCTGGAACATTAGTAGTAGAGGCATCTCCGATAATGGCTTCCCCCGTCAGCCACAGAAGTCGTAGACCAAATACCTCCTACCAAAGAGAAACCACTCTTCTTCAGATTTCTAGTGCGAATGGGCTGACCAATCTTCTCCATCAATTCTCCTTCCAAATCAATCTCAAAATGTCTGAATATTTTGGTAAGTAGGTGAGCATAAGGAAGAGAAACTGCTAACTTATTCTTCTTATCCCAAATAACCTCAGTAGAAGACTTCATCTTTTCAACTATGATCTGTGCCATGTTTACATCCTGCTTCTGTATAGCCCAAAACATCACATCTGCATCTCCTTTCGTGTAGGAAGAGAAAGTAGCACTCCGAGGTACCAAAATCTGACAGACAATAAAGTGCAGTATTCTGTCAAATGCATTGAACTGATTTATGTCTATTTTTCCATCCTTTAATTTGTACTCGGTTCCAATGATTCCTAAGCCCTTAGCATGAATGTCCACTATGTTGACTAAACTGTGCCCAACTATAGAAACTCTAAACAATCTTTCCAACAAGTCATGAGTAATGTGAATAGATTTACCTTTGACAAGGGAGGTGAGAGACCCATCTTCTTCGAATTTCAGACATGTAAAAAATGCCTTGGCCAGATGCGGGTAACTAGGTTCAGAAACGGTGCACACCCCTGTCCATTTCAATCTCTGAAGGGCTTCAATCACACTGCTCATACCGTGCTTCTTCAAATCATCTAAATCAACTGCCTTGTTTCCACAGATCTTGATCTTCACAGCCTGATATCTCTCCAATTCTTTTGCTGTGAGGAAGGCGGTGCTGTAACCACCCATACTGCTGGAACTTCCAGAAGCGGCCATGGAAGTTTTGAAGAGAGGGTTCTGGAGGATCATGGGAGGAAGAGGAACAAGACCCCTCAAGAAATTTGAGCGGGAAGAATCAGATCCTTCGAGAGCAGAAAGGAAGGATTCTGAAGTCGATGAAGGTTTTGCAGACCTTGGAGTCGAAAGGGACGAGAGAGAGAGAGAGAGAGAGAGAGAGAGAGAGAGAGAGAGAGAGAGAGAGAGAGAGAGAGAGAGAGAGAGAGAGAGAGAGAGAGAGAGAGAGAGAGAGAGAGAGAGAATCAATGATGGATGAGTTCCCTTCGTAACAAAAAGTAACTTGAAAAGGTGGAGCAGTTAATACGGAAAGCAACTAAATAGGTGATGACGATAGCGCATAGGTAATGGATTTACTTAAATAAAGCGGGGAGAGAATAGTATTATTTTGAAATTAGATTATTTTATTCTATTATATACAGATAATTTATTACAAATTGCACATGCCTAGTTCCCATCTAAGAGATGTAAATCTCTCTTCAGGTAAGACTTTTGTAAGGATATCTGCTAACTGATTTTGTGTATCTACAAATGAAATACTAATATTACCATTTGGTACATGATCTCTAATAAAATGATATATGACCTCAATATGTTTCGTCCTTGAGTGTTGTACCAAATTTTTCGTGAGATTTATAACACTTGTGTTGTCACATAATAATGGAATGGTCTTGATGTGTAGTCCATAGTCTTCAAGCTGTTGTTTGATCCATAGGAGTTGAGTGTAACAGCTCTCAGCGGCTACATATTCAGCTTCAATTTTGATAGAGCTATTGAGTTTTGTTTCTTGGAAGACCAGGAAATCAAGCATCATGCAAGAAATTGACAACAACCACTGATGCTTTTTCTATCTACTTTGCATCAAGTATAGTCAACATCTGAATATCCAATTAGATTTGTTTCACAAGTTTTAGGATACCATAGACCTTTTTTTTTTTTAAGACAAAGTGGTCCTCAGGGCCTCAAAATAGGAGAGTGCACCCTCCCCCAGAAAGGGAGAATGTTCCCACTCCACCAGTGAGCGCTACCTGGGCCAGAACTATATATAATAAGAATATGCAATACAACATCAATAGGGCATACCCCAGTCAGACCATTCTAACATGCAAGAGACTAGATTTATCAATGACCACAAGCCCCTTACAAGGATGCGGTAAATTATGAGCCCCCCCCAGAAAACATCATTTGCCTAGAGTTAACTACATAATTTGCAAGGGAATCAACCACTTGGTTGGTTTCCCGGTAAACATAGGACAACGACATAGACTCACGACTAAGCATATTTCTAGCATCTCTCCACCATTTGAAAGAACGCCAAGAAGCAACCTTTTCCTCATGGATGGAGCTCACCAAGACCTGAGAATCAGAATATACAATAGAGAGCCGATAGCCTAGGGAAGATGCCAGGCGAAGGCCATCACAAAGAGCTCTGATTTCTACTAACATGCTAGTCCCAACACCATAAAAATGAGCAAAAGCAACCTGGAGATGTCCCTGTGGGTCCCGAATACGACCACCACCTCCACACTCCCTAGGATTCCCTTTGCAAGCCCCATCAACATTGAAACTGAAATCACATATAGGAGGGATCCATCTAATAAGTTTCAGCTTCTTGGAAGGGCACAGAGGAATGAAGCCAAAGCCATGAAGAATCTGCATTTCATAAGACGTAGGAGCAACCTTAAAATGAACTTTAGAGAGCGAGTGAGTTATATTGGACTTGATATTGTTGATGATCACCCCAGCAGAAACAGAAATAGAATCAAATCTTTTTAAACATCTTCCCTTCCATATTTCCCACAGCATTAGGATCAGACCATATAGTGAAACGAAACCATAAGGAGAGCAGATATTAGACTGCTGGATGAAACTCCACACTCTAGCGATAATATGGCTATGAAGGTTGACCCTGGGTGATATAAGGGCTGTAACCATCGCCAAAGGATAGCAACATTATTGCTTTGAATAAACAAGTGATCAAGATCTTCTAGATGAGGTGATCTACAACAAGAGCAGCGAGAAACCATAGGAATACCAGTTTCAGAAATTCGACCATCCACGGGGATAGCCCGGTTCAGAATTTTCCAAGAGAACAAAGAAGCTCTGCGATAAAAGGAGTTGTGCCAAATCTTAGAAAGAGCCGTTCTCTGCACACCAATCGGTCTGACCAGGTTATAAGCTGATTGAGTAGAGAAAGAACCATTATAAGAGGCCGCCCACACACGCTTATCATCTTCATCAGATAGCACCAAACCTTGCATTAAATAATGGGGAATGATAGATCTTAGGGGATGGGAAGCATCAGAAACCACCTCATTCAGGGAGGCGCCCCCACCCTCATTGGAGTCCAGAATAATACTACTGAGGGGTTTATCACCAATCAATGTATCATGCAAAATATCAATATCTTTTCCATTACCATGTATCCATCTGGTGTTATCATTAAGGATCTTCTCAGCTTCCATATAAACAACCTTGGGCATCCCAGGAAGGGTAGTCATACTACTCAGAGGATAACGCCTTCTAGCATAAAAGGCCCATAAAGAGGATACCATAGACCTAAGTTATAAGTATAAGCTAGATATCTAAAGATCCTTTTTACTGATATTAGATGAGATTCCTTAAGATCAAATTGATATCTTGCACACATGCATACACTGAATAAAATGTCAGGTCTACTTGCAGTTAAATAAAGCAGTGACCCTATCATACCTCTATAGAGTTTCTGATCTACCTTCTTACCTTCTGGATCACTATCCAACCTAGTAGATGTGCTCATGGGAGTGGACAGTGGTTTGGCATTCACAAAACCAAACTTCTTTAGCAGTTCCTTGGTGTATTTTACCTGACTAATATGAGTTCCTTCATTGTTTTGCTTGATTTGTAGTTCAAGAAAGTAGTTGAGTTCTCCCATCATACTTATTTCAAATTCTCCCTGCATTAGCTTTTCAAAATACTTGCACATAGATTCATCAGTAGATTCGAAGATAATGTCATCTACATAGATTTGTACAATTAATATATTTTTGGCATTAGATTTAATAAAGAGGGTACTATCTACTTGACCTCTAATAAACCCATGGTCTAATAAAAATGCACTAAGTCTTTCATATCATGCTTTAGGTGCTTGTTTTAAACCATATAAAGCCTTATGCAATTTGTAAACATGATTTGGAAAGTCTGAATCATCAAACCCAGGAGGCTGTTCTAGTGCAGATGCATAAGCAAGCAATATTCGAATAGCCTCTAGTCTAGCAATTGGTGCATAGGTTTCATCGAAATCTATGTCTTTCTCTTCGGAATAGACTTGAGCAACCAGTCTAGCCTTATTTCTAGTGATAACACTAGCTTCATCCAATTTGTTCTTAAACATCCATTTGGTCTCAATCACAGGATGATCTGATGGTCCAGGAATAAGGGACCAGACTTGATTTCTCTAGAACTGATTAAGTTCATCTTGCATGGCAAAATCCAAGATTCATCAGAAAGTGCTTCATTGACTGTCTTCGGCTCTATTTGAGAGACAAATGCTAAATAATCACAAGGAATGGTATTCCCTCGAGTTCTTACCCCAGCGGATGGATCTCCAATAATGTTATCTTTTGGGTGATCCTTTTTGTATCTCCATTCGTTTGGAAGATCATCATGGATGATATCTTTTTGTTGCAGTTCTTCCAAGGGTGGATTCCTTTAGTTTCTTGGAAAGGTTTTCTATATCTTCATCATCACTAGCAATTTCCTTTCTCAAGGAAGGGTTAGACTTATAAAAAATAACATGTATAGTTTGTTCAATTAATAAACTATTTTTTTTAAAACTCTATATCTTTTGGGTTTAGAAGTATACCCCATGAAAATACCTTCATCTGATTTGGGATCCAACTTACCAATATCTCTCTTACCATTGTTGTGAATGAAGCATGGACATCCAAATGTTCTGAGATGGCTGATCTTGGGTTTCTTTTACTTGTACAATTCGTATGCAGTTTTTTTCAGAATGGGTCTGATCATGACTCTATTAATTATGTAGCAAGCTGTATTAATAGCTTTTGCCCAGACTTTCTTGGAAGATTATACTCAGATAACATTGTTCTTCCCATATCCAGAAGTGTTCTATTCTTCCTCTCAACTACTCCATTTTGCTGTGGTGTTCTTGGTGTTGAGAAATTGTGTTCAATCCCCAAATCATCACAGAATTCTGTAAACCTGTCATTTTGAAACTCTCCTCCATAATCTGATCGAATACTTATGATATTGTACTTCTTATCTTTCTGAACTACCTTACTGGACTTCATAAAACTATCAAAGGTGTCATCTTTGTGCTCAAGAAATGATACCCATGTATATCTAAAATAATCATCAACTATAACAAATCTGAAATTCTTTCCTCCCAAACTAGTTGTTCTCATTGGTCCAAACAAGTCCATATGAAGCAGTTCTAGTGGTTTGGATGTAGTAACCATCGTATTGGATTTGAAAGAGGATCTTGCATGCTATCCTTTTGCACATGGTCCACAGATGTTGTCAAGTCTTGAATTCATCTTCGGTAGACCTTCCACTAGATCATATTTGATGATTTTTCCGATTCCATCCAAACTGCAATGTTCTAATCTTCTGTGCCAAAGTTCAACATTCTGTTCGTTGCTTGCTGCCAGACAAATATCTTGATTCTTCAATTCTTCTAGATGTAGTACATACAGATTTTTCTCTCTGCAGGCTTCAAAAATAGTTATTCCATCCTTAATGATTAGGCATTTAGATTCCTGAAATTTGATCTGATGACCCTTGTCGCATAGTTGTCTGATGCTAATTAAATTGTGCTGGAGTCCTTTGACGCAGAGAACATTTTCCATTAGAATCTTATCTTTACTTCCAATTGATCCACAACCAATTACTGATCCTTTACCATTATCTCCATAAATTACTATTCCTTATTCATCTTTGATAGAAGAGAATAACTTTTTGTTACAGGTCATATGCCTTCAGCACCCACTGTCTAAGTACCATTTTGATGCTCTAAGGCTTCCCTGTAATAAATTAATGAGATTTAGGTACCCAAGTTCTTTTGGGTCCTAGTTGGCTAGCATCTACACAATTTCTCTTTGGAATCCATTTTAGATGTTTGGTTGTACATGTAATTTTAGTATGACTTAGTTTGTTACAATGAGTACAACAAGAAATATTATTTGTTGTTTTGTTTGGCTTATTATTTTTATTAGTGTTTGATTTATGATTAGGTTTTTGTTCAGCAACAAATTTTGGCATTAGTTATATTTTAGGATGAATAATTGTTTCTTCATTATCTGGTGGAGTATACCCGATTCCATACTTTTTCTTTCCTGATCTTCTTGCTCCTTTTAGTATTAACGAAGATCTTCCATTTGTAAATTTTTCAATTGTGGCTGTCAAATATTCATTATCTTTTGTTAGTATATCAATTTCACTTATGATTTCCTGACTTTCTAGAGTTGATGTCTTTTCATTTTTAGTTTTTACATCGTCGCATAGTAGTTCATTTCTCCTTTTCAGTTCAGAAATTAGTTTTTCTAATTGTTCAGTTTCTGATTTTAAATTTAAGTTAGTTATTTCAAGGCATGCATAATTTTTCTTAATTGATTTTAATTGCTTACAAACATCTTTATATTTAATGTATAATTTATTGAAAGCATCTTCTAAGCTACCAGAATCAGATTCATTGCATAAAGTAAAAGAAGAGTCAGAGGTTACCTTGTCGTCAACATTTGCCATAAATGTCAAGTTGGCCGTTTCTTCTTCTTCTTCTTCGCTGGAACTTGACTCACTGTCTGAGTCACTCTCATTGTTTCAAGCAGCAGCCAGAACTTTCTTCTTGTATTTCTTAAATTTCCTCATGTTATCCTTTTTCTTGAATTCAGTCTTCTTCAAATTTGGACACTTAGCCTTGAGATGTCTAGGCTAATTACATTCATAGCTTATGGGTTCAGATCCTTTGACTTCATTACCTTTAGATCTCTTGAATTCTCTACATTTCTTATAGTACCTTCTTCTCGACTGATATTTCTTTTTAGCTAGAATGCGTTGCAGTCGTCTGGAGAGAAAAACTTCTTCATCTTCACTGTTCTCATCACTCTTTTCACTTTTTGATTCACCCTGCGACGACCCTCTTTATACGGGTATGATTATACCAATCCACGTCGGTATAGTGAGTCTCGTCACAGTGGGACATTTACCCAAACATTAACACACATGATTGAGATGTTCATAAATACAAATACAGAGTAGCGGAAGTAAAAGAACTACTTGTCATTTCATTTCATCATCCACATTAAACATACATGATTCATGTAACAATTTAAAGATCTAAAGTCCACATAATAAAATACTAATTCCAAATTACATAACTCGTCCACAATTTCATAATATTTCAATTACAATGCCTCAATTACATACTATGAAAGCAAAATATCACAACGATGACTCCTCCAAGCTACTCTCCTCGCTCGGAGTCGCTCTCCACGATCTCCTCCAAGGAAGTGGGGTCACCTACTAAACCAGTACGCCGAAGCAAGGAATGAGTCTAATAGACTCAGCAAATAACTCCATACACGTCACCCATGCACATATCACAAGTGAGTTCTACTTTCAAATTCATTAAATCAAACATATAGCATGGTCGAGACATTGAAATAAACAACCTATCATGGTATTTCTACAACTTCACAGCACATGATACATGATTCATGCCATCTCAAAACAAAAATACCTATCACATGCTTTCTACTCATCCCTTCACATGAGAGCTAACATTTTACATTTAAGCTAACATGGTAGCTTTCTAAGCATGAAATCTCACACACATATAAAAGAAGTACTCCTAATAGGGATTCTACACATTCTTGTACATGTAAGGCATCATTATCAACATATGAAGGTTGCTGTTTGGACATGGACTTAATAATTTCATAACATGAATTACAAATTTACACTCTAGTACCTTTATATCACATGGTTACACATTTACACATTCACATGGTCCACTTTCACACATTACACACATGTACATGTTCACGCTACACAATTTACACATATTCACATTTACATTCACATTAGATGCCGTGACACATAGTCCAAACCAACATTAGAAGGACACATCACATACACATAACACATAGACGCCACCTAGGCAACATAGTGACGACTCTTGGACTGCGCAGACCGGGAGAAGAACTCTCCACCCTAACCAGTGGTACTTGTCCACCTCCAGGATTTCATCCTAATACCCATAGGATTTTACACATTGAATCTTCCCGTGGGGACTTTTCCACGGTACGATTCCACAGCCCTCTATGGAAGCAGTGTCACACACGACACATTTTACACATTTCAGTTTTTAACACACACATATTACAGAATATGACGCATCACTTATAGTTTTATCATTAACACATGGTTCAGCTTTCCTAAATCATGGTACTACTGTTGACAGGGTTCAACCACTTCAAAATTTACACTAATCAGGTTGGGAACACCAAATCAAACCCTAATTAGGTTAGGCATGCATAAACCATTCAATTTCACATGGAAATTTCACAACATAACCCACGGTTACCCAAATTTTATGAAAATTTAACCACAGACTGTTTACAGGTTCCTGACCAGACATGCAAATTTTCATATTTTTTGGAACTACACAAAATTTACAGAAAATGAAATACTCATTCACATGCCATTAATAATTCGGTTATCATGGAAGTACAACATAAATGTTGGTTTTGATAGTTTACAGACCTGTACCTAACATGCACATTATTACATAAATTTTCCCCGGATTTATCTCACATCATACAATTTACTGTAATTTTTAAAAGAATCTACACATGCTTTCTATTTCCAGTACAGAAATTATAATAAATCACATGATCATGGAAAAATTTCCAAATTTGCCGAACATGGACTGACATACATACAGATGGTCTAGAAAAATCATGGCATACAAATTTCTCATGATTCATGTGAACAGTAAATCAACATAACCAAGGTTTTATTTAACATGCATTTTATTTCATAAATGTAACCATTCACACTATTTACAGAAATTCACAAAATCTCACAACGCATTCCTCCATTCATATTACATAGCATATAACATTTACAATATATTCTCATGCGAAAAAAACTTCAGAATTTAATCATATATAAGGAAGAACAGCTCACTGTTCTGTCCTGAAGAACTAAACAACAAAGACTGGCCGTTCAAAGGGGTTAACGGCAGCATCGTCTGCCGCCAACTGAAGAGCTTAACGGCAAGGGATCTTGCCGTTAAGTTCCTGTCTGTGCAAAAACACAGACCGAGCTCTGAAGAATGGGTGAATGTGAGGATCCAGTACACGAGGAAAATCTCATAAAATCCTTAAATCCTACTGGACACATACATGGGCTACAGGGATGGGTTACATGCCTTTAGAAAAATCTCCAAAGTGGTTCAAATGTCTGTTGAAGCTCTCCTTGGGCAGTGCCAAGAAGCCTCCAAAATTGCTCCATTCCGGCTTCTAGGTCGATGTAGGCTGCAACCAGTCGTTGGAGAAGCCTTCCCCAACGTGTAGACTTCCTCCTAGTTGCAGTGGATTGTCGGAAGAAGCCTCTGATCGCCGGATCCAAGCTCACAAAGTTTAGTTTTTCTCTCTTGTTCTCACAGCTAGGGTTTCCCTTTTGCAAAGAGCCAAGAGAGCTCTTGCAGGTTGCAAAGGGGGTTGTTTTTATAAAGAGAGACCTTCTGTCTCACGCAGGGCCTGATGTGAAGGCTGAGAGCCGTTGGGGACGTCTCCCCAATTGGTGAGCAAGCTTGCCCCGGAATTTCGGGGTTTGCTGCGCACAGAAAATCAGAGAAGTAGACGTCTACATCCATGGCCGTTTACCTCATAGTTGGCGTCCATCGACATGGACATTGACTTATCATGGACGCCCATCCATGTTGACATCAATTTGCTCTTCGGCCAGAGCTTAAAAACATGCAAAAAACCATGCTTACACTATATACTTACATGTCATATATGTAATATGATGTACACACTACTACAACATGTAATCAAGCAATATTTACAGCTATACATACGCATGCATACATAAGTACACCTAGCTAATATGTACGTAGATATCTACATATGCATACATGATATATATATATATATATATACACACAACATGACTCAACACACAATAAATAAAATGACAAACAATTCGAGGGCCTTACACCCTCTCCCCCTTAAGGGAACTTCGTCCTCGAAGTTTAAACAATACTACTCGAACAAATGAGGATACTTCTTCCTCATCGCCTCCTCAAGCTCCCAAGTAGCCTCTTCTCTCGAGAAGTTCCGCCATAAGACTTTTACCGACGTAATCCTCTTGTTCCGGAGATGCTGAACCTTCCAGTCAAGAATAGCTACTGGTTGCTCCACATATGACAGATCTGGATGAATCTCCACTGGCTCGTGACTAATCACATGAGATGGATCTCGGACATACTTCTTGAGCATAGAAACATGGAAAACAGGGTGAACACTAGCTAAAGCTGGGGGTAAAGCTAGCTCATATGCCGCGCTGCCCAATCGTCTGAGAATCTCATACGGGCCAATGAATCTAGGGCTTAACTTGCTATGCCTGCCAAACCTGACTACACCTCGAGTAGGTGAAATCTTCAAAAAGACATGCTCACCCACCTCGAACTCCAAATCCTTCCTTCTGTTGTCGGTGTAGCTCTTCTGCCTATCCTGCGCCGCAACAAGCCTTTTCCTAATCAACTGAATCTTATCCGAAGTCTTCTGAACTAACTCCGGACCGATCAACTACCTATCGCCGGTCTCCTCCCAACATAAAGGAGATCTGCAAGGCCTTCCATACAACGCCTCTAATGGAGCCATACCAATGCTCGCATGAAAGCTGTTGTTGTATGCGAACTCCACTAGAGGTAGATGACGCTCCCAATCATCCTTCCAATCCAGTACACACGCCCTCAGCATATCCTCGAGCGTCTGGATAGTCCTCTCAGACTATCCATCTGTCTGGGGATGAAACGCCGAACTGAGCTTCAGCTCCGAACCTAAGGCATCCTGAAGACCCTTCCACAACCTCGAAGTAAATCTCAGATCTCGATCCGAAATGATCGACTTCGGTACACCATGCAATCTAATGATGCTACTGACATACAATCTAGCCAAGCTCTCTACTGACTGCTTCTTCTTCATAGGCAAGAAATGCGCAGTCTTCGAGAACCTATCTACGACTACCCAAATCGAGTCGTTGCCCCGACTAGATCGAGGCAAACCCGAAACAAAATCCTTAGTGATAGCTTCCCACTTCCATACTAGGATCTCCATCTTCTGTATAAGATCAGATGGTCGCTGCCACTCGGCTTTCACTTGCTGACACACCAGACATCGGGACACATAATCCACCACATCCCTCTTCATACCGGACCACCAAAAGGACCTCTTCAAATCCTGGTACATCTTAGTGTTACCCAGATGAATAAAGAATCGCGATCTATGAGCCTCCGCTAACACATGCTCACGGACCTCTACCAAATCAGGGACACAGACATGGTGATGAAACCTAATCACACCGTCCTCGTCACGAGCAATGCCCGCCTTGCCCACTAACTCTTGGAGTCTAGGGTCGGCTTTTTGCTGCTCGATCACCTCATCCAAAATCTAGGACCTAAGGGATAACTGGGCTACAAAAGCCTGGCATAGCGATGGCTCCAACTCAATCAACGTGCAAGCCGCATCCTCCAACATCTTCCAGTCCTGCTGGAGAGATGATCTCTTCCTGCTTAGGGCATCAGCTACGACATTCGCCTTCCCAGGGTGATACTGAAGGTCGAAGTCATAGTCCTTCAAGAACTCAATCCATCTTCTCTGCCTCTGGTTTAATTCCTTTTGGGAGAAAAGATACTTCAAGCTCTTGTGGTCAGTGAACACCTCAAATCTAACACCATAAAGATAGTGTCTCCAAATCTTTAGTGCATGAACCACTGCCGCATGCTCCAAATCATGAGTCGGATAGTTACGCTCATGCTCCTTCAATTGGCGAGAAGCATACGCCACTACCCTTCCTTGCTGCATCAAAATGCAACCAAGGCCCATCCGAGACGCATCCGTGTAGATAGCAAAACCCTCTACACCGCTCGGCAAGACTAACACCGGTGCTGACGCGAGCTTAGTCTTCAACAATTGAAAACTACTCTCACACTTCTCAGACCAGACAAACTTCACTCCCTTTCTGGTAAGCTGAGTCAATGGGGAGGCGATGGATGAAAATCCCTCAATGAATCGCCGATAGTAACCAGCCAAACCCAGAAAACTACGAATCTCTGAAGGGGTCTTGGGGGTCTCCCAATCCATAACTGTTTGGACCTTTGCTGGATCAACTGCTACACCAACGCCGGAGATAACATGCCAGAGGAAATGAACCTCGCGCAACCAGAAATCGCACTTGCTGAATTTAGCATACAACTTATGCTCACGAAGAACCTCTAACACTACCCTCAAATGCTGACGGTGTGTGGCCTCATCCGGAGAGTAGACCAGCTCATCATCAATAAACACTACAACAAAGCTATCTAAATACGGCCTAAAAACCCTGTTCATGAGATCCATGAACGCTGCAGAGGCGTTGGTCAATCCGAAAGGAAGAACAAAAAATTCATAATGTCCATAACGGGATTTGAATGCCGTCTTGGACACATCCTCACTCCAAATCCTCAACTGATGATAACCAGATCGCAAATCAATCTTAGAAAAGACTGATGCATCTTGCAACTGGTCAAACAAATCATCGATATGAGGTAAGGGATACCTGTTCTTCACTGTCACTTGGTTTAGCTTCCTATAATCGATGCATAACCTAAGTGATCCATCCTTCTTCTTTACGAATAAGACAGGTGCGCCCCAAGGGGAAACACTAGGGCGAATAAATCCCTTATCTAGCAACTCTTGCAACTGCCTCCTTAACTCGGCTAACTCCGCAGGTGCCATCCGATATGGAGCCTTCGAGATAGGAGAGGTGCCCAAAAGCAACTCTATGGTGAACTCTATCTCTCTATCCGGTGGCAATCCAGACAAATCATCGGGAAAGACGTCTGGAAAATCCTGCACTACCTCGATCTCTGCAAGAGTAGGTGACTCACCAGCCTCAGGTACTAACACCACGCTGGCCAAAAACGCGTCACAACCCTTGTTTACCATGCGCATCGCCTTCATAGCAGAAATAACCAACTTTCCCGCCACGTTCCTTGGTAAGGGATGAGAGAACTCGTCCTCACCAGGAATGCGGAAAACAATCCTCTTCCCACGACAATCTACTAACGCATAGTGCTCCTCTAGCCAATCCAGACCAAGAATAGCGTCAAAGTCCTTCATCTTTAGCAAGAAGAAACACCCTTCTAGGACTCTATCCTCAATGCACACAGGTAACGATGGAATACACTTCCCAGTCGATACCGTACCCGCAGGTGTGTGTACAGACAACGAGACTTCTAAATCCTCAGACTCTACACCTGACTCTAGAGCTAACTGCCTAGCGAAACGCTCGGAGATGAACGAGTGGGTGGCACCCGTATCGAACAAAACCCGAGCGTGCACACTTAGAAGTAAAACTGTACCTTCGATGACATGCTCCGCCTGCTCAGCATCCTCTCGTGCTTGGGCAAACACTCGAGCTGGGGCTCGAGGCCTTCCTGGTCTTCCTGTAGCTGGCGCTGCTGCTGCTACCGCTGCTGGGGCTGCTGCTCCGTGCTGGACTCCCTGCTGAAGTCTCGGACAATCCTTGATCTTGTGGTCGCTGCTTCCGCACTTCAAGCACTTTCCCGCTACCATCCAACACTCAGTACCACCATGTGTCTTCCCGCAATGGAGACACTCCTTCTTCACACCAGGGGAACGTTGAGAAGGTACCTGTGCACTGCTGGTTGTTACTGGACGTTGCGGTGCCTGGTATACTGCTTTCTTCTTGTCCTGCCGCTGGAACGTAGCTGCAGGCCTCTTCTACGAAGCCTTCTTCTCCTCGAGGTACTGCTCCATTTCACCCTCCTGCCTACAAGCAACGCTAAGGGCCTCGTCCAAGGTACGATGGTCAAACGCCACTAGCCTCATCCTCAGTGATGGCTTCAGGTCCATCACGAACTTCTTTGCTTTCCTGCGCTCGTCTGTCACGATATGAGGTGCATATTTAGATAATTCTGCAAACCTGGCCTCATACTCGAGCACGGTCATGGAGCCCTGGGTCATGGAAAGGAACTCCTGCTCCATCCTGTCCTGGATATGCTCGGGGACGAACTTGGCCCGAAAGAGCCTCACGAACTCGTCCCAAGCCACGTCAATAGCTCCGTCCTTGAATCAGGTACGCAGTAAGGAAGCCCACCATACATCAGCTCTCTTCTGCAACACAACCTTCATAAGCACCAACTAACAGCTCTAATTTAACAGGATAAGCAAGCATATAAAACTAACACATACCTGTAGCATATAGGTGGCTATAGCAACCTTATCCTCGTCCGCACACCTAACAGCCCGGAAGATCTTCTCGATCTCCCTCATCCAGCTCTTAGCTAGTAATGGGTCGCTCTCCCCCTTAAAAGAGGGTGGCAACATCCTCTTGAATCTTTCCATGATGGAAGGTCCACCATGGTCTTGAGCTGGAATTTGAGCCTGCTACAACAAACAACAAGCAACGCATATTCAACACAACATCATGCCATTACATAAAGCAGACTACTCTTTGTTTCATTATTCTAACCTGAGCCTCCAACTGGACCTGGAGTGCAGCCTGGGTGTGGGCCTGCGTCTGCATGGCCTGCACTAGACCCTGCATGAACACTCCATAATCCACTGGCGGCGGTGGGGGAAGTACAGGACCCTGAGGTGCCGGGACCTGCTGCTCAGCCTGCTCCTCATGCCTCTGCTTGCCCTCACGAGCAGGAGCACCGCCACGCCTACCATGCGAAGCCATGGCTGCAATAAATTTCAGCCACCATTAGAGCTATGTTAATTTACTCGTAACCATTTTCTTATCTATTTTCCATTTATTATTAATCAATTCTACACATGTGGATGATTTTATAAAGATTTAGCATGTAATGAAGATGATGACTCAGATATTTATGTGCAGTCTCAACCAAGTCTCTCTGGTACCAATCTCTGCGACGACCCGCCTTATACCGGTACGATTATACCAATCCACGTCGGTATAGTGAGTCTCATCACAGTGGGACATTTACCCAAACATTAACACACATGATTGAGATGTTCATAAATACAAATACAGAGTAGCGGAAGTAAAAGAACTACTTGTCATTTCATTTCATCATCCACATTAAACATACATGATTCATATAACAATTTAAAGATCTAAAGTCCACATAATAAAATACTAATTCCAAATTATATAACTCGTCCACAATTTCATAATATTTCAATTACAATGCCTCAATTACATACTATGAAAGCAAAATATCACAACGATGACTCCTCCAAGCTACTCTCCTCGCTCGGAGTCGCTCTCCACGATCTCCTCCAAGGAAGTGGGGTCACCTACTAAACCTGTACGCCGAAGCAAGGAATGAGTCTAATAGACACAGCAAATAACTCCATACACGTCACCCATGCACATATCACAAGTGAGTTCTACTTTCAAATTCATTAAATCAAATATATAGCATGGTTGAGACAATGAAATAAACAACCTATCATGGTATTTCTACAACTTCACAGCACATGATGCATGATTCATGCCATCTCAAAACAAAAATACCTATCACATGCTTTCTACTCATCCCTCTTCACATGAGAGCTAACATTTTACATTTAAGCTAACATGGTAGCTTTCTAAGCATGGAATCTCACACACATAAAAGAAGTACTCCTAACAGGGATTCTACACATTCTTGTACATGTAAGGCATCATTATCAACATATGAAGGTTGCTGTTTTGACATGGACTTAATAATTTCATAACATGAATTACAAATTTACACTCTAATGCCTTTATATCACATGGTTACACATTTACACATTCACATGGTCCACTTTCACACATTACACACATGTACATGTTCACGCTACACAATTTACACATATTCACATTTACATTCACATTAGATGCCGTGACACATAGTCCAAACCACCATTAGAAGGACACATCACATACACATAACACATAGACGCCACCTAGGCAACATAGTGACGACTCTTGGACTGCGCAGACCGGGAGAAGAACTCTCCACCCTAACCAGTGGTACTTGTCCACCTCCAGGATTTCATCCTAATACCCATAGGATTTTACACATTGAACCTTCCCGTGGGGACTTTTCCACGGTTCGGTTCCACAGCCCTCTATGAAAGCAGTGTCACACACGACACATTTTACACATTTCGGTTTTTAACACACATATTACACAATATAACACATCACTTATAGTTTTATCATTAACACATGGTTCAGTTTTCCTAAATCATGGTACTACTGTTGACAGGGTTCAACCACTTCAAAATTTACACTAATCAGGTTGGGAACACCAAATCAAACCCTAATTAAGTTAGGCATGCATAAACCATTCAATTTCACATGGAAATTTCACAACATAACCCACTGTTACCCAAATTTTATGAAAATTAACCACGGACTGTTTACAGGTTCTTGACCACACATGCAAATTTTCATATTTTTCTGAACTACACAGAATTTACAGAAAATGAAATACTCATTCACATGCCATTAATAATTCGGTTATCAGGGAAGTACAACATAAATGTCGGTTTTGACAATTCACAGACCTGTACCTAACATGCACATTATTACATAAAATTTTCTCAAATTTATCTCACATCATACAATTTACTGTAATGTTTACAAGAATCTACACATGCTTTCTATTTCCAGTACAAAAATTATAATAAATCACATGATCATGGAAAAATTTCCAAATTTGCCGAACATGGACTGACATACATACAGATGGTCTAGAAAAATCATGGCATACAAATTCCTCATGATTCATATGAACAGTAAACCAACATAACCAAGGTCTTATCTAACATGCATTTTTTTTCATAAATGTAACCATTCACACTATTTACAGAAATTCACAAAATCTCACAACGCATTTCACCATTCATATTACATAGCATATAACGTTACAATATATCCTCATGCGAAAAAAACTTCAGAATTTAATCATATATAAGGAAGAACATCTCACTGTTCTGTCCTGAAGAAGTAAACGGCAAAGACTGGCCGT
Organism: Colocasia esculenta; assembly: GCA_014218235.1. Taxonomy (NCBI): domain Eukaryota; kingdom Viridiplantae; phylum Streptophyta; class Magnoliopsida; order Alismatales; family Araceae; genus Colocasia; species Colocasia esculenta. The sequence continues at coordinate 36,894,863 of CM024762.1, forward strand.
TCAAAGGGGTTAACGGCAGCATCGTCTGTTGCCAACTGAAGAGCTTAACGGCAAGGGATCTTGCCGTTAAGTTCCTGTCTATGCAAAAACACAGACCGAGCTCTGAAGAATGGGTGAATGTGAGGATCCAAGACATGAGGAAAATCTCATAAAATCCTTAAAACCTACTGGACACATACATGGGCTACAGGGATGGGTTACTTGCCTTTAGAAAAATCTCCAAAGGGGTTCAAATGGCTGTTGAAGCTCTCCTTGGGTAGTGCCAAGAAGCCTCCAAAATAGCTCCACTCCGGCTTCTAGGTCAATGTAGGCTGCAACCAGTCGTTGGAGAAGCCTTCCCCAACGTGTAGACTTCCTCCTAGTTGCAGTGGATCGCTGGAAGAAGCCTCTGATCGCCGGATCCAAGCTCACAAAGTTCAATTTTTCTCTCTTGTTCTCACAGCTAGGGTTTCCCTTTTGCAAAGAGCCAAGAGAGCTCTTGCAGGTTGCAAAGGGGGTTGTTTTTATAAAGAGAGACCTTCTGTCTCACGCAGGGCCTGATGTGAAGGCTGAGAGCCGTTGGGGACATCTCCCCAATCGGTGAGCAAGCTTGCCCCAGAATTTCGGGGTCTGCTGCGCACAGAAAATCAGAGAAGTAGACGTCCACATCCATGGCTGTTTACCTCATAGTTGGCGTCCATCGACATGGACGTTGTCTTATCATGGACGTCCATCCATGTTGACGCCATTTTGCTGTTCGGCCAGAGCTTCAAAACATGCAGAAAACCATGCTTACACTATATACTTACATGCCATATATGTAATATGATGTACACACTACTACAACATGTAATCAAGCAATATTTACAGCTATACATACGCATGCATACATAAGTACACCTAGCTAATATGTACGTAGATATCATCATATTTATACATGATATATATATATATATATATACACAACATGACTCAACACATAATAAATAAAATGACAAACAATTCGAGGGCCTTACACACCCTCAGAGGCATTTTCTGTAGCCTTGAGGGCATTGCTGTGCTTCTTCTTGCTGGAGGATTCTCTTAGTCTTTCCATGTTTATCTCATGAGCCATTAAAGACCCAATGAGTTTCTCGAGGGACATTCTCCTGAGATCATTAGCTTCCTCTATAGCGGTTACCTTTGGAGTCCATGAAGTTGGCAGAGACCTTAATATTTTTCTTACCATGTCTCCTATCTCAAATGTTTTTCCTAGCCCAGCCAGTCCATTTGTAATATCTGTAAAGCGACAGTACATCTGGGAGATGGATTCTCTAGATTGCATTTGGAACCTCTCATATTGAGCTACCAAAATATCAATTCTTGTTTCTTTTACCTTGTCAGTTCCTTCATGAGTGAGCCTTAGCTTGTCCCACATCTCTTTGGCTGACTTACATGCTGATATCCTGTTGAATTCTTTCTTGCACAGTGAACAAGATAGTATACTCTTCGCTTTGCTATTTTGGGATAGTTTCTTCTTATCTTCATCTGTCCATTTGTCTTTGGTGTTGGTTACTTTGAGATCTCCTTCTTTGATTATTGTCCATAGTTGGAAATCAAGTCCTTGAAGAAAGAACTCCATCCTCGTCTTCCATTAGTGGTAGTCTTCACCATCGAACAGAGGTGGTCTATTGACGGATTGTCCTTCTGCATGACCTTGGGCTGCCATTTATCTTTGCTCTTCAGATCATGAGATCTACTTACTCGAAGAGACTTGGCTCTGATACCACTTGATGACCAGGTTGCAAGCCCAGAGGGGGGGGGGGTGAATGGATTGCTAAAATTATCTTTTAGAATATTCCTGTAAATAAAAATGCTTTGACAGAAGACACTAGGTTTGATGGTTGGGGTTAGTATAAAGTAAACACACAATGAGATAAAACACACAGACAACAAGGATTTTATCCTGGTTCAGATCTCCTGACACAAGGAGTCCTACGTCCAGTCCCCAAGCAACAACTTGGGATTTCACTAAACATAGGTACAATCCCTCTTAAGGACACTTACACATCCAACCATAGTTGGCATTCTCTTCTCTACACGAAAAGGCACTATACAACTGATGCAATAGGTCTTCCTTCTTACCAAAGGGAACAACCACCCACTCCATAGTAGGTCTTCTCTTCAATGATGAAGAGGAACACTCAAGAAAAATGAGTAAAGATTGGATGGCCACTAGACCAAGCTTATAGAGATTGCTTGATCTGAGGCGGAATCTGAGAGACAAGGATTTGCACAGAATAAGGGTCTCTCAGATCTACAACAGGCTCTCAAATGCTAAACAGGTTGCTATGGAGAGCTAGAGCTGAGGACTACTGAACAGACGAGCTCTTCAATCTTTTTCTTCAAGGTGTCAAGATTCTTCTTTGTGGAGTTACCAGTCTTCTATTTATCTTCTTTTAAAAGATTTAGCCATTGAAGTATCCGTTGTCTCTCATCTTTATGCACGTTGGATGTGTCTGGTCCGATGTTGGGAGCCAGAGAACCTGCAGCCATTTAATGCTGGGATAGACACATACACAGAGAAAGATTTTCTGAATCTCTTCTTACTTCTGTTAGAGTGACAGGTCCAATCGTTGCAACGTGTGAGACCACCGAAAACCTGCACACAATCAATGTTGAAGTATAGATAACTTGAATGTGTCTAAACTGTCAGTCAACGTTAGTAGTCGTGCTAAGGAAGATATACCAAATAGGAATTTCCATTCTGTCACCTTTTAAAGGTCTACTTTACGTGACATGAATAGCATGAAGATATGTTGTGCAGAGATAGTGTACCACACACAATAAATGTTTGAGTATACATATACATCAAGGTTCGTGGGAATATATGAAATCCACAGTGATTTGAAAAATGTATTTGAATATCATGAAGGATAGAATATATTCAAAACTATCAAAAATGATTATAATAGAAATATTCAACAACTATTTAAAACATACTCGTTATTAAGAGAGAGTTGATGTTTAGAGATAGTCTATGTTCAATGAGAGTTGATGTAAATATAAAATCAATGTTGAGTTATAACCATAATCCATATGACAATGTAATGAAATCGATGTTCTGTACAAAGTCGTTGTTTAACTGAAGTCGGTGTTTATTTGAAGTCGATGTTTACTTGAAATCGATGATCTAAGTGAAGTCGTTGTTGTAGTGAAATCGATGTTCAGATGAAATCGTTGTTGAACCAAAATCGTTATTCAGGTGAAATCGATATTCTAAGTGAAGTCGTTGTTGTATTGAAATCGATGTTCAGATGAAATCGTTGTTTGGAATGAAGTCGTTGTTCAAGTAAAGTCGATGTTCCATGTGAAATTGATGTTTTACTGAAATCGTTGTTTTAGTGAAATCGTTGTTGAACCGAATAGTTGTTCAAGTGAAATCGATGTTTGAAATAAAGTCGTTGTTTAAGTCAAATCGATGTTCCATATGAAATCGATGTAGAAGTGAAATCGATGTTTAAGCCGAAATCGATGTTCTAATATGAAGTTGATGTAGAGCCGAAATCAATGTTTTAAGTGAAGTCGATGTTCGAGATGAAATCGATGTTTAAGTAGAATCGATATAGAAACGAAATCGATGTTCCAATATGAAGTCGATACTTAAGTGAAATCGATGTTTGTTTCTGAAATTGATGTTTTAACAAGGTAGTCGTTATTTAAGTGAAATTGATGTAGAAACAGAATAGTAATCGATGTGAGCTTTTAATAGAAGTCGATGTATACTTAGACAAATCATATGCAATAAACTTCAAATAACAGTGAGTGTAGATAACTTATTGAGTTTGTTTAGTTTGAGACCTATTGACAAGGCTTAGAAAACATGTTAGTCCATAATTTCCAGAGTTTTATTAATCACCAAAAATAAATAGCAAATTATATGGAGTTGGACTGATCATCATGACCCAGAGTACAAGCAGCCATGTCTATCTTGACGATAAGATAGGCTATCGCTGAGTCAATCATGTCGCTAGGATTCCTAGCGACAATTGACTATATCTCCAGTACCATCCTGGCGACAGATTATCATTACTCCATCCTTGGTCAAAGAAGAGCTTATTGGATAACTCTTATCCAATCCTCTATCATTGTTGTGTCAACCACCTTTTGTGTGTGAACCTCTAGGTCTAATCCTGAGCTGACTGTGAGTTGCACCTGTCAGAAGACTCAGAACCCTTTCGACTCAGAACTCCTTCTGAATTAGTGAATTATTATCTCTGTAATAATTCACTCAACTGATTGACTATGCACATACCAAGCTACTATGTCATAGCCCCTAGACAGTACAAGGGGATCAAGTCTATTGGACCTTTCTGCCCATAGTTATGGTGTAACTTTAGTCCCTCATCCAACTAATATCTCAGAGACCGTATATTAGGCATAGTACAGTCAGACCTATACAGAATCTATTCGATTCTCGCTGTTATCTGATTCTCCCAGAGAGCTCTTTCCCTCTCAATCCGATTGACCCTGACCAAAGATTTACATGGGCAAGAACATACGAGATATTCCTTTTATAACGGCCTCGACGCCTAGGCCCCAGGCTCTCGCCAAGAATCTGACCGTCGATACCGCCGCCCATGGGCCCGGAGACCCAACGAACTAGTCTAACAAAATATGTAACAGAAGTAAGCAACGACAACAAGCACTAAAAGTGTACTAATGAGTGAAGGAAAAATATCCAACACAAAGTACGAGTCTAGTATAGTCCCAAGTAACAAGTACAAGTCCAAAAAGAAAGGGAATAACAGTTCTCTTAGGGGCATACCCTGAGGGTGATGAGTATAAAGGGAACACTGCTCAACAAGGGCGCCATCTACTATGTCTTGGTCTCCTCTGCCCGCGCGGAAGGTACTACTATGAAGTCTCACCTGTAAAGGAGGGAATGAGCTTCATGAAGAAGCCCAGTAGGGACTACCAATCTCCCACTGGTTCTAACAAGTAGAATAGACATATGGTTACAACTGAAATTAAGCAAGTAATCTATTCTACTAACAGAGTAAATGCGGAAGCGGAAAGTAACTACACGACCATCGGTCTAAACACGTCGAGACCAGAAACCCGTGTAAACCACGGTACTGGGACGAACCCCAAGGCTGCAACCACAGATAGTGAACAACTACCTGGACAAAGACACTAGCCATGGAGAACAACTACCACTAGTCAACTGGTCAGGTGCGCCATGCGCCTTACCCTCGACCACCAATCCATGTCTACTACCTCCCGTCGGAGTGAAACGTGGAACTAAAAGTAGTCACATAAACTGCCATAGTCTGGCCGGACTACAGTCCCACGCCTGGCCCCTCTAGATGGTACCGGAACCACGTAGAGTGAGGCAGTGAGAAGGACTAGCTGATCTACGCCGGAAGAACGCCTAAACCACCTCGACGTACCAGACTCAGCTAAGAGAGCTCTACAAATGACTCTATGCCACTGTCCCCACCGTTTTCCCCTTAGCTCCAGATTCTGTTACTGGAGCACTCCTACCATCACGAGAACTCCTTCAACCGGTGTGCGGGGACGGGGGGTCCAGATAACGGTAACAATCTCTCAACGGACAAGCCCATAAGTTCCTAGCACCGAGCGAATGACTAGTGTAGGACCATGCTAGGAACAACACAGATGCCAAGAAACTAGAGACACAACGGAAACAAATATCTGAATATGTCGCCTATCACTCTGTATCTGAGAAGGCGAAAGGGTCACTATCGCTTTCTCAGAGGACGCGACACAAGGCCTGTCACCACTTGAAGGCGACACCTAGCCAGTCGCGACCTGGGTTTAAAGGCGATGAGGGAAGTGTCGCGATCTGGGTCACGCAAGAACCTTGTCGCGACCACAAACAGAGGTCCGAGTGCCCACATGAGACCTCCCGCAACCCCACAAGTGAACCAGGTCAGAAGGCAATGACCACCCTGTCGCAACCAGAACACGATGGGGTGAGCGTCGCTACCAGACCAGAAGGTGACAGTGGGATAAGTCACGTTCTAAGTCGCGACAAGAACCTTGTCGCAATCACAGACAGAGACATGGGTGCCAACCCGAGGCCTCCAAAAATGCCCCTAAACAGCAAATCTGGTGTACACAGAGGGAGGGGAGCATAGAGAACGATGTAAACTCTTGCTATAGTCAAAAACCACCCTCATCCACACCCATGCATGTCAAGGATATGCATCTACACTCCATAAACCTCACATGCAAGCATGATAACACTCAAACCCCAAACCCCCAAACATGCTCAAAGGATCAAACCAAGCATCCATAATCACCTATCATGAATTCTACAAGGCTTGGAGAAAGGGAAAGGTGATCCTAGCATGATAGAACTAGGGGGAAGGATAAGAGTCCCTACCTCAAATAGAAGAGCCAACCCGTTGGGGTCTTCTCGTGTGTATAGCCACCTCCTCCTCACTCCAAGCTCCACACTCATGTTGTCCACGAGCAAGCCACGCCCTCCTACACGTCAGAGATGAGATCACCACCTCGAAGAGGAGAACGCTACACCGGAGATGAACACCACGCCGAGGAAAGACACCACACTCCACACTCTCCTCAAAACGTCCCCATGGAGTTGCTCACACAGAGGAAGGTTGGAGGTAGGAAGGAAGGAAGAAGAAAATGGGAAGAAGAACACAGGTCTGATGGTCTCGCCCATATAAAACTCAGACCTGAGAATGTGACAGCTTGGTGGTCGCATTCAGTAATGAACACGACGGTCAACTTGTCGCGACCTCAAAGTCCTAGTCAAACTTGACTAACGAACCTGTCACGTGTCACCCTCGCAGGCTTGACACCATGAACGTGACACCTGACATGTCTCCTTCATCTGACAGCGTCTCGACACATGTCCCAACTGTCCCGACAGCAAGAAGACAAAAATGCATGCTGCGGTCAGAAGGTGAATGCGATGACATGCCTGCCGCTTTCCTATCAAGAACATGATAGACATCCCGTCACCTTCAGAAGGCGATAGCCTGATACATCGCTACCTTCAGCAGAAGGTGGATGACCAAGAAAGGAGGGATGCTACACCTCTCATGCTACCGATAGTGGATAATCCTTTATTGACACACAATTACCTTCATAAGGTTGGCTACCATTCCCAACAACCGGCTATACTAGATCTGGGACTTCCAGACCTATAATTCCGACATCAAAGAATGGATTAGTCAAATAAGACATCCTTGGTGTCTCAAGTCCAATGACAAGTTAACACAACTGGGACCACGGAATCGTTGTCTGACAATCAGGTATCATCAACCACACATCATTCTGAGAGTGGATCATTTAGTGAACTCATTCTCTAATGAGCACATGCACCATACTCCTAATGCCTCCACACAAGTAGCTATGAGACAAGTTACCTCCATCATATGGACGGGTATACAGCACATCGGTCTATCCGATGATCTCGATCTCCTTCTCAAGTAACCAATGACCAAAAATATTTAGGACCCGTGTTTAAAGAGAATTGGTTTCATTATGATCACATCATGATCCAATTTCCATTGCACAGACCCATGAATATCACAATATAAACATCATCTCATATATGTAATATAAAGTGAAAAATTGCTATTAATATTATTACCAAAAGAGATTAGTACAAATTACAAGTGTCATCACTAACGTGAATTGTCTTGCAGAACACTCATAACTAGCAGTTCCCTTTGAGATTCAATCGATGAGGGCTTGAACTTTAATGGTGACCCTGAGCCTATATGTGATGTCAAATTCCCCTAGCTCGATTGCTCACTTGGCCAACCTCCTTGAGGCTTTGGGTCAACCGAGCACCCGCTTGATGGGGATGTCAGTCAGAATGATGATCTTGTTACTCTAGAAATAGGGTAGGAGCAGGCGAGCAGCCAACACGATTGCAAAACTGGCTTTCTCTAGGTCAGAGTAGCACAACTCGGCCTCTTGTAAGGCCTTGCTGGTGTAGTACACAATCAAGTGTTGCTGCCCATCCTCTCGCACCAGGACTGGGCTGATGGAGTGGTCTATGGCCGACAAGTAAAACAAGAACTCTTCGCTGGGTGAGGCTTGCTCAAGCTAGGGAGACCTCTCCAAGCATGCCTTTAGGTCGTCGAATGCCTTCTGGAATGTGCCATCCCACTCTAGTTGTCCTTTCATCCGGAGCACGTCGAAGAAGGTCCTACATCTTTTAGATGACCTCGACATGAACCTGCTCAACACCGTGACTCGACCATTAAGCCTCTGCACCTCCTTAGTTGTCCTTGGCGGTGACATGTCGAGGATCGCCTGCACTCGCTATCAACAATCCCTTTGTTGTAGACAAGGTAGCCAAGGAACTTGCCCACATGTGATCTAAAGACTCATTTCTCGAGGTTGAGCCTCATTTCATAATGCTGAAATACCTCGAAGGTCTCGTCCGTAACCAAGGAACATACCCGCCTGTGAGTCGAAAACTCATTTCTTGGAGTTGAGCCACATTTCGTACTGCGACAAGACCTCGAAGGTCTTAGCTAGGTCCCAGACATGGTGCTTGGCACATCTCTTGATCAACATGTCGTCAATGTAGATATCCATAGACTTGCCGATTTGAGACTTTAAACATCTTGTTGATGAGCCGCTGGTACATTGCCTCTACATTCTTCAAACCTCAAGACATTTGAGTAAAGCAATACAAACCCTTCTCGTTTTTGAAAGAAGTCTTCTCCTCATCCTTTAGCACCATTTGGATCTAGGGATACCAGAATATGCATCAGGATGCTCACCATCTCGTGACCTATAGTGGAGTAGATGAGCTAGTTTATGCGTGGCAGGGGGTAGATGTCCTTTGGGTAGGCCTTGTTGAGGTCGGTGAAGTCGACACACATCCTCCACTTCCTGTTCACATTCTTCACAAGGACGATGTTCGTTACTTGCTCTAGATAGAGGACATCTCGTATAGTACTTGTGCGTAGATACTTCACGAGACCTTCACCAACAACCTCCTGATGATCTGGCCATGATGACTGCTTCTTCTGCTTCATGGGGTAGGCGTTGGGGTTGACGTTAAGGCGATGATGGATGATCTCTAGATAAATTCCTAGTAGGTAGGCCTCCAACCAGGCTAAGACGTCGGCATTGGTCTTCAAGAACTCCACCAAAGAACCCTCCAGCTCTCGGAGCTTAGCCCCAATGATGAAAGCTTTGATTTCTTTCCCTGTAAAATGTACTTGCTTGGTTTGCTTGGGTGACTTTAAACTTTATCAATGTAACGCCCCTCTTAGACCCAGTACAGTTATTCCAACTCACATTAGATCCAATAGAGGTATTACATGGAACATATCCAACAATAGACGGTACAGATTGAGACATACATAAATGACAATTTAATTCCAACAATATGCAACGGAATATGGAACCAATTTTTTCAATCAACATCATATCCAAATATTAAGTCTAAAACATAAAGGAAAGATAGAAATAGTCCAAATTTATTACAATCTATAAGTCCAAATGCATAAAATAAAAGGGACATATTTTCCTCACATACATGATCACTCTAACACTCTCAAGCAAAGCACTAAGTCTCCACGTCCTCACGCTCCGAGTCAGAGTGCACTAACTCCTGGGTATCTTCTGTCTCTCCTGGAATGTTTATCAAGTATGAGTCTAAAAGACCCAGCAAGTCACATGAAAGATAGTTCAAGATATAATATATATTAGGTTTAAAACATGGTAACATATTTCTTTCACATTCTTGATATCATATAGTTCTTCCTATCAACATGTTCTAAATCATTTAGCAATCACTCCTTACATAGCATGGTTATTTATCATGGAAAGAGAACAATTCATGTAATATATAACTTACATCTCACATTATAGAAATCAATCTAAAATATGTTCATATGGCATGACATGTAATCAAATTTCAATGGTATATATTTAATGTCATGTAACATGTAATAATTCATCATGTAGTAAGAAGTCAATTTAACATGTAGCATGTAAAACAAATGACATGTAGTTCATGTGGCATGTAACATGTAGATCATGTATCATGTAGTCAATTATCATGTAGACATGTAGTTCATGTAGTCATTTTGTAACACCCTCCTCCGACTTCACACACACATACATATACCACACATCACATAGCTCTCCATCGGAAGAGGGGTTACTCTGACAAATATCATTATGGGTAGATACATCCGTGCAATGCACAAAATTAGCAAACCTTTTCACAAAGTCACCTTTACAAGTGTTATACAACAAAGGATAAACTGATAACAACACTATTAATTACATAAAGCCAAGCCATCTTTCTCTAAAGTTTTATTTGTACAACAAAATCTCAAAAGAAGTCATTAAACTATGCTAATCTTCTTCATTTCTTCATCATCCGCAGCGGAATTAGGATTCATATGTAGCTGAGATTATACACATCTTCAATCTGAAAGGGTTGGAGGAAACAAAAGCATGAGTCGAAAGGACTTAGTAGGTGTAAGTAAGCATAGAGTAGGAGTTTCAATTTTAGAACTGAGTAAGTATTCAACAAAATGCGTATATGGATCAAAATATATTTGCTCATGAATTTCATACTTAACATAAACATATAGCCCAATGTTAACTTCATAACGGGCTCAGACGAACTTCAGAACAAAAGTCATACTTATCTTTCAGAATTCATATCATACTTGATTTCAGATCAATTTGACAAGCATCACTGCTCTCAAGAGGTTACTATATAGACGTAAATATATTCTCAGTGCCTAGGCGATTCCAGCACCTTGGATCTTGTTCATTGTGCAAGAACGGGGTATAATTTTTTTATTACCCACCATTGTCAGTCCATTGACTTGGATTTACTTACAAACTGTCGCCCGCAGTTGATCACAAGTAGTTGGTGCTATTACAAGTGATCCTAAACCCTCTTTGAAGAGAGCACTGTCTACAAATCATAAATTCTTTTTCATGAGTATAACATAGGTTGGAAATCCAAAGGAAGATTTGATTGAGAATTAATACAAATATCTTGGTGACAAAGTAGTTCAGAGTTCAAGAATATAAGAAAGACAATTGGTTGAGACAGGGTTATGACTCAAAGCCAATAACTCAGAAGATTTAAATCACATAAGAACCTAAGAAAATGAAGGTCCACATTTGTCGTCACAAATTATTCATATCTCATAAGGTGTTCAAACATATGAACTCTCAAGTGGTCAAGTTTTATAAACTCAGTTACCAAATACTGAAGAATAGACTCAATCGGAGTACTACTCGTAATTGCCAACTTTAAGAATAACTTAAGGGAGGTTAAAGTACATAATGTGGATAAACGTTGCAATCGTATAACAGAAATACCAAGGTAAATGAGAGGGTAACTTTCTTGGCTTTTAGGGTGAAGTTTTAGCATGGATTCAGACATGAAAAAGTGCAGAAATTCAGATCAGGATAGTAGCTGTCGACAGCTAGGACGGGGCTGTCGACAGATAGCAGCAGACAGAGCTCAGGTTGCTGGTTCTGTTTTATCTGTCGACAGATACAAGATGGCTGTCGACAGCTAGCTACAGTGCCAGTACTTCTTGAGTTCAGAAAGGCTGGCCTGTCGACAGCTATGAGCTGCCTGTCGACAGCCGCCAATTTTTCTCGCATAAGGGACTTTGTATTCATTTTAAAAACTCTAACCATGGAACTTTTAAATCAAGGCATGATTTATATCAAATAGAAGAGTCTAATTGTAGATCTCACATTGGTTTATAAGCTAAACAAGAGAGATGGAACAAGAGGCTTGCAATTCGAACTTGTCTAGCTAGAAGCTAACATAGTATAGTGTTAGAAGTGTGGTCTTGATAGCAATGGTTTATTGGAAGATTCCTACAAGATAAATACTAAACTCAAAGTGTTTCATGGAACTAAATCAAGGCGTTAAATACCAAACATCTGAACAGAAGTTAGTCACAGGTTCTAATGGTATTGTGACTTCTAACAAAATTCTATAACATATACAATGATCAAGGGTGGAAGAAGAAGTTAGGAACCTACTTGATCTGAAAAGGGAGTGAAGATGCTCCTTGGTTACTACATGATTCCAAAGGTAATTGGAAAAATCAAACAAAAGAATCTGAGGTTACAATCTCGTATATAAACTTAACCGAGACTGGTTAACAGGCTCAAAGGCAACTCGAATGAGGCTAAATTCTTTCAACATGAATAGAGAATAGAAGTTCAAGGAAAGGATGAGAACCTACTTGACTGGAAGAGAACAAAAAGTTCTTATTATTCTTCTTCTTAACGTAGAGATCAACACAGCAACAACAGGGGCAGCAAGATGGGGATAATAGCTTTTAGCAGCTGCACCCACCGTAGGATCAATAGAAACAGTGGTCCCAGCAGCAATCGCCCAGGAGCAGCAGTAGCAGAAGAATGTAAGAACAAGAACTGAAGGGTGCAAGGGCATGAGCTGGAAAAAGTGCACACGATGGGTGTTGGGGTTTTTTATAGCCCAGCACCTTACCATGCACGATGACACCTGTCTCCCCTAGGTGTAACAGTAAAAATGATTTAGTTTTTACTACTACACATGGCTCATGCAACCTTTCTCATGACTACACATAAGCCACCTACGTGTGAGATGTTTAACGCTTGATGACATGGGCTTACATAACCCATGTTACGTAAGCATAGAATAATTCCCAGGAAATCCTTATCGTAAATGGCCCGTAATTCAGCTAGCCCAATAATTCTTATATAATCACATTCAAATGATATCTGTTTAAGTTGAAATTTCAACCATAAACCAATAGGAAGGTTTTGCAAATTGTCGTTATTTTAGTTTTATTTTTAGAATTTATTTTCCACTAGGTGAAAAATTGCCCCAAAAATAGTTGCGTCGACTTAATCTCAAAATCTATGCGTCAAGAATTTCGAATAATTACATTTTTAATATCTCCACATTTTTTAAGAATTATGGTGTTCTCAGATTTTATTTTTGTTATAATTTTTCGGTGTCACCTTCTCGGGGTGCGTACGACCGAAAGTGATACCTGAGTTTGATAAAGTGTCTTAAACACACCCTAAATCCTAAATATCTCAATGTAATTCTAATTAGTTTGCATAAACATGAATTTATAAGTGAATCATGATATTTAAAATTCGAGGGTATTGCATTTCTCCCCTGTTAAAATAAATTTCATCCTCAAATTTGGCAAAATTTACTTACCGAATAGTTATGGATACTTTTCTTTCATTTCTTGCTCTAATTCCCACGTTTCTTCCTGTACGAGTGCATTTCTCCATAAGATCTTCACCATAGAAACTGCTTTGTTTCTGAGAACTCGTTCTTTCCTGTCTAATAGTTTTGCTGGTTCTTCTTGAATGGTTAAATCGGTCTGTATTTCCACATCTTCATGGCTGATTACATGAGAGGGGTCCATTATGTATTTCCTTAACATAGATATGTGAAATATATTATGAATATGTGACCAAGAGGGCGGAAGAGCTAATTGGTATGCTACTTCCCCTATTCTTTGCAATATTTCAAAAGGCCCTACATATCTTGGACTGAACTTCCCTTTCTTACTAAATCTCATAATACCTTTAGTTGGAGAGACCTTTAAAAATACATGATCACCTACGTTAAACTCTAATGGTCTCCTTCTCTTATCAGCATACTTTTTCTGCCTGTCTTGAGCTATTAGCAATTTCCTTCTGATAATTTTAATCTTCTCTGAGCAGTTCTAAATTAATTCTGGCCCAATGAGACTCTTTTCTCCCACTTCTGTCCAGCAAAGGGGTGATCTGCAAGGTCTACCATATAATGCCTCATATGGTGCCATCCCAATACTTGTATGATAACTATTATTGTATGCAAACTCATTCAAGGGTAAGTAATCATCCCAATTACCACGCCAATCCAAACTGTAGGCTCTCAACATATTCTTGAGTGTTCTGATAGTTCTTTCAGATTGACCATCTATTTGAGGGTGATATGCTGAACTAAATTTTAATTGTGTACCCATGGCTGCTTGAAGACTTTTCCAAAATCTAGCAGTGAATCTTGGATCTCTATCTGAAATTATTGACAGAGGAATTCGATGAAGTCTCACTATTTCCTTTATATACAATTGAGCCAAATCTTCTAATGATTGAGTCTTCGTAATTGCTAGAAAATGAGCCAATTTAGTTAATCTATCGACAATTACCCAAATAGCATCATGCTTCTTCCTTGTCTTCGACAAACCCATCACGAAGTCCATAGTTATATGTTCCCATTTCCATACTAGAATTTCAATTAGTTGCATAGGCTCCACTGGCTTCTGGTGCTTAGCTTTTATTTGTTGACATGTCAGACATTTACTCACAAATTCTGCTATGTCTTTTTTCATTCCATGCCACCAAAATTACTTTTTCAGATTCTGATACATTTTAGAGCTACCAGGATGAATCGAATATTGAGATTTGTGTCCTTCTCTCAACAACTCTCTTTTAATTTCTTCATTCTCCGGTATGCATATTCTATTTTGAAATCTGATTATCCCTTGACCATCTTTGATGTATCCTGGTTTGTTTACCATCTCTTTTAGTTTCTGATCTTAGTTCTGTGCTTCACCAATTCTATCTATCAGTGCTAACCTTATTGTCAATTGTGCCAATATCAAATTTCCTGCACCACATCTGGGTGAGTAATCAATTAGATCTGTCATTTCCTTCTACTGTTGGTGTAATTGTAGTACCCTTAATTTCTTTCTGCTAAAAGCATCGACAACCACATTAGCTTTACCTAGATGATAATTCACCGTAAAGTCATAATCCTTCAAAAATTCTAACCATCTCCTTTGCCTTAAATTCAGTTCCTTTTGAGAAAATATGTACTTTAAACTCTTATGGTCAGTATAAACTTCAAATTGTTCTCCATACAAATAGTGGTGCTAGATCTTCAAAGCATGTATGATTGCCGCCAACTCTAGGTCATGAGCCGGATAATTCCTTTCATGATCTTTTAATTGTTTAGAAGCATAAGCTACTACTTTCCCATGCTGCATAAGAACACATCCAATTACTTTTTGAGATGCATCTGTATACACTATAAATCCTCCCGATCCTTGAGGTAAAGTAAGAACCGGAGCTGTGGTAAGCTTCCCTTTTAATTCTTGAAAACTGGCCTCACATTTCTCATTCCACACAAATGGGGTCTCTTTTCTAGTTAACTGAGTCAAAGACATAGCTATGGAAGAAAAACCTTCAATAAATCTCCTATAGTATCCAGTTAATCCCAGGAAACTTCGGATTTCTGATGGATTCTTGGGTCTTTCCCAATTCAGGATTGCTTCAATTTTACTCGGATCCACTGCCACACCTTTTCCAGAGATTACATGGCCCAAAAATTTCACTTCCTTGAGCCAAAACTCACATTTACTTAACTTAGCATACAATTGATGTTTCCATAAAGTTTGTAGTACAATTCTTAAATGCTCCTTGTGTTCTTCTTCACTAGATGAGTATATCAACACATCATCTATAAATACCACTACAAAATTATCCAAATAAGGCTGAAATACCCTGTTCATCAAATCCATAAATACAGCAGGTGCATTAGTCAATCCAAAGGGGAGTACTAAAAACTCATAATGTCTATATCTAGTTCTAAATGCAGTCTTAGAAATATCATCTTCTTTAACTCTCAATTGATGGTACCCTGACCTTAAATCGATCTTAGAGAATACTGTAGCAGACCGGAGTTGATCAAACAAGTCATCAATTCTAGGTAATGGATATTTGTTTTTGATTGTGACTTGATTCAACTTTCTATAATCAATGCATAATATGAGGGATCCATCTTTCTTTCTAACAAATAATACCGGAGCTCCCCATGGTGACACACTTGGTCTAATAAAACCTTTGTCTAATAAATCTTGTAACTATTTCTTTAATTCTGTCAATTCGGCTGGTGCCATTCTGTAAGGAGCTATGAATATAGGTAAAGTCCCAGGTAAAAGTTCAATAGTAAAATCAATTTCTCTAATTGGAGGTAATCTAGTTAGATCATCAGGAAAAACTTCTGGAAATTCTTTTACAACATCGATATCTTGAATTGATATCTGCTTATGTTCATTTAGTATAACCATCACACTTGCCAAATAACCTTGACAACCATTTCTCAGCCATTTCATTGCTTTATGCGCTGATATAGTCTTCTTATTTCCATTATTTTTTGGACATGTATAACTGAAATCTGCTAATCCCTGCCTTTTAAATGTTAAAACTTTCTTATGGCAATCTAATAATGCATGATTTTCTGCTAACCAATCCATTCCCAATATAATAAATAAATCTTGCATGTTGTCTAGTACATATACATATGCAGTAAGTTCATGCTCTCCTATTTTCAGAGTTACTTCAGGGATAACAGAGGTAAGTGTAGCTATTTGACCAGTAGGACAGTCAAGTACCATACTTCCTACTAATTTCTCTGGTTTCTGAGATATAGAATTAACAAATACCCGAGAAATAAAAGAGTGAGTAGCTCCAGGGTCAAATAACACTCTAGCATACATATTTTCGGTCAGGAGAATACCTTTAGCTACAGTGGGGGTGTCTTGAGCTTCCTCCTTTGTTAAAGTAAAGACTCTAGCTAGTCCCTTGGGTGGTTGTCTTGGGGCTTGCTGGAAGTAAGGTTGTGGCTTCTGTGCCTTTGACTGGTCTGCTCTGACTGGACAGTCCTTAATCATATGCCCTTTCTGACCACATCCATAACATTTCCCTGCTACTTTCCAGCATTCATTACCAGTGTGTCTTCCTCCACATTGAGCACACATGGGCCAACTTTTTTTCTGTTCTCCCTGCTGCTTGGTTGAATCAACATTTTGCTTCTGACCTTTCGTTTCCTTGGTATACACAATTTTCTTCTTGCCCCCATTGATTTCTTTGTTTTTCATATACTTCATAAATTCAGATTCCACTATAAACGCAATCTTTAGTGTCACTGCCATGCTATGGGGATCTAGTGGAGCTACCCTGCTCCTCAAACTGGGTTTCAATCCTCTCACAAACTTCTTTATCCTTCTGAGTTCATTATCACAAATATGAGATGCATACTTTTCCAGTTCAGTGAATTTGGTCTCATACTCTGCCACAATCATGTCTTTTTGCTCCAACTGTAAGAATTCCACTTCTTTCCTATCCTTGACGTGTGGTGGAGTGTATTTCTCATACAATTCTCTTAAGAACTCTTCCCAACTAATATTATCCCTTCTATTTCTAAATGCATTTCTCATGGCAGATTGCCACGATTCATCTGCTCTATCCTGGAGCATGTAAGTCGCCAACGAGACTTTGTCTTCTTTTTCGCATCTTATGGCCTTAAATATCTTTTCCATTTCTCTAACCCATCCTTCTACAGCCTCAGGTTGGCTACTTCCTTTAAAGGCTGGACGTCCCATCTTCTTAAAATTTTCTAACAAAGATGTTCCAGAAATCCTTTCTCCACTCATGTCCTGTTGGTTCATCAAAGTTTTCACTAACCCTTGAAACGACTGCATAAAAGTAGCAAAATCAGGAGTCCC
This sequence comes from Colocasia esculenta, assembly GCA_014218235.1. Classification (NCBI taxonomy): domain Eukaryota; kingdom Viridiplantae; phylum Streptophyta; class Magnoliopsida; order Alismatales; family Araceae; genus Colocasia; species Colocasia esculenta. Next base: position 36,912,397 of record CM024762.1, read on the forward strand.
AGTACATCCTTCTTGAGAATTTTCGGCCACTGGAATATTGGGAACTTCCTCCCTAGAGCTTTCCTCATGCCTATCCTCACTGGATGTGTCGATAGCTTTCCCTTTGTCTGCCATTTCCTGGAACACCATCAAACACATCCAATTAATTCATGCTAACTACTTAAGTTCTAAAAACCAAATGATCTTTAGAAATTCTATAATACACACAAATGTTCTATTTATTTCCTTTGTGAAAATGGTCACAGAAATATCTATCACCCATAACCTTGCTCTGATACCACCTCTGTAACACCCTCCTCCGACTTCACACACACATACATATACCACACATCACATAGCTCTCCATCGGAGGAGGGGTTACTCTGACAAATATCGTTATGGGTTGATACATCCGTGCAATGTGCAAAATTGGCAAACCTTTTCACAAAGTCACCTTTACAAGTGTTATACAACAAAGGATAAACTGATAACAACACTATTAATTACATAAAGCCAAGCCATCTTTCTCTAAAGTTTTATTTGTACAACAAAATCTCAAAATAAGTCATTAAACTATGCTAATCTTCTTCATTTCTTCATCATCCGCAGCGGAATTAGGATTCATATGTAGCTGAGATTATACACATCTTCAATCTGAAAGGGTTGGAGAAAACAAAAGCATGAGTCGAAAGGACTCAGTAGGTGTAAGTAAGCATAGATTAGGAGTTTCAATTTCAGAACTGAGTAAGTATTCAAAAAAATGTGTATATGGATCAAAATATATTTGCTCATGAATTTCATACTTAACATAAACATATAACCCAATGTTAACTTCATAACGGGCTCAGACGAACTTCAGAACAAAAGTCATACTTGTCTTTCAGAATTCATATCATACTTGATTTCAGAACAATTCGATAGACATCACTGCTCTCAAGAGGTTACTATATAGACGTAAATATATCCTCAGTGCCTAGGCGATTCCAGCACCTTAGATCTTGTTCATTGTGCAAGAACGGGGTCTAATTTTTTTATTACCCACCATCGTCAGTCTATTGACTTGGATTTACTTACAAACTGTCGCCCATAGCTGATCACAAGTAGTTGGTGCTATTACAAGTGATCCTAAACCCTCTTTGAAGAGAGCACTGTCTACAAATCATAAATTCCTTTTCATGAGTATAACAGAAGTTGGAAATCCAAAGGAAGATTTGATTGAGAATTAATACAAATATCTTGGTGACAAAGTAGTTCAGAGTTCAAGAATATAAGAAAGACAATTGGTTGAGACAGGGTTATGACTCAAAGCCAATAACTTCAGAAGATTTAAATCACATAAGAACCTAAGAGAATGAAGGTCCACATTTGTCGACACAAATTATTCATATCTCATGAGGTGTTTAAACATATGAACTCTCAAGTGGTCAAGTTTTATAAACTCAGTTACCAAATACTGAAAAATAGACTCAATCGGAGTACTACTCGTAATTGTCATCTTTAAGAATAACTTAAGGGAGGTTAAGGTACATACTTTACAGCAAATACCAAGGTAAATGAGAGGGTAACTTTCTTGGCTTTTAGGGTGAAGTTTTAGCATGGATTCAGAGATGAAAAAGCAGAAATTCAGATCAGGATAGTAGCTGTCGACAACTAGGAAGGGGCAGTCGACTGATAGTAGCAGACAGAACTCAGGTTTCTTGTTTTGTTTGTATCTGTCGACAGCTACAAGATGGCTGTCGACAGCTAGCTACAGTGCCAGTACTTCTTGAGTTCAGAAAGGCTGGCCTGTCGACAGCTATGAGCTGCCTGTCGACAGCCGCCAATTTTTCTCGCATAATGGACTTTGTATTCATTTTAAAACTCTAACCATGGAACCAATAAATCAAGGCATGATTTATATCAAATAGAAGAGTCTAATTGTGTTTATAAGCTAAACAAGAGAGATGAAACAAGAGGCTTGCAATTCGAACTTGTCTAGCTAGAAGCTAACATAGTATAGTGTTGGAAGTGTGGTCTTGATAGCAATGGTTTATTGGAAGATTCCTACAAGATAAATACTAAACTCAAAGTGTTTCATGGATCTAAATCAAGGCGTTAAATACCAAACATCTGAACAGAAGTTAGTCACAGGTTCTAATGGTATTGTGACTTCTAACAAAATTCTATAACATATACAATGATCAAGGGTGGAAGAAGAAGTTAGGAACCTACTTGATCTAAAAAGGGAGTGAAGATGCTCCTTGGTAACTACATGATTCCAAAGGTAATTGGAAAAATCAAACAAAAGAATCTGAGGTTACAATCTCGTATACAAACTTAACCGAGACTGGTTAACAGGCTCAAAGGCAACTCGTATGAGGCTAAATTCTTTCAACATGAATAGATAATAGAAGTTCAAGGAAAGGATGAGAACCTACTTGACTGGAAGAGAACAAAAAGTTCTTATTATTCTTCTTCTTAACGTAGAGATCAACACAGCAACAACAGGGGCAGCAAGATGGGGATAATAGCTTTTAGCAGCTGCACCCACCGTAGGATCAATAGAAACAGTGGTCCCAGTAGCAATCGCCCAGGAGCAGCAGTAGCAGAAGAATGTAAGAACAAGAACTGAAGGGTGCAAGGGAATGAGCTGGAAAAAGTGCACAGGATGGGTGTTGGGGTTTTTTATACCCCAGCACCTTACCATGCACGATGACACCTCTCTCGCCTAGGTGTAACAGTAAAAACGATTTGGTTTTTACTGTTACACATGGCTCATGCAACCTTTCTCATGACTACACATAAGCCACCTACGTGTGAGATGTTTAACCCTTGATGACGTGGGCTTACATAACCCATGTTATGTAAGCATAGAATAATTCCCAGGAAATCCTTATCGTAAATGGCCCGTAATTCAGCTACCCCAATAATTCTTATATAAATACATTCAAATGATGTCTGTTTAAGTTGAAGTTTTAACCATAAACGAATAGGACAGTTTTACTAATTTTCGTGATTTTAGTTTTAGTTTTAGAATTTATTTTCAACTGGGTGAAAAATCACCCCAAAAATAGTTGCGTCGACTTAATCTCAAAATCTGTGCATCAAGAATTCCGAATAATTACAATTTTAATATCTCCACATTTTTTAAGAATTATGGTGTTCTCAGATTTTATTTTTGTTATAGTTTTTGGGTGTCGCCCTGTCGGGGTGCGCACGACCGAAAGTGATACCTGGGTATGATAAAGTGTCTTAAATACACCCTAAATCTTAAATATCTCAATGTAATTCTATTTAGTCTGCATAAACAAGAATTTATAAGTAAATCATGATATTTAAAATTTGAGGGTATTACACATTTAGTTCATGTAGTTGCCAAGACATAGCCCATACTATTAATAGAGATCATGTAGCATGTAGTCATTCACTTATCACCTAGGCAAAGCAGTGATGAAGTCTGGGTTATTACGCAATACCGGGGAAAGTCCTTCCCACTTTAACTAGTAGAACATGTCTACCTCCAGAATTTCAATCCGTTGCTCACAGATTCATGTAGTCATTTCATGTAGGTGAACCATTACCATAGGGGCAATCCATGGTGTGGTTTCTTGTAGTTATCTCTATCATAGCATTGTCTTATTGGCCAATTCATTTCAGATGCATTAATGTATTCAATCATGCAATTTACATTTTCATACAATTCTATCATGCTCTTCCATACATTCATGTATAATTTATCAAGATGATAACGAAATATCACATAGCATGCCTTTCTCAGTTCTGAAATTAAACTCTACTGTATAACAGAAACCTATCATGGTACTACTTTTTCCAAAATCCATCATGTATATACAATGTCATGTTTATTGAATTCTATATATATTTTACCATTCAGAAAATCATAACAATATGCACAGTGATCTAAAAATCCCAAAATTTTGACAGTAAATCTGACTCATATCATACCACGCACATGCAAAATTTCATGATTTTCTGAGCTCTGTAAATATTTTTCATGATTAATCTTCATAAATCTGAACTACTTAACATGGTATAACAGTGATAGAATCATGCAGTTATCATGTAAAACTTTCATACAGTAGGTCTGTAGTTTTATCTAATAGCATTACAATTCCTAACTACAACATTACCACATGAATCATACTTGCATTCTTTTCATTTCTCTTTTACTAATTCAAATAAAATCCAAAAGGAACAATCACATATAGCCCATACTTCATTGCAATGACCTGTCCATAGTATAACAACACTGAATCACATAAATATAACTTGGCCGAAACTTCATACATGCATGCATCACAGTTGAGCAAATATAATCAAATTGCAGAAAAATACAGTACTGATACACTTAACGGCCAAATTTGTGGTGTTTACACATGGTTAACGGCCACATATCCCGTCGTTAATATTAGTAGACGGCGGCACATAGCGCCGTTAACATATAGTAGACGTCCAAAACAATGTCGTTTGCAAGAAATCAACGGCCGTCGATGCTGTCGTTTACATAAACTAAACGACAACCGATATGGACGTTAAGTTCATTCGTTCAGAAAACACAGAACTTCACATAAAATAACAGAACTTACACCCCTTCCCGCACGTTATTGAGATGGTTTAAAATTTTGTAAAAATATTAAAACTAAAGAATACACTATCCTAAACCGGTCCCCCATGTCACTTGCCTCTAACCCTCCTGCTGGAGTGACAATTAGGGATTCGAAGACGCCTACCTTGGCAACAAGGCAGTCCTCCTCTCTGACTTCAATCGCCCAAAACCAGCTTCTAGCATAGCTCCCCCTCTTGGAGAAGCTTTAGACCTCGATGCTTGATGATCCTCCTTCGTCCAACACACTTTAGATTGCCCGAACAAAGCTCTGGAACCCTTCTCTCGGCCTACCTTTTCTTTCTTCCAAACTAGTGCGAAAATCTCCCCCAAAGGCCAAAACCGGTTCTTATAAGGATCCCTACACCTAGCCCAAACCCAATCTTAGCCATTGGATTAGAAATGCACCAAATCCCCCTCTTAAATGCATGGAAATGGCCGACAATCTCTCGCCCAGAACGGTAACAACAAAAATAGGCAAGTCAGGTTAACGTCAACCCATGTTGCCGTCGACCATGATGTGGACGTCGATCGATCCGGTCGTTCACTAACTTGCCCGAAAAACCAAATATTCTAGAAAATAATAAACGACACAATAAGCTGTCGTTAACAAATAGTAAACGGCAAACGATCATGCCGCTAACAGTAGTTAACGTCAGAAGATGTTGACGCCAAGTTCAACACAGAACAACATACAACTAAATATAGAAAACTTACATAATTGCATTATTTAATTCAATAAAATTCCTAGGGTACTACACCCTTTCCCCCTTAAAATAATTTTCGTCCTCGAAGATTGAGTTAAAATACTCACCAAACAAAGACGGATATTACTTCTTCATCATTTCTTCAAGCTCCCAAGTTGCTTCTTCACGTGAGAAATTCCTCCATAAGACTTTCATAAAAGGAATGGACTTCGATCTCAACTCTTGCACCTTCCGATCTAGAATCTCTGCAGGCTGCTCCGCATAGGATAAATCTGGCTGAAACTGCAATGGCTCGTAACTAATCACATGAGCCGGATCTCGAACATACCTTCTCAACATGGATACATGGAAAACTGGGTGCACTGCTGCCAAGGATGGTGGCAAAGCTAGCTGGTATGCCACATTACCCATCTTCTTCAATATTTCAAAGGGACCAATGAACCTCAGATTCAACTTGCCTCTCTTCCCAAATCTCACTACACCCCTGGTTGGCGATACCTTGAGAAAAACATGATCTCCTACCTCAAAAGCCAAGTCTTTCCTTCTCGTATCCGCGTAACTCTTTTGACGATCTTGAGTTGCCTTCAATCTTTGCACAATCAACTAGATCTTCGCTGAGGTTTCCTGCACTACTTCTGGTCCAACCAGATGTTGATCTCCTGCTTCCTCCTAACACAACGGGGTTCTACAAGGTCTCACATATAAAGCCTCAAATGGCGCCATACCTATACTCGAATGGAAACTGTAACGACCCGACCTCTCAGACCCCCGCCAGGGGCCCCGAAGTTCGTGTTGCCACCCATGGATCCGAAGACCGGAAGGGTTAGAAGAAATAGTCTAGTGAGATATGTACTGAATTCGAATAACTATAACAATATGTACAATATACAAAAGTATGTACAACATGTCCCAAGCAAAAGCACAGGTACAAAAAGAAAGGTGCAGTCCTTAAGGGGCATACCCTGAGGACTTGCAAAGCACAACTCTCTATTCACTCAGGTACAAGAGCTCACAACACTCGCTCTCACTGCTACTGACAACACACGGCGCCATAGCCGCCTCCGTAAACCCGTCCGACACTGAGCTCCTGCGACGGCGAGACCCTAGCTGAAAGAAGTAGGGGGGTGAGCCTCGCGAACAAGGCCTAGTAGGGATTACCAGTCCCTCACCGGCCAGAGCAGCAGGAACTCCGAAAACAGGAAACTACCCTAGAAAGCTGTAAAGTGAGGAACACCTACAGTAGGGTACTACTAAGCAGCGGAATAGAACAGTGCAACGTCACGACCACCAACCAAGGTCGTGACACACACATGACTCCCGTAGAAACCAACAGAGTCGGGTACAAAGTGGAAGCAACCCTCGGCACACCCACCGAGACCACACAACAACCAAGTGAGAACAACATCTCACCATAAGCACGGCCACCTCAGACCTCCGCAAGGTCGAGGGCCGACAAAAAGAACCACCCTGGACCCCGGACACACCATGAGGTCGGGAAGCCACACGCGCCAGTGCCACCACAGACTGGCACCCAAGAACGGGACTACGGATCCGAGAGGACACCAAAGTGGAAACCACCAGAAGCACGGGCCTGCACAAGGCCAGACCAACGACGCCCACAGAAACTAGGCACAGCCAGGCTATAACCGCCGTGTAAGCTCAGGCAACGAGTCAAAGTTGGAATCGTCATGAAAAAACGTTGTCACAATAACAGCAACCAAGCCACTACTGCTAGCAGCCAAGAGGGGGACACGCCGTCCACTCCCTCTGCTCGCCAGCCTAGCTCTTGCCTCCCCTCCACAGAAGAGCGAGACAGAGCTGCCACAGAAACACACAAACGCACGCAATACTGTAGCATGGCCAAGCTGCAGCCCCACGCCCAGCACCACTACGTGACTCTGGAACCAATGCAGAGAGAGGCAGTGAGACAAAGGACTATTTGGGCTGTGCAGGGAAGAAAACACCTCAACAACCTCGGTGTCCTGCCCCAGACAAGAGAGCTCTATAAATGACTCAGCGCTGCTGTCCAAACCTCATTTTCCCCTCCGCTCTAGAGTCCGCCAACTCGGCTGCCAACTCGAGCACACTCGTAGCTCAGAGCACTCCCTCAATAGGCTCCCGAGGATGGGGGTCCCAGGCAATGGAGACAACCTCTAAATGGGACAAGCCCTCAAGTGCCAAGCACCGGGCGAACAGGCGGGGCAACCACAACAAAAACCACGCCAAACCGCTGGCTTGTAACCCATGACAAGCCCAGCAAGTGGGAGGCACGCACGAACCCTCAAGAGGGCCGTTGGCCAGCCAAGGTATGCATGAGCAAGTCAGAACCTCAGAACACGAACAGAAGTACGGAAAACCCGTCGCTCTGCTAATAATTGATTGGCTGCCGATCAATCAATTATTAGACAGACGCGACCCTCCTGGCACCGCTGCTAGGACATGGCCACGAAGGTGTCACCTTCTGTCACTGAACGCAGTCAGGTAACCTGCCGCATTCCCCACCTGAAGGTCCTGAGGGCAAGCTAGCCCTGGGGCACACGCCGACACCCCAACTTGAACCACGGAACACCTAAGGCACACACAGGCACTGTCGCATCCCCCTAGGCCGTCGTGATACCATCGCGATGGGGAAGAGCACCGTGACAGCCACCCTGTCGCGCCAGGGCAGCGCGTCGCGACAGTGACGCTTATCGCGACAGGCAACTGCGTCGCGATAAGGTCGTGCCCGACTGGGCCAATGCCTCTTCTGGTGTCGCGACGCACCCCGCGGTTGCGACACCAGTAGAGAGGCAGACCGATGGGATGCTCCATCCAGGGGCTGCTCACATGCTACAAACACCACTACACGGGGGAGGGGAACATGGGAAAGCAATAAACACTAACTACAAACCTCGAGGGGATCTCAATCCGCCCGGATCGAGAAGAGTTCAAGTAATCCCTACCTTTCACGAAGAATGAACCCCAATAGGGCCCTTCACATCGGTTAGCCACCTCCTCCTCGCTCCACGCAAGGTCCACGACACCACGACACCACGCACGACCCTCCTCCTCACCTGAAACACACAAAGGGGAGAGGGGGAGGCGCAGCACCGCCGGAGGGAGAGAAGAGAGGGAAAAGAGAGAGAGAGGAGGAAGGGGTCGCCGGCCAAGGCCTTAAGCCTTCGGCACCCAAGACACGACGGGGCAACGTGTCGTGTTAAGGATCTTAACGCGACGGGTCAATGCACCACGACAAGAACGCGTCCCCTAGGAATGCTGCGACAACGCGACATGTCGTACTGACACACCTGCCACCCTGGCAGGCGTCAGATGACCGAAACGAGAGAAAGCTGTCACGACCCATTGACCGGGCGTGACACGAAGATGTGACGGAGAAGTCGAGCGCGACAAGAACGTGACACACACGCTCATCACGACAAGGATGTCTATCACACGTCGCACACCCACGACGCGACACTAACGCGTCACCTAGCCTAGATGCATTAGTGGCCAGTCATCCAAGGCATCAGATGGAAAGTCGGGAAGCTAGGTCTTACAGAAACTATTGTTATATGCAAATTCCACAAGAGCTTGGTGGCGTTCCCAATCTCCTCTCCAGTCTAGAACACAAGCCCTAAGCATATCCTCCAACGCCTGAATAGTCCTCTCGGACTGTCCATCCGTTTGTGGATGAAATTCTGAACTCAACTTCACTTGGCTGCCAAAAGCTTGCTGCAAACTCTGCCAAAATCAAGAAGTAAATCTCGGATCACGATCTGAGATAATCGACTTTGGAATCCCATGTAGCTTCACAATGCCATCAATGTACAATCTAGCCAAGCTCTCTACGGACTGCTTCTTCTTCATAGCCAGAAAATGAGCACTCTTTGAGAATCTATCAACAATCACCCATATAGAATCATTCCCTCTGGCCGATCTAGGCAATCCAGTCACAAAATCTATAGTCACTTGCTCCCACTTCCACTGAGGAATATCTAGCTTCTGCATCAAACCTGAAGGTCGCTGACGTTCTTCCTTCACCTGTTGACATATCAAACATTTCGCCACAACATCCGCAACATCCCTCTTCATGCCAGACCACCAGAATGAACGTTTCAGATCCTTATACATCTTTCCACTACCTGGGTGAATAGAGAGCTGCGATCTATGCGCTTCCTCCAAAATCTCCTTCCGCAGATCCGCATCATTAGAAACACATACCCGATGATTCAAACGAATCACACCATCTTCATCTCTAATAATGCCAGCCTTTCCATCCAACTTCTGCAATAGTGGGTCATATTTTTACAAAGCAATAACCCTATCATGAACAAAAGATCTAAGGGTAAACTGAGCTATGAACCCTATCATGAACAAAAGATCTAAGGGTAAACTGAGCTATGAACCCTATCTCTAATAATGCCAGCCTTTCCATCCAACTTCTGCAATAGTGGGTCATATTTTTGCAAAGCAATAACCCTATCATGAACAAAAGATCTAAGGGTAAACTGAGCTATGAACATGCTGCACAACTGCGGTTCTAGAACATCCAATGATCCTGAAGCATCTTCCAACATCTTTCAGTCTTGTCGCATCATTTGCCTCTTCCTACTCAATGCATCTGCCACCACATTGTCTTTCCCTGGGTGGTATGAAAGCTCAAAGTCATAATCCTTTAGAAATTCAATCCACCTCTGCTGCCTCAAATTCAACTCCTTTCGGGAGAACAAATATTTGAGACTCTTGTGGTCTGAGAAAAGCTCAAATCTGACTCCATACATATAGTGCCTCTAGATCTTTAAAACAAAGACCACTGCCGCCAATTCCAAATCATGAGTTGGGTAATTACGCTCATACTCCTTGAGTTGCCTAGAAGCATATGCCACAACTCTACCTCCTTGCATAAGAACACAGCTAAGCCCAATCTTCGAAGCATCTGTGTAGATAGAGAAAGAATCCACACCATTGGGTAACACAAGCACTGGCACTGAGGTCAATCGAGTCTTCAGCTCCTGGAAACTCCTTTGACAAGCCTCTGACCATTCGAACTTAACTCCCTTCCTAGTCAGCCTTGTCAAGGTAGCCGCAATAGAAGAGAAACCCTCAATGAATATTCTATAATAGCCAGCCAAGCCAAGAAAACTCCTGATGTCAGAAGATGATCTCGGTGTCTCCCAGTCAAGGACAACTTCCACCTTAGCCGGATCCACAGATACTCCATTTCCAGAGATGACATGCCCCAAGAAATGGACCTCCTTCATCCAGAAGTTGCACTTACTGAATTTGGCATACAACTTGTGCTCCCTCAAGACTTCCAGCACAATCCTCAAATGCTCTCTATGAGTCTCCTCATCAGGTGAGTAGATCAGCACATAATTAATAAAAACCACCGCAAAGGAATCAAGATACTGCCGAAAGACCCTGTTCATCAAGTCCATGAAAACTGCTGGAGCATTTGTCAAACCAAATGGCAAGACTAGGAACTCATAATGACCATATCTCGTCCTAAAAGCCGTTTTAGAAGCATCCTCCGGCTTGATTCGAAGTTGATGATAGCCAGAATGAAGATCGATCTTAGAAAACACCGAAGCTCCATGCAACTAGTCAAACAAGTCATCAATACCAGGTAAAGGATACTTGTTCTTAATAGTCACCTGATTGAGCTTGAGGTAGTCAATACACAGCCTCATCGACCCGTCCTTCTTCTTCACAAAGAGTACAGGTGCTCCCCAAGGTGATACACTCAGCCGAATAAAACCCTTATCAAGCAATTCCTATAGTTGCTTCCGTAATTCCGCCAATTCCGCTGGTGCCATACAATAAGGAGCAATAGAAATAGGTGCTGTGCCAGGTACCAACTCAATACCAAACTCGATCTCCCTTGTAGGGGGCAAATCAAACAAATCCTTGGGGAAGACATCACTAAAATCCCAGACAATATCAATATCCTCCACGGATAAGACCTTCTTCGAATCTTCGGATACCACCACACTAGCAAGAAAGCCATCACAACCCTTGCTTAACATCCAGGCTGCCTTCAGAGCTGAAATCATGAACTTACCGGACATGTTCTTAGGTAAGGGATGAACAAACTCCTCCTCACCAGGAATCTGGAAAATGATAATCTTCCTTCTGTAATTCATAAGGGCATAATGCTCCTTGAGCCAGTCTAAGCCCAAAATAGCATCGTAGTCCTTCATCTTCAACAAATAAAAGCTACCGGGCAAAACTCGCTCTTCAACATTCACATGAAGAGAAGCAAAACACTGCCCAGTCATCATAGTCTCGGCTGGAGTATGAATAGGCAAGGGAACCTCAAACACTTCCGGAACCAAACCACTCTCCTTTATCAAAACCTTCACAAACCTCTCGAAAATAAAGCTATGCATAGCACCAGTATCAAACAAAACTCGAGCATGCATTCCCATAATCAAAATTGTACCTTCTGTGATGTGCTCCGCAAACTCTGCCCCGTCTCTCGCCAAAGCGAACACTCTAGCCTGAGCCCTTGGTCTCCCTGCTGCTCTCGGTGTCGGTCTGGCTGCTGCTGGTGCTACTGCTACTGTAGTCTGCTGCGCCATCTTCAGACAATCTTGGATCTTGTGGTTCTTGTCACCACACCTCAAACATCTACCAGAAGTAACCCAACATACCTCTCCTCCACGATGCTTCCCACACTGAGTACACAAGGGCTTTTTTGCAACTGTGCCTCCACCCGACGTCGGTGCAACCACTCTCGCTAGTACCACTGCCCTAGGCTGAAACACTGGGCCTTCTTCTTCTTATCATGCTACTGGAATGCTGATCCAGGCCTCTTTAAAGAAGCCTTCTTCTCCTCTAGGTATACTTCCATCTCGACTTCCTGCATGCATGCCGCTGACAAAGCCTACCAGTCTAGTCCTCAGGGACGGCTTCAACCCCATGATGAACTTCTTCACTTTCCTCCGCTCATCTGCCACAATGTGGGGCGCATACTTGGATAGCTCCGCAAATCTAGCCTCATACTCAAGCACACTCATTGACCTTGGGTCAATGTCAGAAACTCTTGCTCTATGTGATCCTGCACATGCTCCGGAATGTACTTCACCCTGAACAGTTGGACAAACTCAGCCCAAGCAACCTCCATAGCTCCATCTCCGAACTGTGTGCGTAGTACTGACGACCACCACACATTGGCACGCTCCTGCAAAAGAAGGTAGATACGTCTAAGGGTGCACCACAAACAACATACATAATCCTTCTAAAACTATTCTTTACCTGCAACATATAAGTAGCTAAGGTCACTCTCTCCTCTTCCATGCATCAGATAGCATGAAAGATCTTTTCCGTCTCCCGAAGCCAACTCTCTACCATGATAGGATCACTCTCCCCCTTAGATCTTACCTCTGCTCAAAGCTTCAATACAAGAAATCCGCCCTAGGTGCTTGCATGAGGAGTGAAAAGAGGAGGTGGAAAAAGTACACCTCATACCTCACTGCTGTGAGATCTTGCCGACGACCCGCGAACCTCTCGCGAAGAAGAAACTATGTTGTGTAGCGTAGCCACATCCTCCCGAACCGCTCCATCATCGACACACCTCCAATGCCTACCTCGTGAGCAGGTGCCTGCGCCTATATCCAAGTCGAGTTCTTAGATGAATTCTTCCATTCAACACCTTGGATAACACTTCCTATCTACTAACCTGAGCCTACACTTGCGCTTGCAAAGCAGCTACCGTCTGTGCCTGAGTCTGCATCGCGTGCACCAGTCCTTGCATTAATGCTCCATAATCCACAGGTGGTGGTGGGGGTGGCAAAGGTACGCCTGTTTGGTCCTGTGCTTGCTGAGCTGGAGCCTGCAAACCTCCTGCTGACTCATCGCCCTGGGTCAGGCCTGCTCCTCTACGTCCACGGGTAGCCATAGTCTGCAAAACAAGCATCTATTATAATAACCTATTATTCTACATAAATCTTGGACTAATTCCTTATGTAGACTTTAGGATATGAACACAATGTTGATATTCTATTTATGTACATGCTCAACTTGGAACTGCTCTGATACCAATCTCTGTAACGCCCCTCAGACCTAGTACAGTTATTCCAACTCACATTGGATCCAATAGAGGTATTACAGTGGAACATATCCAACAATAGACGGTACAGATTGAGACATACATAAATGACAATTTAATTCCAACAATATGCAACGGAATATGGAACATGAAAGACAGTTCAAGATATAATAAAAGACCAAGCAAGTCACATGAAAGATAGTTCAAGATACAATATATATTAGGTTTAAAACATGGTAACATATTTCTTTCACATTCTTGATATCATATAGTTCTTCCTATCAACATGTTCTAAATCATTTAGCAATCACTCCTTACATAGCATGGTTATTTATCATGGAAATAGAACAATTCATGTAATATATAACTTACATCTCACATTATAACAATCGATCTAAAATATGTTCATATGGCATAGCATGTAATCAAATTTCAACGGTATATATTTAATGTCATGTAACATGTAATAATTCATCATGTAGTAAAAAGTCAATTTAACATGTAGCATGTAAAACAAATGACATGTAGTTCATGTGGCATGTAACATGTAGATCATGTATCATGTAGTCAATTATCATGTAGACAAGTAGTTCATGTAGTCATTTAGTTCATGTAGTTGCCAAGTCATAGTCCATACTATTAATAGAGATCATGTAGCATGTAGTCATTCACTTATCACCTAGGCAAAGCAGTGATGAAGTGTAGGTTATTGCACAATACCGGGGAAAGTCCTTCCCACCTTAACCAGTAGAACCTGTCTACCTCCAGGATTTCAATCCGTTGCCCACGAATTCATGTAGTCATTTCATATAGGTGAACCATTACCATAGGGGCATTCCATGGTGTAGTTCCTTGTAGTTATCTCTATCATAGCAATGTCTTATTGGCCAATTCATTTCAGATGCATTAATGTATTCAATCATGCAATTTACATTTTCATACAATTCTATCATGCTCTTCCATACATTTATGCATAATTTATCAAGATGATAATGAAATATTACATAGCATGTCTTTCTCAGTTCTAAAATTAAACTCTACTGCATAACAAAAACCTATCATGGTACTACTTTTCCCAAAATCCATCATGTATATACAATGTCATGTTTATTGAATTCTATATGCATTTTACCATTCAAAAAATCATAACAATATGCACAATGATCTAAAAATCTCAAAATTTTGATAGTAAATCTGACTCATATCATACCACACACATGCAAAATTTCATGATTTTATGAGCACTATAAATACTTTTCATGATTAAGCTTCATAAATCTGAACTACTTAACATGGTATAACAGTGATAGAATCATGCAGTTATCATGTAAAACTTTCATACAACATGTCTGTAGTTTTATCTAATAGCATTACAGTTCCTAACTACAACATTACCACATGAATCATACTTGCATTCATTTCATTTCTGTTTTACTAATTCAAATAAAATCCAAAAGGAACAATCACATATAGCCTATACTTCATTGCAATGACCTGTCCATAGTATAAAACCACTAAATCACATAAATATAACTTGGCCGAAACTTCATACATGCATGCATCACAGTTGAGCAAATATAATCAAATTGCAGAAAAATACACTACTGATACACTTCACGACCAAATATGTGGCGTTTACACAAGGTTAACGACCACATTTCCCGTCGTTAATATCAGTAGACGACGGCACATTGTGCCGTTAACATATAGTAGACGTCCAAAATAATGTCGTTTGCAAGAAATCAATGGCGGTTGATGCTGTAGTTTACATAAACTAAACGACAGTCGATATGGACGTTGGGTTCATTTGTCCAGAAAACACAGAACTTCACATAAAATAACAGAACTTAAACCCCTTCCTGCACACTATTAAATGGTTTAAAAATCTGTAAAAATATTAAAACTAAAGAATACACTATCATAAATCGATCCCCCATGTCACTTGCCTCTAACCCACCTGCTAGAGTGACGATTAGGGATTCGATGACGCCGCCTTGGCAACAAGGCAGTCCTCCTCTCCGACTTCAATCGCCCAAAACCAGCTTCTAGCATAGCTCCCCCGCTTGGAGAAGCTTCAGACCTCTATGCTTGATGATCCTCCTTAGTCTAGCACTCTTCAGATTGCCCAAACAAATCTCTGGAACCCTTCTCTCGGCCTGCCTTTTCTGTCTTCCAAACTAGTGCGAAAATCTCCCCCAAAGGCCAAAACCGGTTCTTATAAGGATCCCTACGTGTAGCCCAAACCTAATCCTAGCCATTGGATCAGAAACGTACCGAATCCCCCTCTTAAATGCATGGAAACGGCCGACAATCTCTCGCCCAGAATGGTAACAACAAAAACAGGCAAGTCAAGTTAACGTGAACCCATGTTGCCGTTGACCATTATGTAGACGTCCATCGATCCAGTCATTCACTAACTTTCCCGAGAAACCAAATATTCCATAAAATAATAAATGACACAATAAGCTGTCGTTAACAAACAGTAAACGGCAAACAATCATGCCGCTAACAGTAGTCAATGTCAGAAGATATTGACGCCAAGTTCAACACAGAACAACATACAACTAAATACAGAAAACTTACACAATTGCATTATTTAATTCATAAAAATCCTAGGGTACTACAATAAACCCTTTGGTAAATACTGACGATGCACTAAACCCAAAGATACGAGTGGCGACCAGCTTGAGCTCAGTACTCAGCTCGATCATTTGTACAAAACAATCATAAAACAATACACTGGGGGAAGCTCCATTATCAACTAGAATATGGTGTACATCATACCCATCGATGTCGTTGTGAACAACTAGTGTGACATCCTAGGGGACATTGAGGTCGACAAGGTCCTCGTCCGAAAAAAAGATTACACCGCTACAACCCCAAGGCTGCTTTGTGGAGCTCGGCCTAGCCATCGATGTGTAGGCTTTCCACTTCCTTCTGCTGTCGCCGCTTCTTGCCGCTCCCCCCGTGAGCACCAACATTGCCCTTTTGTAGGAGGGACGACCTTCTCATCATCGGAGTTAGCTGGTTGGGCTTACCGTCGACGACGTCCTTCCTGATGATGCCATATTGGAGCAAGTTTTCGATCTTGGCCTTCAAGGGCACTTGTCGGTCATGTGCACATAGTCCTTATGGTAGTCGTAGTACTTTTCAGAGCTGCTCTTCATTGGGTCCCCCTTATGGGATTAGGCCTCTAAAACCTTGGGAGCTTCTTGATCACCTACAATATCTAGGATAGGGACCTGCTGAACTGAGGTAGTTCTGTCCCCAACATGGCACATCGAGCCGTTGAGGCTGGTCGGGTCGACATAAAGTATCCTACTTGAAAGGTTGCGGAATTCCCTATATGGTAATCTAGAAGGGGGGTTGAATAGATTACTGTCAGTTAAAAAGTTCTTATCACCTTCTTTTCTCGAAGACACAGACTGTGAAAACTGTAACAGAGTTTGAACTAAACTTTGATGTGTGTAACTTGACAATGGATAGAGAAACAATCTATCAGACGTGTGTAGAGACACCGTGCCTACCAAACATCTAACGCAGAAACGTTCAAACCATAGGACACAGAGTTTTACGTGGTTCGGAGTACACAACTTGTGTATCCTACATCCACGGTCCACACACACACGCAGAAAAGACTGCTTATGAGCTAGTTCAACGACTACAACTCACACATATGAGTTGTCTGATGTGGAGCCACGATCAGAACAACACAAACCATGTGAATCACTGCTTGAGACACAACCACACACACACGGATATGTAAAAACCAAAACAGGGAAGAGTTCTAAGTTGAAACACAAATCCTGATTAAGAACTCTTCTGATGAATGTCTGGATGGACTTCAAGCTTCGTCTTGAGGGACACAACTTTATGGAGAGGCTTGAATCCATGACGATCAGACTTCAGTAGTGCTGGATCAACAGTTGGTTCAACCTCTGAACAACAGGGAGAAGCAGAGCAGCAGCAGCACTTCTTGTTCTTGAACTTTCTCTAGGGTTTTTGGTGGAGGCTGCTTCTGTACGAGATTACCTTCAAAAGATGGCTTATATAGTGTTGTCCACATATGGAGAGACGTGGTAGTTGGAACCACCATGTATAGCAACTTAAAAACTTTCTGAATCTGAAGGTCTTCTTTGTCTGTCGACAGCACTGGGTGCTCCTGTCGACAGGTGTTGACAGGCAGAGGACTGGGAGTTCGGGAGACAGTTTCCTATCAGAGGCTGTCGATAGGCGACACTGGTGCTGTCGACAGGCAGTCCTGTCCTAAAGTATGGCTTTCTGGTCTGTGTGCATCTGTCGACAGGGGACTTTCTGGCTGTCGACAGGTACCTATTTTTCTTGCTTTTCTTGATCTTTTGAACCTTGTTTTGATGCATGTCTTGCATAGTATCTCACCTACATAAAAGAACTCAGTTAGGGAGATATAATGACATATAAATGATCAATTAAACATGTTTGTTTCATTTGCATTCCAAGAGTCATTATCATCAAGTTTCATTACTTAACACTCACCAAATTTGTCCATGAAATGTTCATGCTCATCATCAAAAATAAAGATGTGATCTGTTGACTTAGCATTCTCATTAGGCATTCAACATATGACAACTCAACGTTCTCCCCCTTTTTGATGATGACAAAATGTTCAAATTGAGCCACAATTTTTTAACAATTTTTGAATTCATTTCTCAATTGATTTCTCCATGTATTGCATGTATTGCTCAATTGATTTCTCCCCCTTTTGACAACATCCAAAACAGGCATTCCACTGCATAGATCAATGTAACAGGAAGAGAAATTGTGCTTTCATTAATGAGTAGGCATTACAAAATAGCACATTGGACAAAATAACAAAAGGCAAATCAAGTAATCAACATGACTCTGAAAGGAAAAGACAACAGCAAGACGTGGACTAAAGACATCTAAGACACCTAGACCCTCTAAGCATCATCAGGACCAGGTGGGGTAGGGGCCTGACGATCCTCTTGAACATGGGAGGAGAGCCTAGTAAGCCTGAGCTGGATCTGGACTTGAGAGTCAGCCAGTGCTTCAATATTAGAGTCTACTGTGTCCAGTCGGTCATTCAACTTAGCAAAGCCGGTAGACATCTGAATTTGCAACTGAGCTATGAGATCTCTGATGGAAGGCTCAGTAGTGGTGTCACCAGCAGCAATGCTATCGCCATCTCCGAGAGCATCTACAGGCTCAGACTGGGAGTTTTCAGCTTCATCTTCAGCATCATCTTCATTGGTAGTGTTTTCATCTTCTACATCTTCATCATCACCCTTAGCTATAGCTTGGCCTTTACCCTTGAGGTCACGGGTCACAATGCCGTCTACCATTTTGTAGCCCATCCGTTGTGCAGCAGTAAGATCATAAGAGCTGCGAGACTTGAGGACAGTCATCTCTTCTTTTGGAATAGGAATATCAAGGAACAAGAAGAGGGAGGTGAGCTAACATGCGTAAGGCATGGACCTCTTGGAACTACGAAGGCAACTGCCGAGTATGGAGACCATGAGTTGTGGTAGATTGATGGGTTCAAGGTTCAAGAATTTATGGAGCAGGGACTTGTGAATGGAAGTCACAAGTTAGCGACTACCATCCTTCAGAACAATAATGGTTGTGAATATGTGGTGGATGAGACGATGAAGTGGAGGGAAGGAGTTAGCATTCAGTTGCTTACTAACCGTAGGGTCGTAAGACTGCAAAGTTATGAGGGTATGGTACTCTTCTGGGGTGGGATGATGGGACATGATATCTACCCCAGTGTTAGGGATTTGCAAGGCAACAAAGAGAAGATTAGGGGAAATTCGAAAGGAAGTCCCCTTGACTCTGGAATAGAGGTCACCTGTAGTAGTCTGGCGGAGATTATTGAAGAACTCCGTCACAGCGGTGGGAGAGTAGCGCTTGTGATCATAGCAGAACAGAGACCAACTCTGGACATCGAAGAGAGGCAGCAACCCAGAAAAAAGGTCTTCTAGAGATACAAAGTCGACGTAGTGGGGTTGCACAAACTTCGTGAAGGTTCCATGGACTTCGAGTAGTTGAAGGTTCTGAGGGATGATGAGCTCCGGCAGACGGTCTTCCCGGTGCTTCGTCCGGCGCTCTGCGGGTGCCTGTCTGGCTTCGGGAGACTGAGGACGATGACGGGAGGCCATCTTCCTGTCCGGTGGAGCCATTTGAAGTTGTATGTTGGAGTAGATGGTGACGGGAGAGAAGAAGAAGACAGAGGGAGGAAGGAACCGCAAAGGGGTGTATGTGCGACTTTGTCGCCCTGGGAAAGGAAGGGTTTGGGAAGAAGGAGGGAAGAAGAAGTTTTGGAAGTGGGAAAGGGTGGAAGGGGACGTGGAACCCTTTTATGGAAGTGATGTGAGAATTTTAAAGGATGGGTCCCACGAAATCCACCCTAAATTGATGTCCGATCGGCTTCCAGAAAACATGCTGTCGCCGGCCTTGTCAATAGGAGAAATGGGCCCTGTCGACAGGCACAGGCAGAATTGTGCCAGTTAGGTATTGTTGATAGACTTTCAAAGCATTTCAGCATCAAATATGTATATAAGATGGAAAATGGGTAATATCATATTAGAAAATGTCACGCCCCGATATTTAGCAGCGGAATAAATACCGGGAGGCGTGAACGATACAAATAGACGTATCACAGTTGAGTAACGCAGAGTAACAATTACATATAACCACACATTTCAGATCATAATAACGTCATCAAAGGTACTCATTATTTCATCTCAATCCACTAGTTAAACCTTACATAGAAAGAACTCACTGAAAATGGTTCATTATTCAAATAACAATGTTTCTCTAATACATCGACTACTGAAATGTCTATTTCTAAACTGTCAACTCCTCATATAACGGGTGCTCATCACTCTTGCCCGGCCCCATCGGACTCCACTTGTTCCTCATCACTACCTGAAAAGGGCAGGATGATAGGGTGAGCGAACTAGCTCAGTAGGATTTACATCTCAATATTGTGCGGGCACTAATATACGTGATTAACATTTTAATTAGGCAAGATATGAACATGTATATGATGACAATGCATGCAATACTAACAGATTGAATAGCAGAGTAGAACGGGTATCATTTCAGATCACATGTCGAGTTGCATATACAATGGACAGGTATTTCAAGAGTAGAATCATATTAAAAGAGATTGGCCATATTCAAACAGATATCATGCGTTCACATGATCAGAAGTATCATATCAAATCTGATCATATCATATCAAATCAAACTTATCATATCAAACAAAGGCACATTTTCACAATCTTGCATGTTCGTTGTGCTATGCCAAGCACCAAGAGTCCATACTCCCGCGGTTAATAAGTACGTTGGGGCGCTCCTCCCCAGGACCAGACAGGGCCCCTATTGCACAGGCATTGGTCAAATAGACCGAAGTCCCACGTTGTGCCGAACAAACATATTCATATTATGGCCACAGAGTTTCAATGACAAGCTCATAGTAAAAGGAACATGATCATTCATAGAGTCAAGGTATGACAAATAGCTCAAGAGAACAAAAGGCAGTATAACGACGTATCATGTTTCATAATCCATTAATGTCTTGACATGAGGGTATTTCTAAAGACAGATCGTATGCAGGACATGTGCTTTCTATCTCCAGGGTACTTCATGGTACAACCAGCTCGACATCTATGTGGAAATCCATAGAGTTCGGAGACTTATGGAAGTCTTAAGGAAAAGATCGCTAGCCTTGACTATTTAGAATGACCGATAAAGAGCTTTCAATTCCCCAAGGAGGGTGTGCCTATTCGTGCAAAGGTGTAAGTGACGAGTCACGGATCTTTCCTAGCATGTATGCATATGGACAAATAATTAATTGAACACCGGAAAACATGTAACTATTGAAACTCATATGCAAATCATGATATTAACTTCACTAACAAGTCCATACTAACATGTATTCATCCCCATATTCACATCATATTCTTATCATATCAATTGATAATAGGGAAGATCACAAGATAATCCAATGAACATAAGGACAATCACAATTACACATTAGAATCATATTCGTATCATTACCATTTTTCAATGAGTTGATTTCTTTTAGGTCCATGCATACTATATAACATTATGCACATGCTAGTAGACATCATGTAATGATCAGACCCAAGATATGCAATTTTTTTGCAAGGGTAGTGTCGACACACCCCTTACTGGTGTCGACTCAATGCTTCAAACACAAGGCAAAATAATGCAGAACTGGTCAAGTAGTGTCGACACTAGATCAGGTAGTGTCGACACTAGAGACCTTCCCAGAAAACCTTTTGTGCCAATCTGGGACAGTGTGTCGACACTAGATCAACTAGTGTCGACACTAGAGGCCTTCCCAGAACACCTTTTGGGATAATTTGGGACAGTGTGTCGACACTAGATCAAGTAGTGTCGACAATAGAGGCCTTCCCAGAAAAACATATAGGTCAAATGTAACCCGAAAACACGTCTCATGCAGTGATTTAATTAGCCCTCTTATAACTCTCTAATGAATGACAGTTAGATAAAACATTCAACACAAAATATGACGAGGACAACTAGTAGAAGAACTTTGATGTTTGGGGTTTGATCTAATTCGGTCTCAAATCCTGAGAAATATACAAAGAACATAAAGCTAAGTGCAGCCCGAAATCGCAGTATCATGCAGTGACTCTCTTAGCATGCCTATAACTCTCTAACAAAAGACTTTTGGACAAAATGTCCAACATAAAAGATGATCGTGACTACACGTAGAAGAACTTTCATGAAGGAAGTTTAGTCTAATTCGGCATCAAATCATGTGCATAATAAGAAGAACGGGAAAAGCCCTAACTGTGCGAGACTTAGGGACAACTACGAATAATCAATGTATACTCCATGAAAATTAGTCAAACCAAGTGCAAATGAACCTAGACTGGAAGAAATACATGATGGTGTTGGTTTTCTTTAATCTTGGCCGAAGAACACCTACCTTTGAATGCTAATAACTCTCTACAGATTTCTGGGTTGATGCAGAGCGAGGTTGAGGAAGACCACGTTTTCCCCAGCTGTTCTCCACAGCTCCAGTGCTCCAACTTGCTGCTCACGACCCCAACATGTTGCTAACCCTTCCCTAAATGTTTTGTGAGGAGTCCTTATAGTTTTAGAGTTCTAATTCATGTCCCAATGGAACTAGGAAAGGGGCTGCGAATTCTGCTTTCTACTTCCCAAAAATTCTGGGATTCTCTCACCCAAAGGAGGTAGCAACAGTTTAGGAAACCTCCTCTTAGGGTTGGGTCTGGTTTTGGCTTACCTTACATGACTAATCACCCTTATTTTAACCCTAAATTGCCCTCCCTAATCACTGCATAATTACATACATGAATTTTTGGGTATTTTCTTGTCCCAATTTCTATTCTTGGGCCAAGTGTGCTCCATTAGCCCAATCTTGTTAATGGGTTATTAATACATGATATTGGAAGTCTCTCCAATATGTTTATTTAATTTACGGTTGGGTCATTTTTCCATGTTAACAATTTTCCGACTTAGTTTCCCAATTTGGGTAACTTGGTCACGGGTGACGTACACTCGACCAATCAGATTTTTCGTTGCACGAATTCCTTCGTGGAACACTTAGGGACAATATTTGGGGTTGACTTATAATTTTTACGGTATTTTCGATGTGTTTTCTCTCGTACGATAATAGTATGTAAGTTTTATCATTCCGATAATTGCGGAATTTATTTATGCCCCTTTATTTCTAAAATTTTTAAATCACTAAATTTCTGGGGTGTTACATCCTCCCCCACTTAAGAAATTTGGTCCCCAAATTTACACATAATGGTGTAGTTCCTACCTGAGAATAGTTCTGGGTGGTTTTCTTCATTCTTTCCTCTGTTTCCCAGGTAGCATTAGTAACTCCGTCTCGACTCCATTGGACCTTCACCATAGGTATGGTACGATTCCTGAGTCGTTGAATCTTCCGATCCAACAGTTTGATCGGCTTCTCTTCATAAGTCAGGTCCTCCCGAATCTCCAAGTCCTCATGGTTGATTACATGGTCGGCATTGAATAAGTACTTCCTCAGCATGGATATGTGGAACACGTTATGCACGTTCGCCAGCTGTGGAGGTAGTGCAAGTCTATACGCCACCTGACCAATCCTTTCCAGGATTTCAAATGGCCCTAAGAATCTGGGACTCAACTTTCCTTTGATCCCAAATCTTTGTATTCCCCTTGAAGGTGAGACCTTCAAGAAAACATGTTCGTCAACCTGAAATTCTAGTTCTCTCCTTCTCTTGTCTGCATAACTCTTCTGCCTAGATTGTGCTATCTTTAGACGTTCCCAGATAATTTGAACCTTTCTGACAGTCGCCTCAATTAAGTCGGGTCCAACCCATTGGTTCTCCCCAACCTCTTCCCAACAAAGGGGTGATCTGCAACTCCTGCCATATAAGGCTTCAAATGGAGCCATCTTGATACTTGCCTGATAGTTGTTTTTATATGCGAACTCCATCAGGTACAACTGATCATCCCATCGACCTCTAAAATCCAGCACCAGAGCACGAAGCATATCTTCCACAATTTGATTGGTCCTTTCGGTTTGTCCATCAGTCTGAGGATGGAAGGTACTACTAAAGTTTAGTTTAGTACCCATTGCTACTTGTAAACGCTTCCAGAAGTGTGAAGTAAATCTAGGGTCCCGATCTGATATTATGCTAGATGGAACCCCATGCAATCTAACTACTTCCTTAACATATAGTGCAGCCAATACATCCACAGACCAGGTACTCTTAATCGGTAAGAAATGAGCCGACTTAGTCAATCGATCGACTACTACCCAAATTGCATCCATACCACCCCTAGTCTTGGGCAATCCCATGATAAAGTCCATACCGATGCTATCCCACTTCCATTCCGGGATTTCTAGTGGTAGCAGTCCACTAGCTGTACGGAAATGCTCGGCCTTGACTTTCATGCATGTTAAACACTATGACACATGATCGGCCACATCCCTCTTCATGTTCGGCCACCAGTACGACCTTTTTAAGTCTTGGTACATTTTTGTTGATCCAGGATGAATCGTGTACTTAGACTGGTGAGCTTCATTTAATAACCTATTCTTGAATTCTCCATGATTAGGGACACATGTTCTACCTCGGAATAACAATCTTCCCTCAGCTGATAGAGTAAAGTCAAGTCTTTGTTCTAGCTTCTCCCTAATCTCAACTGAGAACGGATCCTCTCCTTGTTTTAAGTCAGTAGATCGGATTGTATTTGGAGATTGGACATCATTACTTGTTTTTCCTTCCTTCCCACGTCTAAGTTCAAGCTTGCAAATTGCTCCAGTAATTTCTATTCGCCCAACATCATACTAGCTAGCATAGCTCCTGGTTGTCTACTTAAAGCGTCTGCCACTACATTGGCTTTCCCAGGGTGATATTGGATGGAAAAGTCAAAGTCCTTCAGGTACTCTAACCACCTCCTTTATCTCATGTTAAGCTCCTTCTGTGAGAACAAGTATTTCAAACTCTTATGGTTAGAAAAGACTTTAAATTGCTCACCATAGATATAATGCCTCCAAATTTTCAAGGCGAATACTACAGCTTCTAACTCCAGATCATGAACTGGTATTTCACTTCGTGGATCTTCAACTATCTTGAGGCATAAGCTATTACTTTCCCTTGTTGCATTAAAACTCATCCAAGACCTGTTCCAGAAGCATCTGAATAAATTTCAAATCCTCCCTCTTCAGTGGGTAAGGCGAGGACAGGAGCAGTAGTCAGACACTTCTTCAAGTTGTTAAAGCTTCCTTCACATTCTTCGGTCCACACAAATGAATTTTCCTTCCGGGTCAGCTTGGTTAATGGCACTGCAATCTTTGAGAAATCCTTTATAAACCTTCGATAATATCCTGCTAATCCTAGAAAGCTCCTAATCTCTGTGACACTTGTCAGTCTTTCCCATTTCGGTACCGCCTCAACCTTTGATGGATCAACAGCAATACCATCCTTGGTTACCACATGCCCCAAAAAGGATACCTCCTCAAGCCAAAATTCACATTTACTTAGCTTGGCATATAATTTATTCTCCCTTAAAATCTGTAATGAAATCCTCAAATGCTCCTCATACTCTTCCTTTGTCTTGGAATAGATCAATATATCATCGATGAATACCACCACAAATTTATCAAGATATGGGCGATAAATGCTATTCATCAACTGCATGAAAACTGCAGGTGCATTTGTTAGTCCGAAAGGCATAACAATAAATCCATAATGCCCATACCTGCTTCGGAAGGCTATCTTGTGAATGTCTTCTCCTTTGATCCTCAATTGATGATAACTGGATCTAAGATCTATTTTAGAGAAGTATTTAGCTCCAGATGATTGATCAAACAACTCATCAGTCCTTGGCAGAGGGTATTTGTTCTTGATAGTTAACTAGTTTAGTTGTCTGTAATCTATACATAGCCTCATCGACCCATCTTTCTTCTTGACGAAGAGGACAGGTGCACCCAAAGGCGATGTACTAGGTCGGATGAAACCCTTCTCTAACAGTTCCATCAGTTGCTCTTTTAATTCCTTCAGTTCTGCGGGAGACATTCTATATGGTGCCCTAGATATTGGTGCTGCTCCAGGGACCAACTCGATGGTAAAATCGACCTCTCGCTCAAGAGGAATTCCTGGCAAGTCTTCTGGAAAAACGTCAGCGTACTCGCTGACAACATGGATGTCCTCCACTTTGACTTCCTTCTTTGTGATGACAACAGTAGCAAGAAAGGCCATACAACCTTTCCTCAACATCCTCTTGGCTTTTAATGCAGAGATAAGTGACAATCTCCTGCGGTTTCTATCCCCTGTGAACACTAGTTTTGGGTAATGGCTAAAGGTTACCCGACTTCTCCTGCAGTTGATACTAGCCCCATGTTCAGACAACCAATCTGCTCCGAGTATCACATCATACCCCTCCATATCCATACATATTAAATTTGCTGGTAGGTTTTGGGTGTCAATCATCACTTCATTGGATGGTATATGGTTTGTAAGATTGGTGCCAGGACCAATCGGGGTTGACACAACTATTCCGGATTTCATTGGGATGGGTTTCATAGGTAGGGTGTCAACAAATGTTTGAGATATAAAGGAATGCGTAGCTCCTGTATCAAAGAGAACATATGTGGGTCGGGAAAGAATAGTAAGTGTACCTTCCACGACACCTCCTTCTTTAGCAGCTTCAGGTTCCTGAATAGCTTGCAAGCGGCCTTGCCTCTTCTGTCCATTCGGACGCTTGTCCTGAGGGGCTTGTTCTTTCAGCATTGGGCAGTCAGAGATCCTATGGTCACGACTACCATAGCGTAGGCATCTCCCTTGCGCTCTCCAGCATTGTTCAGGCCGGTGACCAGCTTTGTCACAATGTTTGCACCTCTTTCCCGATGCCACCACTATCTGCTTACCTAACTCCTTTGGCTTTTTATCAGCTGGTTCATTTACTCCGCCACTGGGCCTTTTCTTCCCAATGGTCGGCTGATACCTTCCTGTAGATGACACTTGCTCCCTTTTTACGGATTTTCCCTTAATTCTCTCGGTAGTCTCCATGGCATCTTCCAATAACTGAGCCTTCCTTACCATGTCAGCATAGGTTTGAATGTCCATTGGCGCCAGTTGAGTGATGAATTGGGGCCTCAAGCCATTCAGAAAGCGTTTTGCCTTCATCCTTTCTATCCCAATCAAGTGAACAACATATCGGGACAGACGAGAGAATTGGGCCTCATACTCGGCCACATTGAGTCCTCTCTGCTTTAAAGCCGCAAATTCGGCTGTTTTCCGTTCTTGAACCCTCTCAGAAAAGTACTTGGTGTTGAATTGCTCAATGAACTGAGCCCATGTTAGTTGCTGGCCATTCAGGGTTGCTTCTACCGACTCCCACCACACCCTGGCATCCTTTTCCAATTGGAAAGTCGCCAGTAGTACTTTGTTCTGGTCTGTGCATTGCATGACCCTGAATATCCTTTCAATTTCCTTGACCCAGTGTTCAGCAACATCTGGGTCAGTATTCCCTTCAAACCTAGGCGGATCCATATTCTGAAAATTCCGATGGAGATCACCGGTTCCGCGGTTACCTCCACCCTGGGTGGCTTGCAGGTTAGCCTGAGTCAAGTTCTGTATTGTTTGTTGCATGCTCCTAGCCTGGGCACGTTCAGCATCCATTGAGGTAATAAATACCTTCAAGATAATAACATGAGTCAGTCCTCTAAATATATCACATGTGACTTCTATTCCCATGGTTCTACCCAAGCTCACATTGGGTACGACAGATTTTGACTCGTGTGATCTAGTTTCATCCTATGTTCCGATTCCCTTGGACCCTAATGTTTAGGGCTCTGATACCAACTGTCACGCCCCGATATTTAGCAGCGGAATAAATATCGGGAGGCGTGAACGATACAAATAGACGTATCACAGTTGAGTAACGCAGAGTAACAATTACATATAACCACACATTTCAGATCATAATAACGTCATCAAAGGTACTCTTTATTCCATCTCAATTCACTAGTTAAACCTTACATAGAAAGAACTCACTGAAAATGGTTCATTATTCAAATAACAATGTTTCTCTAATACATCGACTACTCAAATGTCTATTTCTAAACTGTCAACTCCTCATATAGCGGGTGCTCATCACTCTTGCCTGGCCCCATCGGACTCCACTAGTTCCTCATTACTACCTGAAAAGGGCAGGATGATAGGGTGAGCGAACTAGCTCAGTAGGATTTACATCTCAATATTGTGCGGGCACTAATATACGTGATTAACATTTTAATTAGGCAAGATATGAACATGTATATGATGACAATGCATGCAATACTAACAGATTGAATAGCAGAGTAGAACGGGTATCATTTCAGATCACATGTCGAGTTGAATATACAATGGACAGGTATTTCAAGAGTAGAATCATATCAAAAGAGATTGGCCATATTCAAACAGATATCATGCGTTCACATGATCAGAAGTATCATATCAAATCTGATCATATCATATCAAATCAAACTTATCATATCAAACAAAGGCACATTTTCACAATCTTGCATGTTCGTTGTGCTATGCCAAGCACCAAGAGTCCATACTCCCGCGGTTAATAAGTACGTTGGGGCGCTCCTCCCCAGGACCAGACAGGGCCCCTATTGCACAGGCATTGGTCAAATAAACCGAAGTCCCACGTTGTGCCGAACAAACATATTCATATTATGGCCACAGAGTTTCAATGACAAGCTCATAGTAAAAGGAACATGATCATTCATAGAGTCAAGGTATGACAAATAGCTCAAGAGAACAAAAGGCAGTATAACGACATATCATGTTTCATAATCCATTAATGTCTTGACATGAGCGTATTTCTAAAGACAGATCGTATGCAGGACATGTGCTTTCTATCTCCAGGGTACTTCATGGTACAACCAGCTCCACATCTATGTGGAAATCCATAGAGAGCGGAGACTTACGGAGGTCTTAAGGAAAAGATCGCTAGCCTTGCCGATTCAGAATGACCGGCAGAGAGCTTTCAATTCCCCAAGGAGGGTGTGCCTATTCGTGCAAAGGTGTAGGTGACGAGTCACAGATCTTTCCTAGCATGTATGCATATGGACAAATAATTAATTGAACACCAAAAAACATGTAACTATTGAAACTCATATGCAAATCATGATATTAACTTCACTAACAAGTCCATACTAACATGTATTCATCCCCATATTCACATCATATTCTTATCATATCAATTGACAATAGGGAAGATCACAAGATAATCCAATGAACATAAGGACAATCACAATTACACATTAGCATCATATTCGTATCATTACCATTTTTCAATGAGTTGATTTCTTTTAGGTCCATGCATATTATATAACATCATGCACATGCTAGTAGACATCATGTAATGATCAGACCCAAGATATGCAATTTTTTTGCAAGGGTAGTGTCGACACACCCCTTACTGGTGTCGATACAATGCTTCAAACACAAGGCAAAATAATGCAGAACTGGTCAAGTAGTGTCAACACTAGATCAGATAGTGTCGACACTAGAGACCTTCCCAGAAAATCTTTTGTGCCAATCTGGGACAGTGTGTCGACACTAGATCAACTAGTGTCGACACTAGAGGCCTTCCGAGAACACCTTTTGGGATAATTTGGGACAGTGTGTCGACACTAGATCAAGTAGTGTCGACACTAGAGGCCTTCCCACAAAAACATATAGGTCAAATGTAACCCGAAAACACGTCTCATGTAGTGATTTACTTACCCCTCTTATAACTCTCTAACAAATGACATTTAGACAAAATGTTCAACACAAAATATGACGAGGACAACTAGTAAAAGAACTTTGATGTTGGGGGTTTAATCTAATTTGGTCTCAAATCCCAATCAATATATGAAGAACATAAAGCTAAGTGCAGCCCGAAATCGCAATATCATGCAGTTACTCTCTTACCATGCCTATAACTCTCTAACACAAGACTTTTGGACAAAACGTCCAACATAAAAGATGATCGTGACTACAAGTAGAAGAACTTTCATAAAGGAAGTTTAGTCTAATTTGTCATCAAATCACATGCATAATAAGAAGAACAGTAAAATCCCTAACTGTGCGAGACTTAGGGACAACTACGAATACTCAATGTATACTCCATGAAAATTAGTCAAACCAAGTGCAAATGAACCTAGACTCGAAAAAATACATGATGGTGTTGGTTTTCTTTAATCTTGGCCCGAGAACACCTACCTTTGAATGCTAATAACTCTCTGCAGATTTCTGGGTTGATGCAGAGCGAGGTTGAGGAAGACCACGTTTTCCCCAGCCGTTCTCCACACCTCCAGCGCTCCAACCTTGCTGCTCACGACCCCAACTTGTTGCTAACCCTTCCCTAAATGTTTTGTGAGGAGTCCTTATAGTTTTAGAGTTCTAATTCATGTCCCAATGGAACTAGGAAAGGGGCTACGAATTTTGCTTTCTACTTTCCAAAAATCTGGGATTCTCTCACCCAAAGGAGGTAGCAACAGTTTAGGAAACCTCCTCTTAGGGTTGGGTCCGGTTTTGGCTTACCTTACATGACTAATCACCCTTATTTTAACCCTAAATTGCCCTCCCTAATCACTGCATAATTACATACATGAATTTTTGGGTATTTTCTTGTCCCAATTTCTATTCTTGGGCCAAGTGTGCTCCATTAGCCCAATCTTGTTAATGGGTTATTAATACATGATATTGGAAGTCTCTCCAATATGTTTATTTAATTTACGGTTGGGTCATTTTTCCGTGTTAACAATTTTCCGACTTAGTTTCCTAATTCGGGTAACTTGGTCACGGGTGACGTACACTCGACCAATCAGATTTTTCGTTGTACGAATTCCTTCGTGGAACACTTAGGGACAATATTTGGGGTTGACTTATAATTTTTATGGAATTTTCCGATGTGTTTTCTCTCGTACGATAATAGTACGTAAGTTTTATCATTCCGATAATTGCGGAATTTATTTATCCCCCTTTATTTCTAAAATTTTTAAATCACTAAATTTTCGAGGTGTTACAGAAATTGTCATAGCCACACATATTTGGGACACATCAAGAATCTACAATGGTTGTGACATAATATTCCCCGATTCACCAGGGACAATAGTGAGATTGCATTAAACAAAAACATGTGTTGATAAAAGACCCTCTTGAATAATGTCATTTACAAGAGACCATTTTCCTTAGTTAGTGATGTACACAAGATCAATGAGTTGTATGTCAACATGGTGAGTTAAACAAAAACCACTTAATGGCCTTGGCAGGACAAAATGGGAGGCTTCACTCTATTTCTTCTAATTTTGTATATATATATTTTAAGCATAAGAGAAACCGTGGTAATTAGGAGCACTTGACCTTTTTACGTGAAGATGGACATTTGTGGTGCCCGTATCCCCAGTTACTCAGTTGAGTAACCATCAGACCATTTTACAGAGTTAATGAGTGAGCCGTTTGACGCGAAGATAGACAGTTGTGATACCCGTATCCCCGGTTACATAGCAATACTCAACATTGCTCTATCTTTTCTCCTTTCTTTTTGAACACTTTGTGTTTTGTTTTGAAACAGGTAGCTTTTCTCCCGTAATTTTGATTGACTTTTCCTTGTTCATGTTTAAAATCAAGGTCAAGAAGTAGAAGAAGTTTAAAAAACCAATGTAGGACACAACCCTCAATGACCTAGAAACGAATCACATGACTTTTGAAAAATGATATTTTACAAATTAGTTATTCAATTGAGTTAATTTAAGCGCGTGATTTTTTTTGATGTGCTCAAGTTAATGCAACTTAGACTCATAAGGAATAGTATGTCAAAATCATTGTGATTTAGACAATATCTTAGATATCATGTGGATATGATAAGTTGTAATGTTGGCATTTCCCATTTTTCACCTTAAATACTTTCAATAAGGAGGCTCATGAAGAATTGTGGACCAAAAAGAGAAGAATTTGAAGAGACTGGTCCATCTGTCGACAGCCTTTTGGGGCCTGTCGACAGCTGCTGACAGAGATGAAGGATGAAGGCTCTGGAGGGATGTTCCTGTCGACAGGCGATGGAGGGCTGTCGACAGGTACTGAGAGACAGAGAAAAGAGGATTGCGGGTGGACTGGAGCTGTCAGAGGCTGTCGACAGCAGCTTGGGGGCTGTCGACAGGGACTTCAGAAGAAATGTTTTTGAAGGCAGAATGAGAGAGATTGTTGAATGTTCATTCAAGGGAAGTAAAGCAATAGCCAAAGACATGTTTACCTCTGGAATTTCACTCACCTACCTTAAGATAGCTCCCCCATAGTGTGTGTATGTGAAGACTCACCATTCAAGCAGTTCAAAAATAATTCAAGCAAGAGTTTCACATAGTCAACATCACACCATTCATGAAATATTTTTGTTATTTTATTATATATATATATATATATATTTTTTTTTTTGAATGATTGGGCAAATTGTAAAGAAACTAAATACTTTATCTAGAATAGATGTCCCTTTTTCACTTCAACTATGGATACGTGGCAGAGAATGTTCTCTCACGCATAATGAAAGTTTCCAAACAAGCATAACTTGTTTTTCGACAAATCACCATTTGATATACCACATAGTTGTTGCACACAAGGAACATATATTCCAGATTTGGTATGAGTTTCATTGCATTTTGTACAAACCCAATTCTCTTCTTATTGTAGTGAACCTATCCTCAGCCAATGGTTTTGTGAAGATGTCAGCTAGTTGTTTCTCAGTGGGTATGAAGCTCAGCTCTAAGGTCTTGTTGGCTACCTCATCTCTCAGAAAATGGTGTCTAATCTCTATGTGCTTTGTTCTAGAGTGTTGAATTGGGTTTTTTGAGAGATTGATTGCACTAGTGTTGTCACATAGAATATGTGTGCATCCAATGTCAATGTTGTAGTCAGACAATTGACTTTTTATCCACAACACTTGAGCCGCACAACTCCCTGTAGCAACATATTCTGCCTTTGCAGTGGAGAGTGCAACCGAGTGTTGCTTCTTGGATGTCAAGGAAACCATGCAACCACCAAGAATTTGGCAATAGCCACTAGTGCTTTTCCTGTCAATTTTACATCCAGCATAGTCAGCATCAGAATAAGAGACCAAGTTGAAGCTACTACCTACTGGATACCAAAGACCCATATCATGCGTACCTGAGAGATATCGAAATATTCTCTTAACTGCAACCAAATGGCTTTCCTTTGGACTAGATTTGTATCTAGCACAAAGGCAAACACTGAATTGAATGTCCGGTCTACTTGCAGTAAGATATAAAAGGGAGCCAATCATACCTCGAAATTGCTTTGCATCTACCGGTTTACCTTTCTCATCACTTTCTAGTTTTATGCTTGTGCTCCTTGGTGTTGAGGCAGGCTTGGCTTGTTCGAACTGAAATCTTTTCAGTAGATATTTGACATACTTTTCTTGGTTGATGAAGAATCCATCTTCCATTTGTTTCACCTGCAAACCAAGAAAGAATTGAAGCTCCCCCATTAAGCTCATCTCAAATTCACTGTGCATGTGTTTTGAAAACTCTTTACACAGTGATGGGTTAGTAGAGCCAAATATAATATCATCCACATAAACTTGAACAACAATTATGTGATTGCGGACTCTCTTAGTGAAAAGAGTTTGGTCTACTTTACCTCGTGAGTAATTTTTGCTTACCAAAAATGTACTGAGCCGGTCGTACCAAGCTCGGGGTGCCTGTTTCAAACCATAAAGAGCTTTGTGCAATTTAAACACATGGTTAGGTTTATCATGATCCTAAAAGCCAGGTGGTTGAGAGACATAGACTTCCTCTTTGATGTAGCCATTCAAGAAGGCAATTTTTACATCCATTTGAAAAAGCTTGAACTTGTTTGAGCATGCATATGCTAGCAAGATTCTAACTACTTCTATCCTAGCTACAGGAGCAAATGATTCTTCAAAGATAACACCAAATTCCTGATTATATCCCTTTGCAACCAGTCTAGCCTTATTTCTCACCACTTTACCCTCTTTATTTAGTTTATTCCTAAAGACCCATCTTGTCCCTATGACAGAAATTTCAGGGGTTCTAGGAACTAGACTCCAGACACTATTTCTCTGAAATTGCCCAAGCTCCTCATGCATAGCATCAATCCATGAGTTTTCCTTTAAAGCTTCTTCAACATTTTTAGGTTCCACGTGAGACACAAATGCTAGATGATCCTGTTCAACTATTTCCCTAAGCTGAGACCTAGTTTGAACTTTTTCATTCACATCTCCTATTATGTTCTCAAGTGGATGATCTTTAGAGTACCTGACATTTGTGACTGTTGAAGGTCCTAGTTGATCTTGCATTTGAGGAGGTTGTTCTGGAGGAGGGTGTGCTTAAGGAGTTTCAGCTTGAGGCTCCTCTTGTTGTGGATCTTCTTCAAGTTCATCATTTTGATTTCTAAACAAATTGCATCATCCTCATCATCGTACCTGCGAAGATGTTCACTATTAGTCTTGGAGACAATTTTTGAGTTTGCTTTTTTCTTTATTTGAAGTTCCCCAAGTGTTGTTCCTTCAGCTTCATGTTCAAACCTGTAAGCATTCGAGATGTTAGGCTTTGATTGAGATTCATCAAAAACAACGTGTGGAGTTTCTTCCACCGTTCTAGTTTTAAGATTAAATACCCTGTAAGCTCCAGAGTGTTTTGAATATCCAAGAAGAATGCCTTGATCACTTTTGGCCTCAAATTTGTCTGGATCAGCTTTATCATTATTATGAATGAAAACTTTTGAGCCAAAAACTCTGAAATACCCGATACTAGGTTTCTTACCTTTCAGAAGTTCGTAGGGAGTTTTCTTTATGACAGGTCTTACCATGGCTCTATTGAGTATGTAGCATGAAGTGTTCACTGCTTCTGCCCAAAACGTCCTGGCAAGTTGACTTTCAACTAAAAGAGTGCGAGCCATTTCCACCAAAGTTCTGTTCTTTCTCTCCACTACTCCATTTTGTTCAGGAGTCCTTGAGAGGAGAACAAATGTTCTATCCCGTGGTGCCTGCAGAAATCAGAAAAAGAGTTGTTATCAAATTCTCCCCCATGATCAGTGCGGATTGAGCATATTTTGTGAACATTTACATGCTCAATTTTATTGAAGAATTCCTCAAACAGTCTCATTGCTTCCTTTTTGTGTGCGAGGAACTTTACCCATGTGAACCTGGAGAAGTCATCTACAATGACAAAACCAAAGCGTTTGCCACTGAGACTTAGTGTTCTAGTAGGTCCAAACAAGTCCATGTGCAGAAGTTCATAGGCTTTAGAAGTGCTTACCGGTGCTTTTGATTTGAAGGATTTCCTTGTCTGTTTTCCCTGTGCACATGCATCACAGAAACTTTCATTTTTATTAAAGGAAATGTTAGGGAGTTCACTTACTAACTTCAGCTTCATGATCTTGTGCAGGACATTGTAGCTTGCATGGCCAAGCCTACGATGTCACAGTGTGAGCTCATCCTGTTCATTTGCCACAAGACACAAGTCTTCATTTTCTGGATCATCTAAATCAACCATGTAGATGTTGTTCACCCTCTTTCCAGAAAATTTCAAACTTCCTGTATCCTTATCAATGATTTGACATGTGCTTGATTCAAAGATAACTTAGTGACCTTTATCACACAATTGACTTATGCTAAGCAAATTGTGATGAAGGCCATCCACCAATAGTACATTGTCAATTGAGTTGGAGACAGACTTATACCGACCTTACCTGAGCCGATGATTTGGCCTTTGTTGTTACTTCCAAAGATGACTTGACCGCCGTCTTTTTCCACCAATAGACAGAATTTTTCTTTATCGCCCGTCATATGCCTCGAGCAGCCACTATCCAAGTACCATTTGTTTTGATTTTGGGCTGCTAGGCATTCCTGCATATGTGGATAGACAAGAGGTTTTGGTACCCAAATTACTTTGGGTCCCACTATATCATTCATGCCAAACAGTAAATGCTTCGGAATCCAAATTTGTTTGATTTTCAGTTTATTTGGACTGTTCCAGAATTGTTTTTCATTATGCTCGACCTTTTTACAGAAATTGCATGATGAAGGTGTTTCTAAAGCAATGAGCTTTTTGTTTTGAGGAATATGCATGGGCATTTTATCTTTCTGTTGCCTGGTCAGCTTTCCTTTGGAAGCTAGTTTACGGTCCTTTCGACAACCCTCTTTGGGGCTATTGACAGGTTTTACAGTTTTGTTGGCAATAGATTTGGTTTTCTTGGGTTCCTGTTTATTGCCTTTGGCTTGACTTGTAGTTTTCATTGATGGGATTTGTTTGCTTGTGCTTGGGTTGGAATCAATGAAAGATGTCAACAGATTTTTACCCATTACTTTTGGTTTAACAGGTTGATATCCAATTCCATGTTTTGCAACAAACACATTAGATACCAAGATTGCATCAAGATTTTGTTTACCCTTGACAAACCTAGTTAGATCTTCAGATTTTCCCTTAAGTTGCTCTTCAGCCTTTTTCAACTTGTCTTTAACTTCAACAAGTTCATCTTGAAGAGTTTTAAGGGAATTGCTTAGATCATCTTTTTCTTTTTGAGCTTCTTACAATTTCAGTTTCAAGCCATCCATTTCCTCACTGTGTGCTTGTTCATCAACTTTCATCATTTCAATTTCTTTATTCAAGGATGCAATTTGTTCATTATGGTTGGTGTCATGAACAAAGGAGTTGATTTTCTTTTTCAGTGCTTTATCTTTAGACTTAAACTCACAAATTGTTCGAATAAAACAGTATAAGCTTCTTCTCATTCATCAACAGAATAAGTTTCAAAGGAAGAATTTACCTCATTGGTGTCGTCGCTTCTTGCCATTAGAAACTGAACTTCATCATCTCCAGAGGTAGCTTGATTGTTCTCATCTTCATCTTCATCACTCCAAGTTGCCAACATTGCCTTGGCTTTCTTGAAGGCGAATTTCTCCTTTTTCAGTTTCTTCTTGAGCTCGGGGCACTCTCCTCTCATGTGCCCTTGCTTCTTGCACTCATAGCACACAATTTCAGATTTCTTGTTAGTCTCAAATTTGTTAGCAAAGTCTTTCTTTTGGAAAGGTTTAGAATTACCTGACCCTCTCCTTTTGAATTTCAGGAACTTTTTGAATCGTCTAGTGAGCATGGCCATTTCATCATCCTCACTCTCACTAGATGATTCAAACTCCTCACTTTCCTGAGGTGCATCCTTTTTGGAACCTGAAGAACTTTTCTTGGAAACCCTTAAAGCAATTAACTTTCTAGGATTTTCTTCAGTTTCCTTTCTTTTCACATTTATTTCGTAAGTCATTAGAGAGCCAATCAGTTCATCCAATTTCATTTTTGAGAGATCTTTAGAATCCTCAATGACAATGGCTTTGGTGTTCCATGAGGATGGAAGAGACCGAAGTATCTTCCTCACCAAATCACTCTCTGAGTATTCATTCTTTAGACCTTTCAAACCATTTATAATTAGCATGAATCTTGCAAACATGTCAGAGATAGTTTCATCATTGTTCATTTTAAACATTTCATATTCAGAAACTAACATGCTTGCTTTGGATTCCCTTACCTCGGACGTACCTTTGTAGATCAATTCAAGTTTGTCCCACATCTCTTTTGCTGAGGTGCACGTGGAGACTCTTGAATATTCCTTTGGGTGGACCGCGCATTGCATCATATTGAGGGCGCTCCAGTTGAGTGTCCCCTTTGCAATTTGGTCCTTTGTCCAGGTATCTTCGTCCTCGGGAAGGGTGTATGGTCCTTTGCTGATGATCTTCCAAAGCTCGAAGTTTTGTGCTCTTAGGAATACCTACATACGGTTTTTCCAGTATGAGTAGTCAGTGCCATCAAAGAAGGGTGGCCTGGTCACTGAGTGTCCCTCGGCCATGTATCCCTTGTTAGATTCCGTGAGATCAAAGTTCTCCTGATCGTAAGATCAACAAGTATAGCAGTAAATCAGAGAAACCAAGCTCTAATACCAATTGAAAGGTTGCAGAATTCCCTATATGGTAATCTAGAAGGGGGGTTGAATAGATTACTGTCAGTTAAAAAGTTCTTATCACCTTTATTTCTCGAAGACACAGACTGTGAAAACTGTACCAGAGTTTAAACTAAACTTTGATGTGTGTAACTTGACAATGGATAGAGAAACAATCTATCAGACGTGTGTAGAGACACCGTGCCTACCAAACATCTAACGCAGAAACGTTCAAACCATAGGACATAGAGTTTTACGTGGTTTGGAGTACACAACTTGTGTATCCTACGTCCACGGTCCACACACACAAGCAGAAAAGACTGCTTATGAGCTAGTTCAATGACTACAACTCACACACACGAGTTGTTTGATGTGGAGCCACAATCAGAACAACACAAACCACGTGAATCAAGCACAAGGACTGCTTGAGAAACAACCACACACACACGGATATGTAAAAACCAAAACAGGGAAGAGTTCTGAGTTGAAACACAAATGCTGATTAAGAACTCTTCTAATGAACGTCTGGACGGACTTCAAGCTTCGTCTTGAGGGACACAACTTGATGGAGAGGCTTGAATCCACGATGATTAGACTTCAGTACTGCTGGATCAACAGTTGGTTCAACCTCTGAACAACAGGGAGAAGCAGAGCAGCAGCAGCACTTCTTGTTCTTGAACTTTCTCTAGGGTTTTTGGTGGAGGCTGCTTCTGTACGAGATTACCTTCAAAAGATGGCTTATATAGTGGTGTCCACATATGGAGAGACGTGGTAGTTGGAACCACCATGTATAGCAACTTAAAAACTTTCTGAATCTGAAGGTCTTCTTTGTCTATCGACAGCACTGGGTGCTCCTGTCGACAGGTGTTGACAGGCAGAGGACTGGGAGTTTGGGAGACAGTTTCCTGTCAAAGGCTGTCGACAGGCGACACTGGTGCTGTCGACAGGCAGTCCTGTCCTGAAGTATGGCTTTCTGGTCTGTGTGCATCTGTCGACAGGGGACTTTCTGGCTGTCGACAGGTACCTGTTTTTCTTGATCTTTTGAACCTTGTTTTGATGCATGTCTTACATAGTATCTCACCTACATAAAAGAACTCAGTTAGGGAGATATAATGACATATAAATAATCAATTAAACATGTTTGTTTCATTTGCATTCCAAGAGTCATTATCATCAAGTTTCATTACTTAACACTCACCAAATTTGTCCATGAAATGTTCATGCTCATCATCAAAAATAAAGATGTGATCTGTTGACTTAGCATTCTCATTAGGCATTCAACATATGAGAACTCAACAACTTGGGCATCTCCTCCTCCTGCCTTGGCTTCTTTTAGGCTGACAAGCTACTCAACGCACCCTCATTAGTGAGCCATTGCAGCTTGCCAGTGGCCCCCAGAGTGGGCTTGAGTTGCACATACTTTTGCATGCAAGAGTGGAGGTCAGCTAGCGACACCAGGTGCTTCTTCACAATCGACGGGACAAAGAATGCGTTGTTGCACAGTCGGACGAGGATGTTGATAATGGTTGACAAGGTGGTGATTAGGGTTGGTTGTCCCCTTGTAGCGTCGAAACTTGAGAGCTATAGCTTTGATGGGATTAAAACTGTTGTAATCTCCTCGACGAACGACGAGGAGGACGACAAGGTCAGGACTGAGGGAGGTCGAGTGCCGTGCTAGAGAGCCTCAATATTTCAGTTCATCTCTAGGAGATCCTCTTTCATAGAGGCTCTCTATCCGCGACAAGCCCCGTGGTCAGCATTAACTTCGCTGAGTAGTGGTCGGGCTCTAGAATCCTCGGTGCTATTGTGTCCACTGTTGCCTTGGCAGTGGGAGGCATCATCAGACCGACCGGTGGTGGGGGAGAAACAGAATGTATCACTGCTGTGGCGACGTAGCCATGGCGACCTATCGGTGGAGTAGGAGGAGGAGGTGGAGGAGTCTGCATGGCTGGCTCTTATGGAAATCTTGGCACCGCACCGCCCCACGCTCGCCACTGCCGAGGCCGAGGTAGCCACAACTGAGCCTCCAAGAGTCATCGGTTCTACTATGTCAGTAGGTTCATCATATGTTGCATTGTCTTAAAGGATTGTTCAATTCGGTCAAGAAGCATGGACGTTGTAGAGTTTGCAGAGTTCTGGTTGCTTGCACCAGACCCTCCACCGATGACTTCCTCAGGGGCCTCGATTAGGCCAACATTCTCGTCGACAGTACGGTTGATGATAGAATTTCCCTTAGGAGCCATGGAAGCCAAGAAGTCACTTATCATAGATGGTGCCAAAAATGATGTGGTTGCTCTTGTGAGGTCGGCCTGGGCCGAGGTGGCTAGGATCAGTTGGCCCGTGTCGCTGATGAGAGCAGTTGTTCGACCTGCAATACCACTGAAGGCCTTAGTAGGGAGACATTTCAAAGCTCAAGTCAGTAGTGGTCAAATAGAATGGCAGGGTGTCGGATCATAAAGAGTGCGTACCTGTAAGCATCAAACCTACCCCCTTATATAATGGGCTGAACGACCATGAACCATCAAACATTCCTGCGGGTCTCGCCCCTCACGCCTCATCGGCCAAATTGTGACCTTAATGGGTGCTGTGTCGTTACAGGGCGCACAAGTAATAGCTACTAACTCAATGGTCAAGTAGTGAACCGTTACGTGAGCCATGATGCCCGAGATTTTCGCGGCCATATTTTGCACTCCATGTCATGTAGAGTCGAGGGCAACTGCCTTGGGCCACAGTCGAGATGAGTCAACCATGCATCACCTTGACATTGGTTGAGGCCAATGCTCAAGACTTGGAAGAGTGGAAAGTTACCCGTGTCAGTGTTCAATGAAAAAGAATGAGAACATAGTGCGTCGATGAACATTAAAAGTACATCACCTCTTCAAACCACGTAAAATCTTCTGTGTTTGTGTGGTTTGATCCCTTCTTTTGGTTTTATCCATCGTTACATGTACTTCAACTTTTAACACTCTTTAAGTTTCTGGGAAGTTTCTGCGTACTTGTGCTCACTTAGTAGTTGTCCTCGTGTGTCTAGTTGGCTGTCATCTTCTTTCTTTCTCTATGCACAT
This sequence comes from Colocasia esculenta, assembly GCA_014218235.1. Lineage (NCBI taxonomy): Eukaryota > Viridiplantae > Streptophyta > Magnoliopsida > Alismatales > Araceae > Colocasia > Colocasia esculenta. The sequence goes on from CM024762.1 coordinate 36,953,304, forward strand.
ACTTTGTATTTTGGATTGAATAGTATAATATCAATACACAATCATCTTTATTTATCTTTGTATGTACTTTGTATTTTGGATTCAATAGTATAATATCAATCCATTCATATATGCTAAAAATAACGACAATGTGTTGAACAAATTGTAGTTTTTAAATTCCCTTGTCATTTGGAGATATTTCAGAGCACTAGAGTTTCCATCGAAATGATATCTCAGAAGCAATAGCACTAATCTACAGGAGATGAAGGCAATTGCTTGAAAGAAAAGGGGATTGAGACCACATTTCGAGAAGAGCTTTTGTTCTATGTAAACATCTTATTGACCCAAAAAGGAAGAAACAGACGGGCTGAAACGCAACGCAGACGATGGGTGGTAATACATTTTATTTTTTGAATTTTAACTAAATATCGTTAAGAGCATCTCGTTAAGGTCACGATGATTGATGTAATCTAATAGGAAAAGTCTCATTGCACATCGGAGGTGTGCAACAAACTCTCAGCCCCACATTGAGGGGGGGGGGTGGCTAAGATCACATGCCCCCCATTGGGGGTGGCCCAATTGCGGGGTAGTTTGGTGTAACTCAATCCAATAAAATGAGACGTGGGTGGATCTTAGGGCACGGGCCACATGGAGAGACGTACGGCCAAGGCCCAGTTGACCAGTGACACAATTCAAATGGCTAAACGTGTTAGGCCCGGTCCCTAGTTTGTAGTGCCCATATAAAAATATTCTGGAAATTATTTTTAAAATAATTCTATTTTAATAAATATTTATCTAAATAGGTCCAGTACGATGCCTACATATTTGGAAGTGTGAAAACTTTTCCATATCCCCTATGTATTTTACTTTGAGCACCACTTGGTGCAAACTTGGTTTGCACCAAGTGGTGCAAACTACACCCCCATTGGGGGAGCACAACCCTAGGGTTGTGCTCACCCCCAATGGGGTGTAGTGACATCACCCCACCCAATGGGTGGGGGAGCTTGTTGCAAACCGCCACATGGCGGTTTGCAACAAGTGTTTTCCTTTTACTTTTTTCATGCCATGTCACCCACATCATGGAGAGAAAGAGAGAGGGAGAGAGAGGAAGTCAGTACCCTGAGCACCGGCATCCCATCGCAGTTGCCCAACACCCCTGCAGCAAGAGAGAGATAGACATAAAGAGAGAGAGTAGCGATCGAAGGAGAAAGAGATAGCAGTGCGGGAGAGAGAAAAAAAGATGATGTGCAAAAGTGTCCTGGAGGAGAGAGAGAGAGAGAGAGAGAGAGAGAGCACTACAAGAAAAAGTAAAAATAGCGACTGACACTTTCAGTCTCTATTTAGTCGCTGAAAGACACAACGACTAAATAGCGACCGAATAGCGATCAAAATTGTCGGTGAAGAAATATTGGTCAAAATATTGTGATGGAAAAAATACAGTCGCTAATTTGTGGCCGAATAGCTTCAATCCCAATTCGGTCGCCATGTGGACGATCAAATAAAATAGTGACCGAATTATTTCAGTCACAAATTAGTGACCGAAATAATTCAGTCGTAGATTTAATATTAACGACTGAAAATTTTGGTATCAAATTTGTTACCGAAATTTTAGTCGCAACTCGGTCTCTAAATTTCTATTTATTGTTTTAAAAATTTTATATAAAAATTAAAACAACTTTTTTTACAAACATAATAAAAATATAACCACACAATGACAACAATACATAAACATGTACATCAATAAAAAGAATTAATCCTCGATCCTCAGAATCTACGTCCTCCTCGTCTCCTCCGGCGCCACTCGATGAAGGAACCTACAATAGACACATATAATAATAAGAAATTAAAATAAAATAGAATATTTATTTTTTCATATAAATTCACTCACTTTGAAACTAAACTAATTTGGTGATTGTATATTTCAACGTCGAGCTCAAACTTGAAGTCTGATTTGAAGTCCCTCAGCTTCCACAAGTCATTGTCATTGCCCCGGCCATGTTGGAACAAATCGGAGGTTGATTGGATAAGTATTTCTAATTTTGGAATCTCAAACCCGAGTTTCGACAGTTGGAAACTAAGGTAATTTAGTGAGGGTTTATTTGAGTGTCGTGCTCAAATTAGAAGTCCAATTTGAACTCCGTCAGTTTCCACAAGTCATTATCATCACTCCAACTATGTTGGAACAATTGGAGGCCGATCGGATAATTATTTCTAATTTTAGACCCCTAAATCTGAATTCTACATTTTTTTAACTAAGCTAATTTGATGATTATGTATTTGAGCGTCGTGCTCAAACGGGAAGTTCAATTTGAACTCCCTCAGTTTCCACATGTCATTATCATCGCGCCAGACGTGTTGGAATAAACCGGAGGTCGATCGGATAAGTATTTCTAATTTTAGACCCTCAAACCCGAGTTCTGTATTTTTTAACTAAGCTAATTTGGTGAGGGTGTTTTTGAGCATCGAGCTCAAATTGTAAGTCCAATTTGATATGTGCTCAAATTGGAAGTCCAATTTGATATGTTAGTTTTCACAAGTCATTATCATCCCCCCGGCCGTGTTGGAATAAATCGGAGGCCGATCGGATAAGTATTTTTAATTTTGGGCCCCCAAACCCGAGTTCAACATTTTTTAACTAAGCTAATTTGGTGAGAGTGTATTTGAGCGTTGAGCTCAAACTGGAAGTCCGATTTGAACTCAGTTATTAGTTTCCACAAGTCATTATCATCGCGCTTGCCATGTTGGAATAAACTGGAGGCCGATCGGATAAGTATTTCTAATTTTAGACCCACAAACTTGAGTTCTGTAATTTTTAACTAAGATAATTAAGTGATTGTGTATTTGAGCATCGAGTTCAAACTGGAAGTTCAATTTGAAGTCTGTCAGTTTTCACAAGTCATTATCATCTCCCCGGCCATGTTGGAACAAACCAGAGACCGATCAGATAAGTATTTCGAATTTTGAACCACCAAATCCGACTTCTGCATTTTTTAACTTAGTTTTAAAAATTTGGCAGTTGAATCTGAGAAATTAAAATAAAATCAATTTACTCACATGAGGGGCCTATGCTACTGTCTTTGGCGCTCCCTGAGCAGAAATCCCTACCTAGAAGAGGGTCTGGGAGAGGGACTTGGAGAGGGCCTGTGAGAGGGATTGAGATAGAGCCTAAGAGAGCTAGGCCTGGACGGTGTCAGACACCTTGGTATGCATCATGTGGAATAGATGAATCTCCAAACCGAAGATCTCATCTCGAATAAAACCCATCACGTTACTGGGAGCAGTACCCGGGGGTCTGAGGGTGGTGAATGGACTGGTCGCCTGTGAGGCTAAACTTGAGGCACCAGATAACACCTTGCTTGTGTCCAAACTGTGCCCAAAACTATATACATGGCCTTTATTTGAGGTGCCATATGCCGCAACCCATACCTCAAGATCTAACTATGGCAGGTACTCCTGCTCGGCGTACTTGTTAGTCATCTACTAGCTATATGACTCTTGCAAATTAAATGAATAAAATTATCAATTTTATATTAATCATTAATGAAAAAAATAAAACTTTGTATACTATAAGAACTTACCGCAACCTCTTGGGCTCTCTCACTGATATACTAATATGTCCCCTTCTTCTTATGGGTCTCATCAAAGACCTCCTAGAATGTCGGTGCACGCTTTAGCACCTTTTCCTATTTTGCAAACAAAATTTCATAAATGAGTACCTATATAAATAAAATATATCACAAACATGCATATGACTTACCAATCTTGCTTGATGGGTCGCAAAAGAGACGGGCCCACTTGTATGTTTGTTGGCCTTTGGATTTGCCACATGATTTACATTCATTGTTGTGGAGGTTTCTTGCCACCTCTCCTGGGCCCATCTGCTGCACAGCTCTTGCTAATACTCCCTCCTCATCCAAGTTGGTCCGTGCTCCCTCCAGAGAGTCGGGTTTGGGCTCTGGCAAATACTTTGTGCATTTTTCCTCTCACTGTACAATAAATGCTTAAAATTGGACAGTGCAGTGGCCATCCATACTAATTGAGACCGCACCTCGTCCGAATTTAGTCTCAAATTCGGTCACTAATTCTGCTTTTTCTTGTAGTGGCAGTGAGAGAGAAGTGTGTAGGGACTGAGAGAGAGAGAGAGAGAAGTATGTGGGGGAAGAAGTGCATGAGAGAGAGAGAGAGAGAGAGAGAGAGAGAGAGAGAGAGAGAGAGAGAAGGATGCTAGGGGAGAGACAAGAAAGTCATTATGCTATGCTTAAAGACTCTGAAAAATCAGATTTTGAATATACTTATATGTAGATGATTTGATTAAAACTTTAAATTTCAGTGGTTAAAAATTTTGAAAAAAATAATCGATATTAGATGAATTTGGATGCGGTTCATAACATTTGGAAAATTTAAATCATCTCAAAATTTTTTTTTTTTAAGAAGATAGTGTACTTTTACATTGTTAAACAAAGACATATATTTTTTACAATTTTTTGTATTAAATTAGGTAATGACAATATTTAACTCTGAGACAAATAGGATATATTTTGGAAGTGGTTTAAATTTTATGAAGATTAATTTGATTAATCATTAACTATTCGACTGTTAATTCCGAATAATTCATATTTTAAATTAAAAAATTTAGACTGTCACTTCAAACATTCAAACATAAGGGGAACTATCTGGATAGGAAGGTGACATGTGAAGGCATGTAGCGACTCATCACAATCACAACAACACCTAAATCGCATGCTAGGCAAGTAAGTGAAGGCTGTCGATGGGGAAAGAGAGAGAGAGAGAGTGCGCGATGGGGAGAGAGTGAACACGCACAGAAAGAGGGTGCGAGCGACGATAAAGGAAGGCAGTGGTGAGGCACGCAGAAACGCGTCGCACTCATGGTAGCATGTACATTACATGCATGGTATATATGCGAAGGCCATCAACGTGGAGAGAGAGAGAGAGAGCGCACATAATGCGGAGAGGGTGATGTGCAGAGAGAGAGAGGTGGTGTGGGCAATGATAGAGGAAGGCAGTGGCAAGACACGCAGCGAGCTGTCATGCATGTACATTGCATGCATGGCATGCATGCAAAGGCCATCCACGAGGAGAAAGAGACCATGTGACGGGGAGAGAGTGAGTGCACACAAAGAGGGGGTGGTGTGGGCAATGATAGAGGCAAGTAGTGAAGAGATACGTAGTGACTCGCCGTAGTCCCAATGACACATATTATAGGAAATCGGCATGAGGACATCAAATGTGTAGTGGATGAAAATTTAAAAGAAAAATGATTCCCATATACCTTGTTATCAAATTTGGATGATGTCGGGGGCATGAAATCACATGCAATCTATTCAAGGGTCACACTTTCTCACCTAGTGGAGTTCGTAGATCCCCTGAAGCGCAGAGCCGGTCCTTGGACGAATGAGTTGTAACACCCCAAAATTTTAATTATTGAAAATTTAGAAAAAAATGTGAAGATTTTGATTATTAAATATAACTACTTTCATGACATGTAATTAATTTTAATTTAGAATTAATTTATATTAATAAATGTTATTCCAGTGTCGTACTCAGAGGTGCGCACTCTGACAGGAAAATACTGAAATTCTGTAACGAAATTGAAATATAAAAATACCTTAATTTCTAGAAAAATGTGCTAATGCTAGAAATGTAAATATCTAGAATTGTTGACGTGCGGATTTCAAAATTAAGTCGATGCAATGATTTTTCGGGCAATTTTTGCTAGGTGAAAAATAAATTCTACAAATTGAAATAAAATTACCATAAGTTGTAAAACCTTCTTATTAGCTTATGGTTGAAATTTCAACTTGAATGGACACCATTTGAGTATAAAATATATAGGAATAATTGGGCCAACTGAATTTTTACCCATTTACGGCAACTATTTTCTTAAATAATCTTTGCTTACGTAACCATGGTTACGTAAGGCTTCTATCACATAGGTTAGTAGAGCTACACATTTTCTTATATGTGTCAGCCTTGAAAGTTGCATGGTAAACGTGTTGCTGTAGAAACCAATGGGTTTTTACTGCAAAACATGTATGGCTACGTGCCATACATGCATGGGCAGCCTGGGGGTTATATAAACCTTCCCTGAACCCATCATGTGGGTTTTTCCACCATTTGCCCAGTCTTGCTATTGCTATTGCTGTTGCCATTGTGTTGTGGAGCTACTGCTATTGCTTTGCCATAGCTACTGAGCTGCTCCAACTGTAGCTGCTGTTGCTACTTCTTCATCCTTTGCACCTGCCATGGCTGCAACAACAAGTCTTCCTGCTTCCTTCTTCCTGCTACTATTAGTCCTTTCGTTGGGAAGAGAAGAAGGACCTTCATCCTTACCCCAGTCAGGTAGGATTTCTCTCCTTCTTGTCTCCTTCTTCTGCTAAGAACCTTGTGTTTAAGTGTCTTACCATGTACCTGCTCTGATTTGTGTTGTTGAAACTAGTAGAAACAATTTTCTCTTCTGTAATCACCTCTCCTTCTTTTGTTAGAATCTTGAGTCTGAGTGTATACAATATTCATACCTTGATTTGTGTTATGTAAAGATCATTAAGTATGCCTTTCTGTCCATTGTGTTCTTGCTTTAGCTAATACTCATGTCTTAGCCAAGTATACTTGTGAAGAACTTCTTATTAGATGCAAGGAAAAAATTTCTTAGAAGGGTTGTATATACGTTAATCTTTCTTTCATAAGTTTTTCATGCCACCCATGTTGTAGGATTCTTTTTGATCTTCTTCTTCTTTTTCTTCTTCTCTTCTGACTGTGTTTTGGAGAACACAGGATGTGTCGACACACATTTGACCTGTGTTGACACAACTGTCTTCTTCTCTTCTGACTGTGTTTTGGAGAGCACAGGATGTGTCGACACACACTTGACGTGTGTCGACACACATTTGACCTATGTCGACACAACTGACTTCTTTGCTCTTTACTGCTTTCTGGGAGCAAGGGCTGTGTCGACACACACTTGATCTGTGTCGACACCACTGGCTTGACAAACCAAGTAGTGCCGACTTGTCTGTCAAGTAGTATCAACCTGTCTTCAATACAACATATACCACTGTGAGGGATCATTCTTTTAGCTATGGATTGTTCTTAAACAACCAAAGTTTGATTGTTTCCTACATGGCTACAATCTTTTGGACTCATTGGTATTAATCCCTAAACCTTTGTTACATGTGAGATTTTGAGTACCTGTGTACCATACTTGAAAGTTTAACAAAAATGTTTGTGATGACAACTTTGGGTCTTTGGACTCATTTAAGATAAATGCCTGTGCAAATGGTGTTGATCCAGTCCCGGGAGGAGCACCTGAATTCGTTTATTGGCCGTACAAAATGATCATGGATCTCTTAGATGTTTGGCATTGCATCATACTTGCTTGATTGGTCATGATATCACTTTATCATGAGTTGAAAATGTACTTGAACCAGAACTGATTTTTATCCTGAACTCTTTTCTATGCAAATTTAACACACTACTTTTGTTCTACAATTGTTATCTAATTGACATGGTTATACAATCATCCTTGATGTTCAGTAGTGCTACCAATTAAGTTTCTTGCTCAATTCTTTAGTTATCTAAATCCTTTTGATTAGAAGGGTGAATCCTACTGGGCACAATTGCTCATTCCATTTTACTTTTTCAGGTGAACAAGATGAGCCTAGTTCTTAAGGGGGTGTGCTGAGCGGGACAACCAGTCTTCGGAGTCCAACAAACTTTTTCTTTAGTACTGTAGTTAGAGATGGGATGTCATTAAGTTTTTTTTCTCTTACTCCTCTTGCGTACAATAATGAGGAGTATTTTGTATGAAAGCTTCTGCTATGATGATGCCAGATGTGTAATAATTATAAGCTTAATTTCTTAATTTTTTTTTGTCATTTCCAATAAATAGATATTATTAGGACGTGACAGAAGCTCTCACAACCTCCCCCTATAGGTACCCACACAACAGTCTTCGGTGATGACAGCTCCTCCTCTCATCGATATCTCCTCCACACTGTGTTGTGGCTCTTAGCAGCAACAACAAGCAGCAGTAGCAAGAAGTATTAGCAATGAGCAACAACTACAACAAGAGGGGTCGGCCCCTCTTTCCTTCTTTTCTCTTCTTGGAAGAGAATAGAAGGCAGAGAGTAGAAGGGAAAGTGGAAGAGAGGTGAGTGGGGTTTGTGAAGAGCTTGTCTTGTAGCTATTCACAGACTGCCTCCCCTAAATAGAGGGTGATTCACCAACCCCCGCATGGCACGCATGTCATGCGGCCATGGGGTGTATGGCCTAGAGTACGCCTAGCCATATGTCTATTGACAGAAAGGTAGGATGTCGCCAATCAAACTTGGTAACATAAGTCACTATCGCTAAGACCATCTTGGTGACAATTATTGTTGTCACCAAGGCATCCCAGTGACAATCGACCATGTTGCTAGGACATCCTGGCGATGGTTGATGTTATCACTAGGACCATCTTGGCGATAGTCGACTCTGTCGCTAGGACCATCCTGATGATAGACTGCCTTGTCTCTATCCTGGGTCATAAAAGAACCTATTGGATAACTCTTATCCAATCCTCTATCATCACGTTATCCCACCTTATGTGTGTTACCCTCTTGACCCAATACCCAAATGGTCATGAGTTGTACTCATCAGAACTCCTTTGACTAAGTGAGTCATTATCTTCATAATGACTCAGTCAACTCATCAAGTGTGGACGCATCAAGCTACTACGCCATATATAATCCCAAAACGGTATGAGTGATCAAATCCATTGAACCTGTCTGCCCATAATTACCTTGTGTCTATAGTCCATCATCCATCTAATATCTCAAAAACCATATATAAGACATGGTGTTGTCAGACCTATATAGAATCCAACCGAGTCTTCTCTTATCGGGTTCTCCCAAAGAACTCCTCTCTTAATCCGGTTGACGATAGCCAAGGATTTACCTGAGTTAGAACACATAAGATATTCCTCTCATGATACTAAGAGTGGATAATCATTTATTAACATGCAGTTACCTTCGTAAGGTTCACTATCATTCCCAATAGCCGACTATACTAGATCTGAAACTTGCAGACATATAAGTCTAGTATCAAAGAATGATGTACTCAAATAAGACATACTTGGTGTCTCAAGTCTAAGGGTCATTTACAAAACTAGGACCATAGAATCTCTGTTTGATAATTACGTATCATCAACCATACAATATTCCAAGGGCGGATCATTCAATAAACTCATTCTTCTAATGAGCACTTATACTATGACGGTCCTCGTCATTCAAACTCGTTAACCTAATAACGAGCTTGACCCGACTCCATCTCCTGCGAACGAACCGTAGCCTCGCTAGGAATATCATTTACATGTCTATAGAAATATAAAGGAAACAGCTCAAATATATATAAGATTTCCACATCTCACAAATATTTACATGAAATATACATAGCCATTTCTCAACTGAAGTCAAACTCATAGTACAACAGCCTGGGGCATACCTTGAGGTGAACAGAAAGTAAACATTACACTGTTGGTGGTGCAAACCCAACTCCGCTATAGTGCGGCTCCGAGCTAGACGAAGGACGGGATGCCTCCTGCTCTCCCTCACCTGAAAGGGGTAGGGGTGAGCCTCGCAAGTCACTGGCTCAATAGGGAAATTCCCCCAAAGGCCGCACAAAACCAATCTCACATTGTGAAATAACAAGAAGCTACACTAGGTAATTTATAGAACTATCTATGCATGGTATTAAAGTTGTTAAATAACAATTATCATAGGCTATTAACTGAAAATAGCCTTAAATAAATAAACGGCAAACTTTGTTCAAGTGTACGAGCTATAGTAGAAAACGCCACACTCATGTCACGAAGACTGGTTCGCGATACCAGCAACTAACCCGGACAAACCACACAGAACTACCTCTCAGCCTCACAACCACGGACGAAAGGTCCAGCTACCGCTCCACCACAACAAGCCAAGAAACTGTGGAGACCAACCAACACCACATCTGCGGACAACAGTGCCACAAGTCCATGCCTGGCACCTTTAGGGACTCCGGCCCGAGCTCCCTAAAGTGAGGCACTGGAAAATAGGACTAGCTGGGGCCCAGTACGTCTACTGGTGTCCGTAACCCCCAACCACGAGCGCGCTACAAGCGACAAATACAAACTCACACAAGTCACTGTCCCACTGCCATGTTTCCCTCAGCCGGATATACAACTCTACACAAGAGTGAGGGTGTCCAGAAAGACGACACCGACCTCGATGGTACACAAGTACTTGGACAAGCCCCGAGCACTAATGTGCCTGGCTCACACAAAACCTGGGGCTCCCGACTAGAGAGGTAACCACGGTAGGCGTCGTACTACTCGCCACGCACACACAAACCAAGTGAACACCACTGTCCTCAACCTCAACAAGTGCCGATGCACCGCTTACCATTTCCATAAAAATAACTAAAGACAATCTGATAATTACGTAACCATGGAAAGACCATTAGCCCTCGGAAGCCAGAACGTGACAGGGTTAACCGTCACCTTCAGAATGCGACGCCCCGATACGGCGCATTCTGAAGCAGAACACGATGGGTCGGGCCGTCGTGTTCTGAACGCGACACCCCGGTCCGTCGCCTTTACAGGCCGAACCCTAAATCTAGGATCCCATCTCCGGAACTCCCATTCAAACCATATAAAACACTACAACAAGCAGTTACACATGCTCTAACCACTACACTAGCATGGTATCTATCATCTATAACGTAAATAACAAGCTAAACATGTTTAATCGAACCACCACAACGAGAAACATGGTGGAATCTCCCTACCTTCACGAAGAACGCAAAGAACGATGATAACCCGGTGTTTCCCCCACTCCATACCACGTCCTCGCAGCGAGAGCACGCCAAAAACAGCACCGGAACCTCAGATCACCCAAAACCACCTGCAAGAACTCCTTTCTGGCCGAGCAGATCCTTCTGAGCTCTGTTTGGCCAACCTAAGCTAAAAACAACTCGAAATTGAGAACGCGACGCGCCCTGCCCTCGCGACCACAACACGACGGTTCAGGCTGTCGCCTTCTCAACACTGACGCCAGTAGGCCGCCCAGCTCGTGCCACGAAGCGGACATGTAGACGAAGACCCTCAAGCGTGGTTTCATGAACGCGACGCCTTGGACCGTCACGTTCAGAACGCGACGCCCATCTCTGTCGCGTTCACAGACAGTGAACCAGTGGGTGCTTTGGGCCCAATCTGTCAGCCCACAAAGCCCCACAACTTGTGAAAACACCTGTAATACACACCATAGGCCACACACTGGCCACCACAACCACTAAACCTCATTCTGAATGGTCAATACGCTACATTACTATCACCTAAAAGAAATTTCGTCCTCGAAATTTAAAAAGAAAGCTCAGCATAAAAATTCTTAATTAAACATGCATGGTACTATCACCTAAAAGAATTAAAAGCTTACTCAAACAAGTATGGATACACTTTCATCATTTCCTTTGCTAATTCCTACGTGTCTTCCCCACCTTGTATGTTTTCCCATCTGGTTTTCACTAACTCAATCTCTTTATTTCTCAGCTTTTGGGTTCTGCGTCCTGTAATCTGTACTTAATATTCTGGAAACACATAATCTCTCACTTCAAATTGTAGTGGCCTACGTCTGGTATCTGCATAACTTTTTTGTCGGCTCTAGGCTATCTGAAGCTTCTCTTTGATGAACTTGACCATCTCTGAGCATTGCTGAATCAGTTCTGGACCCGTGACCTATCTCTTGCCTACTTCTTGCCAATTCAATGGTGTCGTGCACGGTCTGCCATACAAAGCTTCCTAAGGCGCCATTCCGATACTTGCATGATAATTGTTATTATATGCAAACTCTACCATGATCAAGTGATGCTCCCAAGTACCTCCCCATACTAAACAGCAAGCTCTCAACATGTCTTCTATGGTCTGTATCGTTCTTTCTGTTTGCCCATCTATTTGTGGATGATATGCTAAACTGTACCTCAATTCTGTGCCAATTACCCTCTGTAAACTCCTCCAGAAACCTGAAGCAAAACTTGGGATCTCTATCTAAAACAATTGTCACAGGAATTCCATGCAATGGTATGATTCTGTCTACATACAATCTGACTAATCTATCCACAGTCCATGACATGCTCACTGCCAATAACCTGCATACTTTTGTCAATCTGTCCACAAAAACCCAAATTCTATTATGACCTGTTGTTGTTCTGGGCAAACCAACTACAAAGTCCAAGGCTATGTCGTCCCATATCCACTGTGGAATAGGCAATGGTTGTAATAGTCCTCCTGGCCTCTGATGTTCTGCTTTTACTTGCTGACATACCAGACATCTTGATATAAATTCTGTAATTTTCTTCTTCATATTTAGCCACCAGAAATGCTTCTTCAAATCTTGATACATCTTGGTACTACCTGGATGAATAGTGTACCTGGACCTGTATGCTTCCTCTAATACCTTTTGCCTCACTTCAGCTTCTGCTGGAACATATAGACGACCTTTAAGCCTGACCAACTGTCATCATCAAGTGTAACCTCTTCCATTCTCATAATGTCCACCAAATTCTCATCTGTTCTCTGTGCTTCCACTATATGCCAATATAAAGAAGGCTCCACTGCACTGTTTGCTAATATTGCTTGCCGCTGGTCATTTGGCACAAATAGTGAATTCTCTGCTACATCTTCATACAATTTCCATTCTCTGATCATCATCTATTTCATAACTGCCTTTCTGATCAGTGCATCTGCAACCACATTGGCTTTACCTGGATGATATGCTAGGCTGAAATCATAATCTTTCAGGTACTCCATCCATCTGCGCTGCCTCAAATTCAAATCATTCTATAAGAAAATATACTTCAAGCTCTTATGATCTGTAAAGATTTCAAACCTTTCTCCATATAGATAATGTCTCCACAACTTTAATGCAAACACCACTGCTGCCAACTCTAAATCATGTGTAGGGTAATTTTCTTCATGCCTTTTCAACTACCTTGAAGCATATGCCACCACTTTTCCGTGCTGCATCAGTACTGCTCCCAATCCTCTTCTGGATGCATCTGTATACAATACAAATCCTCCACTACCTGATGATATCTCCAATATAGGTGTTGTAGTAAGCCTCTTCTTCAACTCTACAAAACTGTACTGACAATCTGAAGACCACACAAAAGGCACTCCTTTCTTGGTCAATCTTGTCATTGGTGCTGCAATCTTCGAGAAATCCTGGATGAACTGCCTATAATAACCTGCCAAACCCAGAAAGCTTTTGATTTCTGGTACTGTCTTTGGCTCTTCCCATTTCATCACTGCCTTTACCTTAGCTGGATCAACTACTACACCTTGACCTGAAATTACATGTCCCAAGAACTGAATTTCCTTTAACCAGAATTCACATTTACTAAACTTAGCATACAGATGATGATCCTGCAAAGTCTGCAATGTAATCCTCAGGTGTGTTGCATGCTCCTCCTCTGATGCTGAATATACTAATATATCATCAATGAATACTATAATAAACTGATCCAAATAAGGGTGAAATATCCTGTTCATCAGATTCATAAATGCTGCCGGTGCATTAGTCAATCCAAATGGCATAACCACAAACTCATAGTGCCCATATCTAGTCCTGAAAGTTGTCTTGTCAATGTCCTCTTCCTTAATTCTCAGTTGATGATACCCTGATCTCAAATCAATCTTAGAAAATACCTTGGTTGTCTATAGCTGATCAAATAAATCATCTACTCTGGGAAGTGGGTACTTATTCTTGATTGTAACCTTATTCAATTGCCGATAATCTATACACATTCTCAAACTACTATCATTCTTTCTGACAAATAGCACTGGTGCTCCCCATGGTGAATGGCTGGGTCAGATGAAGCCTTTCTCTAATAATTTCTGCAATTGTTTCTTCAATTCCTTCAATTCTGCTGATGCCATTCTGTAAGGTGCCTTTGAGATGGGCATACTACCCAGCTGTAATTCCACTGTGAAATCCACCTCCCTGTGTGGAGCTAATCCTGACAACTCTTCTGGGAACACATCTGCAAATTCTCTGACCACGGGTACCATCTCCACAGACGTACTTGACTCAACTAAACTAACTGAAGTATGATATGCTACACACCCCGCATTTATCAACCTTCTAGCTCTAAGTGCAAAAATAATAAACTTAGGAGTGTAGAATGGCATACCTTGGAACTCAAACACTGCTTCACTAGGCTGACAAAATCTAACTTTCTTCTTCCTACAATCCACCAATGCCCCATAGGCCTCTAGCCAATCCATTCTCAAAATCACATCATACTCCTTCAGCTGAAGTGCATACAACCTTGCAGGCAACTGATTCCCTTGAATTACTATCGGAAATTCTTCTAAGTAACAGGATGTGAGGATAAAACCACCATAAAGAACCTTCACAATCAATTCACACTGCCTCTCCTCTAGAGGATGAATCGTACTATCCATGAAATCCTCGAAAATAAACAAATGCGATGCACTCGGATCAATCAACACTCTAGCAGAAAATTCAAAAAGAGGTAATATACCTTCAATCAAGTTGGATGCCTCCACCTGTGCTCTAGTAAAAGCCATAACTCGACCTCATCCCCTCTGAAAAGGTTGACCTCTACCTCGCTCTGCTGCTGGCTGTTGGAATGGCTGTTGCTGTTGTACTCCTCTGCCATAGCTGTATTCCCTAGGATGCGGACAATTTCTAGCTAAATGCTCTGGCTGCCCCCAATTATAACACCTGAAGCCGGGAAAAGCTACAGGCTGCCCCACGGTACTCTGCTGCGACTCCTCTGGAGCTGGCCTAAAACCTCGGCCTTATTGAAAACCCTACTACCTACCACCACCTCATCCTCCTCTGAATATCTTGTTCAATTTAATGCCCCACTTGGAAAATCCGGACGATGATGACGTTTATGAGGGTGCCTTACCCTTGCTGATGCCTGTAGACTGCTGAGGAAGCCGAAAACTACCTAAACCTTCTGACTGTGACTGTCTAGCCTGAATAGTCATTTCAAGTATAGCTACCCTCTGCACTGCTTCCTCCACTGTCCTACACATAAGGGGAATCATTGCATCCTATAGCTCTGCGCGCAATCCTCGAATAAAGTACTCCACCATCATAGCATTATTTGTAACCACATATGGGGCATATCTGCTCAATGCCATAAACCTCATCTGGTATTCTAATACTTACAGATTCCCTTGTTGCAATGTCCTGAACTGCTCCCTCTTGGCTTGCTATATCTGGACTGGGAAGAATGTATAATTAAATACCCCCAAGAACTCTAGCCAGGTGATGGTGTCCTCTGTCCTTCCAGCAAACACTGTTTGCATATTCAATCTCCACCACTCCTGTGCAAATCCCCATAGTTGATAGGTAGCTAGTATCACCCTATCACCCTGTGAACACCTCATAGTAACAAACCTCTCTCTATCTCATGTATCCAGTGCTCTACTATATTTGGGTTTGGGCATCCAGAGTAAGTAGGTGGCTGTAACCGCAAAAACACCTCCACAAGTATTGTAGATTCCTCTACGCTGGCTGGTCGTGCTATTATTGCAGGGAGTATGGGTACAACAGGTGGTACCTCAACTCCTGGTGGTGGTGGGGGTGGTGCCACTAGTACTGCCTCCTCCACAAACTGCGGAGCCTCCGCTACTGGCTGTACTGACGCCTACTGATCCAGTATGGTCCAGATCTCCGTAATACTTTCCCATAGCCTCTCCAATCAATTGTTGTGTAGTCTCCTCTAGCTCATCTCCACCACCTCCCCAATCCCTCCTATCTGCCATTTTTGATTCTGCACAAACATCATTCCAACCACACAACATACAACAAATCAATACAAAAACCAGGGTCAACTACCAGAAGTGGACTAAAGTAGAGATCAGGGCTGGACGTACAACTCTACACAAGAGTGAGGGTGTCCAGGAAGATGACACAGACCTCGACAGTACACAAGTACCGGGACAAGCCCCGAGCACTAACATGCCTGGCTCATACAAAACCACGGTAAGCGCCGCACTACTCGCCACACACACACAAACCACGTGAACACTGCTGTCCTCAACCTCAAGAAGTGTCGATGCACCGTTTACCATTGCATAAACAATAACTAAAGATAATATGATAATCACGTAACCATGCAAAGACCATTAGCCCTCGGAAGCCATAACGTGACAGGGTCAACCGTCGCCTTTAGAATGTGACTCCCCGATATGGCACGTTCTGAAGCAGAAAACGACGGGTCGAGCTGTTGCGTTTTGAACTCCTATGCAAACCACATAAAACACTACAACAAGCAGTTACACATGCTCTAACCACTACAATAGCATGGTATCTAGCATCTACAATGCAAATAACAAGCTAAACATGTTTAATCAAACCACCACAACAAGAAACATGGTGGAATCTCCCTACCTTCGTGAAGAATGTGAAGAACGATGATAACCTGACGTTTCCCCTGTTCTGTACCATGTCCTCGCGGCGAGAGCATGCCAAAAATAGCACCAGAACCTCAGATCGCCCAAAACCACCCGCAAGAACTCCTTTCTGGCCGAGCAGAGCCTTCTAAGCTCTGTTTGGCCGACCTAAGTTAAAAACAACTCGAAATTGAGAATGTGACGCACCCTGGTGTCGTGACCAAAATGCGATGGTTTAGGTTCTCGCCTTCTCAACGCTGACGCCAGTAGGCCGCCAGCGTGTGCGACGCGGCGGACATGTAGACGAAGACCCTCAAGCACAGTTTCATGAACGCGACGCCCTGTATAACGTCGCACATTTTTCGGATCCTTGTGGATCCTGTGTTTAGCGCTTGTGAGGCCAATGTGTGGCCAATGTGGCTTGTGTTCACTATGTACATGTATTTTTGGGGCTTATTCGGCCGACAGTTTGGGCTTGTAGCACCCTGGAATTCTCTGTCTGTGAACGCGACAGAGGGGGTCGTTGCATTCTGAACGCGACAGCCCTGCCCGTCGCGTTCTGATAGCCGCCAGGGATCGGCGATCGATTGCATGTGTGCTGCGTGTCGCACGCTGGGCAACTTGCAGACGTCAGCCTTGGGAAGGCGACGCCCAGGTCCATCGCGTTCTTAACCGCAAACGATGTTTAAACCCTGCTGGCCAGAACACAGTACAATATGCTCAGTTTGGCCAGGGGGAGGTGCTGCGTGGGTTTCCTGGGGTGTTTCGGTGTGGAATCTTACGATTTGGCATGTTCTCACCACGGGGAGTTCGCGTGGAGCGGGTGAAACGCCGTGGAATCACCGTGTTGCGCGTTCTTCATGGAGATAGGGTAATTCCTCCCATTTTCGGGCTGTAGATCGCGGGTGACGATCATTGAACTTGTTATTTGTGTTTCTAACAATAGATACCATGATTAGGGACTCACAAAAGCATGAAAAACACGAATTAATGGTGGTTTACATGGCGTAGGGTGGTAATCCATGGAGAGGATCCCAGATTAGGGTTCCTGGCTGTGAAGGCAACGGAACCCTCTATCACGATCTGAATACGACAGGTCGACCGGTCGTGTTCAGGTGGGGAACGCGACATGTTGATGTGTCACGTTCAAGTGGTGAACTCACCATATCGGGCCGTCGCGTTCCGAAGGCGACACAGGCCCATGTCGCGACCACAACTGAGTGGTCTGAATGTGCATGGCTTATGTGACAGGATTATCCGATTGTTATTATTTGATGTATTTGGTAATATCGTGTGGGGCATTGTCACCTGTGGCGCTTTGGGACCACGTGTTTATGAGGCTAGCGTGTTGGTTACGTAGCTAGCTAGTGGTTTACGTGTTGGTGTGGTATGCATGCGAGACATGTTGTGTTCACGTGTTGTGGACAGTCGGTACTCGTGATTTTCGTGAGATTTCAGGCGATTTGTGCTGTGCGCAAGTGGTTTTATGTGTGTGGCAGGTAGTATGATGCCTACCGTGGTTACCTCTCCAGTTGGGTGCCCCGGGTTCTCTGTGAGCCAGGCTGTTAGCTCGGGGCTTGTCCCGGTACTTGTGTTGTACCGTCAAGGTCTATGTCGTCTGTCCTGGACACCCTCACTCCTTTGTTTGAGTTGTACGTCCGGCTTAGGGAAAGACGACAGTGGGACAGTGACTCTTGAGTTTGTTTTTAGTCACTTGTAGTGTGCTCTTAGTTGGGGGTACGGACACCGGTAGTCGACAATGGTCCCCAGCTAGTCCTTTCCAGTGCCTCACTCTAGGGTGCTCCGGCCAGAAACCCTAGGGGTGCCAGGCATGGGCCAACGGTTGTGTACCTGCAGGAGTGGTGTTTAGTTGGTCTCCACAGTTGTTTGACTTTTCCACGTGGAGCGGCAGCTGGACCTTTCGTCCATGGCTGTGAGACTGAGAGGTAGATCTGTGTTTGTTTGTCCAAGTCAGTTACTGGTGTCACGAACCAGTCTACATGGCTCGAGTGTGGCGGACCATACTTTAGCATGTACACGTGGTTGAGTTTTTCCGTTTATTTATTTACTTTGTTTAATATAGTCAGCAAATGGTAATTATATCTATTGCTTTAATATCCTGCATGGTTTTTTTATAAATTGCTAGTATAGTTTACTGCTTCCGTACTTGTGTATGGTTTGCTTGAGTTGGGGGAGTTCCCTACTGAGCCAGTGACTAGTGAGGCTCACCCCTACTCCCCACAGGTGAAGGCGAGGAGGAGGTTTCGTTACCATCTTCCAGTTCAGAGCCGCGCCGTGGCGGCGTTGGGCCAGCGCCCCCAGTAGTGTAGTTTCTTTCTTCAATTGTACCAGTTTACCTCAGGGTATGCCCCAGGCTCTTGTACTTTTGTTGAAATTTGGCTATATAAATCTTGTACAATATATATATGACATGGTGTATCATATATGTAATTTAGTGTGTTCCTTTCTGTTTTCACGGACTCGTGTGTGGTATCCCTTGAGAGGCTACGTCCCGTTCGCGGGAGGCGGACTCAGGTCAAGTTCGTTATCAGTTTAACGGGCTTGAACGAGGCGTTCCTTCATAGTTGGTATCAGAGCCAGGATTGTGTAAATATAAAGGAATCGGGAAGTTACATAGCCTCATTTCTACATTGGTACACTGCTGGTAGCTGACCCTGGTTTTGTAATGACCGATTTTGTTCGTAATTGATATGTTATTTGTGCAAGAAGTTGAGATGGCCGATAGAAGGGATTGGGGTGGTGGAGGAGAGAACCCTGAAGAGTCTACTCAGCATATGATTGAAAGAATTTGGGAGAGCCTCACCGATATTCAGATGAGGATGGATCAACAGGCACCGGTACCTCCAGCAGCAGTACCACCAGTTGCTGGAGTACCCGTGGCCCCAGTTCCACCACCGCCAGAGGTGGAGGTACCCTATGTGGCACCTATACCACCACCACCACCAGTAATGGCAGCAGAAGAGCCGGTGATGCAAGTTGAAAAGTTCCTAAGGTTGCCGCCGCCCACTTATACAGGAGGGCCGAATCCAGATACGACAGAGCACTGGATTCATGAGATTGAGAGGGTCTTTATGACCATGAGCTGTCCAGCAGCGGACAAAGTTGTGCTAGCCACATACCAGTTAACAGGTTTTGCGCAGCAATGGTGGCGTCTAAAGATGCAGACCACGTTTACAGGAAAGACAGAGGAGGTTATTACCTGGCTGGAATTTCTCGAGGCATTCAACGATACATTCTTTCCACTTCAAGTGCAGCAGGTGAAAAGAGAGCAATTCCGGACACTTCAGCAAGGTAATACCTCAGTTTTAGAATATTGGATGTGGTTCATGGCACTTAGTCGATATACGCCTTATGTAGTATCGGATAATGCTATAATGGTTGAGTATTTTATTCGGGTTTAAGAGTGGAGTTGCAGGATGCAGTAATACTGCTAATGTGTAGAACAGTTGAGGAGGTAGCCCAGAGAGCAGCTACGCTTGAGAGGTCTATTCGGACTCGACAGGCGAGCGAGTCAGGTTCGGGTAGTTTCCAGCTACCCCAGCAGTCAGCGGGAGTTAGTAAGGGAAAGGCACCAGCAGAACCTTCTTCCTCAGGTTTTGGTAAGTGGGGTCAGAAATTGAAACAAGTATTCAAGGGAAAAGGAAGAGGAGTAGGAGGTCGTCAGCAGTTCCAGCAGGGGCGTGGCTATAAGCCAGAGGTAGAAGAATCACAGCAGAGTACTTCCAGACAGCCCACTATTCCACCAGGTTACAGGTGTTACAACTGTAATCAGCTGGGGCATTTGATCCACAATTGCCCCTATCCGAGAGAATATGGATATGGTAGGGGTATTCAGCAGCAGCAGTAGCCCCAACAGCCACCAGCAAGTCGTGGGAGAGGTGCACTGCAGCAGCAAAGTAGGGGCCGGGTTATGGCTATCACCCGTGCCTAGGCAGAGGCATCGAACATGATAGAAGGTAGAATACCTATTTATGATTTTTCATCCAGAGTTCTATTTGATTCAGGTGCTTCTCATTCTTTCATTTCCGAAGAATTTTTGGATTGTATGGCTCATCCTCTAGAAGAGAAGTCATGTGAGTTAGTAGTGGAGGTTCCCTCAGGTGAGTTTATGCTCACCTCGTGTTACATAGATGAAGCTCCTGTTGTGGTCCAAGGGAACCAGATGCCGGGCCGGTTGTATGCTCTACAGTTGACTGATTATGATATCATCTTGGGTATGGACTGGCTAGAGGCTTTTGGAGCTATGTTAGATTGCAGAAAGAAAAGAATCAAGTTTTGCCACCCCAATGGTACAGTATTTAAATATCAAGATATGCCCTTTTGTACTTCTAAGTTTATAATTTCTGCAATTAAAGCTAGAAAATTAGTTAATGGGGGTGTGTAGCTTACTTAGCTTCTGTGAGTCTGGTTGATGCTGGTAAGTCAGTAGAAGCAGTTCCCGTGGTTAGGGAATTTGCAGATGTTTTTTCAGATGATTTGTCGGGTTTAGCTCCACACAGAGAGGTGGACTTTACCATTGAGTTGTTGCCGGGCACCATGCCGATCTCTAAAGCACCATATCGGATGGCGCCGATAGAACTTAAAGAATTGAAAAATAGTTAGAAGAATTGTTGGAAAAAGGGTTCATTAGGTCGAGTCACTCTCCATGGGGGGGGCCGATGTTATTTGTAAGAAAGAAAGATGGAAACTTTAGAATGTGCATTGATTATAGAAAATTGAATGAGGTGACCATAAAGAATAAGTACCCGTTACCTAGAATTGATGATTTGTTTGATCAGTTGCAATCAGCTAAGATATTTTCTAAAATTGATTTAAGGTCAGGGTACAACCAGTTGAGAATTAGAGAGGGTGATATTGATAAAATAGCATTTAGAATTCGATATGGTCACTATGAGTTTGTGGTTATGCTATTTGGGCTAACCAATGCTCCTGCAGCTTTTATGGATCTGATGAATAGAATTTTCATCCATATTTGGACCAATTTATTGTGGTCTTTATAGATGATATTCTGATTTATTCAGCATCTGAAGAGGAGTATGCAGCACATTTAAGGGTAGCTTTGCAGTTGTTAAGAGATAATAAGTTGTTTGCCAAATTCAGTAAGTGTGAATTTTGGCTAAGAGTGATCCAGTTCTTGGGCCATGTCATTTCAGCTAAAGGGGTGGAAGTTGACCTAAGTAAAGTGGAGGCAGTGATGAAATGGGAAGTGCCTAAGACAATTACTGAGATTAGAAGCTTTTTGGGGTTAGCAGGCTATTATAGGCGCTTTATTCAAGATTTTTCCAAGATTGCGGCACCCATGACTAGACTAACTAGAAAGGGTGTGCCATTTGTATGGTCTGGTGAATGTCAAAGAAGTTTTATGGAATTAAAGAAGAGACTTACAGTAGCACCGGTATTGACATTACCAGCAAGAAGTGGTGGCTTTGTTGTATATATAGATGCATCTAGGAGAGGGCTTGGCGCAGTGCTAATGCAGTATGGTAAGGTAATAGCTTATGTGTCCACGCAATTGAAACCGGCAGAGGAGAATTACCCCACCCATGATTTAGAGTTGGCAGCAGTTGTGTTTGCCTTAAAAATGTGGAGGCATTATCTATATGGCGAGAGATTTGAGATTTTTACAGATCATAAAAGCCTAAAGTATATCTTTTCCCAGAAAGATTTGAATCTTCGTCAGCGTAGATGGGTGGAGTATTTAAAAGATTATGATTTCAGTTTGGCTTACCATCCGGGTAAAGCCAATTTGGTTGCTGATGCCTTAAGCAAAAAGGCATATCTAAGTCAAATGATGATCAAAGAATGGAAGTTGTACGAGGAGATAGCGGAGAACTCTTTGTATGTGCCAAGCAGTCAACGGTGGGCAATATTAGCTAGTAGTGCTATAGAGCCGTCACTGTATTGGTAAATTGTTGAGGCCCAGAGAGCCGATGTAAATTTAGCAGAAATTGTGAAAATGGAAGGGGTTACCATTGATGATAGCTATGTGGTCAGGCTCAGAGGTAGGTTATTTGTGCTAGCAGAAAGAGAAGTGAAGTAGAGAGTATTAGAAGAGGCCCATAAATCTCGGTAGACTATTCACCTCGGTAGTACCAAGATGTACCAGGACATGAAGAAGCATTTCTGATGGCCTCATATGAAAAAAGAAATAGCAGAATTTGTTTCAAGATGTGCAGTTTGTCAACAAATCAAGGCAGAGTATCAGAAGCCTGGAGGTTTATTGCAACCATTACCCATTCCGCAATGGAAGTCAGATGATATTGCTATGGACTTTGTAGCAGGCTTGCCGAGGTCAGCAACAGGACATAATGGAATATGGGTATTTGTTGATAGACTAACTAAGGTATGCATATTAATAGCAGTAAGTATGTCTTGGACAGTGGACAGATTAGCAAAGGTTTATGTTGATAGAATTGTTCCACTACATGGTATCCCGAAGTGTATTGTTTCTGATAAGGATCCCAGATTTACTTCTGTTTTTGGAGAAGCCTACAGAGAGTTGTTGGCACCGAGTTGAGATACTGTTCAGCTTACTACCCCCAGACGGATGGTCAGACAGAGAGAACTATCTAGACAATTGAAGATATGTTGCGAGCATGTTGTTTGGTTTGGGGTGGTAGCTGGGAGCAGCATCTGAGTGTGGTTGAATTTGCTTATAATAATAGTTACCACACTAGCCTCGGAATGGCACCGTATGAAGTTTTATATGGAAGGCCGTGTAGAACACCATTAAATTGGCATGAAGTGGGAGAAAGGCAAATGGTAGGCCCTGAGTTGATACAGCAAACCGCTGAGATGGTAAAGTTTATTAAAGAAAAGTTGCAGACAGCTCATAGCAGGCAGAAAAGTTATGCTGATAATCGGAGGAGACCACTTCAATTTGAGGTTGGGGATTTTGTCTTTCTGAGAGTTTCCCTACTAAAGGTATTGTGCGGTTCGGAATGAAAGGAAAGTTGAGTCCGAGGTATGTGGGACCCTTCCAAGTGTTAGAGAGAATTGGGGAGACAACTTATAGACATGATTTGCGAGCTGATTTTGCAGATGTTCATGATATTTTCCATGTCTCCATGTTAAAAAGTGTATTGAAGACCTAGCTCAAATAATTAGTTATCAAGGTGGTGATTTGAGGCCGGATATGTCTATGCCTGAATATCCAGTGCAGATTATAGGCCGCAAGACAAGGAAGCTAAGAAATAAAGAAATTGAGTTAGTTTAGGTTAGGTGGGAAAATAGGCTGGGAGGTGAGGATACCTGGGAGTTAGCCGAGGAGATGGCTAAGGGGTATCCTTACTTGTTTGAATAAAGTTTTAAATCTTTTTAGATAATAGTACTTGTAATTATGTTTTAAAGTTGAATGTATTTGAATTGTGTTATGAATTTCGAGGTCGAAATTTCTTTTTAGATGATAGTAATGTAACATCGCGCATTTTTCGGATCCTTGTGGATCCTGTGTTTAGCGCTTGTGAGGCCAATGTGTGGCCAATGTGGCTTGTGTTCATTGTGTACATGTGTTTTTAGGGCTTATTGGGCCGACAGTTTGGGCCCGTAGCACCCTAGAATTCTCTGTCTGTGAACGCGACAGAGGGGGTCGTCGCGTTCTGAACGTGATAGCCCTGCCCGTCGCGTTCTGATAGCCGCCAGGGATCGGTGATCGTCTACATGTGCGCCGCGTGTCGCACGCTGGGCGACTTGCAGACATCAGCCTCGGGAAGGTGACGCCCAGGTCCGTCGCGATGAGATCATGACGGAGTGGTCCGTCGCGTTCTTAACCGCAAACGGTGCTTAAACCCTGCTGGCCAAAACAGAGCACAATATGCTCAGTTTGGCCAGGGGGAGGTGTTGCGCGGGTTTCCTAGGGTGTTTCGGTGTGGAAACTTGCGGTTTGGCGTGTTCTCGATGCGGGGAGTTCGTGTCGAACGGGAGAAACGTCGTGGAATCACCATGTTGCGCATTCTTCGTGGAGGTAGGGTAATTCCTCCCATTTTCGGGCTGTAGATCATGGGTGACGATCGTTTAACTTGTTATTTACGTTTCTAACAATAGATACCATGATTAGGGACTCACAAAGGCATGAAAAACACGAATTAAGGGTGGTTTGCATGGCATAGGGTGGTAATCCGTGGAGAGGATCCTGAATTAGGGTTCCTGCCTGTAAAGGCGACGAAACCCCTTGTCGCGATCTGAACATGACAGGTTGACCCATCACGTTCAGGTGGGGAACGCGACTTGTTGATGTGTCGCGTTCCGAAGGCGACACAGGCCCATGTCGCGACCACAGCCGAGTGGTCTGATTGCGCATGGCTTATGTGACAGGATTATCCGATTATTATTATTCGATGTATTTGGTAATATCGTGTGGGGCATTGGCACCTGTGGTGCTCTGGGAGCGTGTGTTTATGAGGCTAGCATATTGGTTACGTAGCTAGCTAGTGGTTTACGTGTTGGTGTGGTATGCATGCGAGACATGTTGTGTTCACGTGTTGTGGACAGTCGATACTCGTAATTGTCGTGAGATTTCACGTGGTTTTGTGTGCAGGCGAGGCAGGTATTACGGCGCCTACCGTGGTTACTCTCTAGTTGGGTGCCCCAGGTTCTCTGTGAGCTAGGCGGTTAGCTCGGGGCTTGTCCTGGTACTTGTGTTGTACCGTCGAGGTCTGTGTCGTCTATCCTAGACACCCTCACTCCTTTGTTTGAGTTGTACGTTCAGCTGAGGGAAAGACGACAGTGGGACAGTGACTCTTGAGTTTGTTTTTAGTCACTTGTAGCGCGCTCTTAGTTGTGGGTACAAACACTGGTAGTCGACATTGGTCCCCAGCTTGTCCTTTCCACTGCCTCACTCTAGGGTGCTCCGGCCAGAGACCCTAGGGGTGCCAGGCATGGGCCTTCGACTGTGTACCCGCAGGAGTGGTGTTTAGTTGGTCTCCACAGTTGTTTGACTTTTCCACGTGGAGCGGCAGCTGGACCTTTCGTCCGTGGCTACGAGACTGAGAGGTAGACGTGTGTTTGTTTGTCCGAGTCAGTTATTGGTGTCGCGAACAAGTCTACGTGGCTCGAGTGTGGCGAACCCTACTTTATCACGTACACGTGGTTGAGTTTTTCCGTTTATTTATTTACTTTGTTTAATATAGTCGGCAAATGGTAAGTATATCTATTGCTTTAATATCCTGCGTGGTTGTGTTATAAATTGCTAGTATAGTTTTTTGCTTCCATACTTGTGTATGGTTTGCTCGAGTTGGGGGAGTTCCCTACTGAGCCAGTGACTAGTGAGGCTCACCCCTACTCCCCACAGGTGAATGCGAGGAGGAGGTTTTGTTACCGTCTTCTAGTTTAGAGCCGCGCCGCGGCGGTGTTGGGCCAGCGCCCCCAGCAGTGTAGTTTCTTTCTTCAGTTGTACCAGTTTACCTCGGGATATGCCCCATGCTCCTGTACTTTCTTGTACTTTTGTTGAAATTTGGCTATGTAAATCTTGTACAATATATATATGAAATGGTGTATCATATATGTGATCAAGTGTGTTCCTTCCTATTTTTACGGACTCATGTGTGGTATACCTTGCGAGGCTACTACCCGTTCGCGGGAGGCGGACTCGGGTCAAATTCGTTATCGATTTAATGGGCTTGAACGAGGTGTTCCATCACACCCTGGACTGTCGCGTTCAGAACGCGATGCCCATCTCTGTCGCGTTCACAGACAGTGAACAAGTGGGTGCTTGGGGCCCAATCTGCCGGCCCACAAAACCCCACAACCTGCGAAAACACCTGTAACACACACCATAGGCCACACATTGGCCACCACAACCACTAAACCTCAATCCGAACGGTCAATACACTACATATACTATATCCCTAGTGTCTCTATATAAGTAGCTATGAGATCAGCTGCCTCCATCATATGGACGAGTATATAACACACTAGTCTATCTAGTTATCTTGATGTCTTTCCGAGTAACCTATAACTAGGATTTTTAGGACTAGCATTTAAATAGGATAGGTTTCATTATCATGATCTCATCATGATCTTATTTCCTTGCGTAGATCCATAGACATCACAGTATAAGACATCATACACCTGCATGTAATATACAATGAGAAAATGTCAATAATTTTATTACCAAAAAAGACTAGTACAAGGTTACAAGTGCCATCACAGACGTGAATTGGCTTGTAGAGGACTCACAACTAGCAATCTCCCACTTGACGTAAAATCAGTCACCTCATGTTTGATCCCTCTCAGGCCTCGATGTCGCTTAAAGCCAATCTGAGTCAGTGGCTTTGTCAGTGGATCTGCAATGTTATCTTCAGATGGAAGTCTTTCCACTACTACATCACCATAGGTCACGATCTCTCTGATCAAGTGGAACCTGCTCAGATTGTGCTTAGACTTCTGGTGTGACCTGGGTTTGTTTGCTTGAGCAATCACCTTGTTATTATCACAAAATAATGGAATCGGTTCTTCATTGTTCGACACGACTCCCAGATCTGTGATGAACTTCTTCATCAGGACCACTTCTTTTGCTACATCTGCTACAACAATGTACTCCATCTCAGTGGTTGGGTCAACAGTAGTCTCTTTCTTGGAAATCTTCCACCTTATTAATCTTCCTTACAGGGTAAACACATATCCCAAGTTAGACATGCTATCATCGACATCAGACTGGAAACTCGAGTCCTTGTGGCCTTCAACCATGAGGCTATGTCCTCCATATGCCAGTAAAAGATCCTTAGTCCTTCTCAAGTACTTAAAGATACACTTTACTACTTTCCAATGATCCAAAACTGGATCCACCTAATACTTGCTTGTAACACTTATAGTAGGCCCTACATTCGGCCTAGTACATAGAATAACATACATGATAGATCCTGTTGCCCAGATAGCAAGCCCAGAGGGGGGGGGGGTGAATGGATTACTAAAATTCTTCTTCTAAAAATTCCTGTAAATAAACACACTTGATAGACAACACTAAGATCGATAGTTAGAGTTAGTGTTAATCAAAACAAAGAGAACAATCACATAGACAATAGGAATTTTTATCCTGGTTCGGATCTCCTATCCCAAGGAGTCCTACGTCAGTCCCCAAGCAACCACTTGGGATTCCACTAAACAAGGGTGTAAACCCCCTTAAGGACAAATACACATCTAGCACTAGCTGGCCTTCTCTTCTCTACCAGAAGAGGAATCACACCACCTGATGCAATAGGTCTTGTCTTCACATACGAAGAGGAATGCTCACAGAAAAAGGAGTTCAATGAGAAAGGCCCCAAGACCAAGCTTATAGACAATGCTTGATTTGAGGTGAAGACTGATAGATACATGATTATCTCAAATGAACTCTCTCTCTCAGATCTACGCAAGCTCTCAAAAGTAATGCACTATTCTCACAAAGAGTTAAGAGCTATGGAAAAAATGGAATGGAGGAGCTGTCTCTCGTTGTTCTTCAGGTGACTAAGATTTTCTTTCAGAAAAACTGTTCAAACTTTGTTCTGTGGAGTCACCAGTCTTCTATTGATCTTGTTTGAAATAATTTGATTGTTGTAGTATCCGTTGAAATATTTGTTGCCTCACATCTTCATGCACATTGGGATGTCTGGTCCGAAGCAAAGAGCTAGTGAGCCCGCAACCATTAATGCTCAGATAGACACATACGGTCAGGAGGAACGATTGTCTGAATCTTCTATCCTCTTGTCACCTTGACAGGTCCATCTTGAGATGTGTGTTTCCTCCGGAAGCCCTGCACACAATAAATGCTGGAACCTAGACAACTTATCTTTGTCTAAACTATCAGTCAATATTAGTAGTTGTGTTGTATGAAGATACACTAGAGGGGAAATGCCATTCTGCCATTGACTTTGTGTGAATAGGCAAGACAGGTAAAAGATATATCGTGCAGAGTTTTGTACTGTCACAATAAATGTTAGACAATGTGGGATACAACATGCTTTCACAGGAAAACTTTGAAATCCAAAAGATTTTAAATAGATTTGAATATCATGTAGAATGGAACTAAAGAATGTTTAAAAATGATTTGAACAAGAATGTTTGACACCTGTATTAAATGTAATCATTAAAAGAGAGAGATGTATTTAGACAGGCTGTAGTCATAAAGAGAGAGTCGATGTGCGCATAATCCATGATGAAATCAAGTTGATGTGAACATAATCTATGTTCTAATGAAATCAATGCTCTGTACAAAGTCGTTATTTAATAAAAATAGATGTGCAGATGAAATCGTTGTTCAAGTAAAATCATTGTTTCACATGAAGTCATCGTAGAGATGAAATTGTTGTTCTACAGAACTCGATGTATCAACTGAATCGTTGTAGCAACAACCAAATCGTTCTTTAAGTGAAAACAGAACCGTTATAGCGACCAAATCATTATAGCAACCAAGCTGTTGTTTAAGTGAAACAGAATCGTTGTAGCGATGAAATCGTTGTATGAGTGAAAGGAAATCGTTCTAGCGACCAAATCATTGTTTAAGTGAAATCGATCATGAAATCGTTGTTTCAGTGATGAAATCGTTGTTAAGTGAAATCGATAATAAAATCGTTGTTTCAATGATGAAATCGTTGTTTTACCGAAATCGATAATGAAATCGTTGTTTTACCGAAATCGATGTTCTAATGAAATTGATGTAACAACGAAATCGATGTTTAAGTGATATGAAATCGATGTATCAACAACATCGATGTTTAAGTGATATGAAATTGATATATCAACGAAATCGATGTTTAAGTGATATGAAATCGATATATCAACGAAATCGATGTTTAAGTGATATGAAATCGATGTACCAACGAAATCGTTGTGACCTATTATATGGAAGTCAATGTATACTTAGACAAAATTTATGCTTTAAACTTCAAATGACAGTGTGTGTGGACAACTTACAGATTTTGCTTGAGTTATTTCCTGTAGATAAACTTCAAAAAATGTTGTTCGAAAATATTTTTTAAGGTTTTGTTAATTACCAAATATATATATATATATATAATTCATAATAAATTTTATATGGAGATGGACTGATCATCAATCTCCCCCTTTTTGTTGATGACAAAACATAAAGAATTTGCATACATAGAGTGTCACGCCTCGACGCGGAATATCAGAACGTGAGGCAGTTGCAAGTAAACGGGTACATAGCGAGAACTAGACATCAAACTGTTGAACAAGAATAATTACTGAAGCAATTGCATCTCATTAATAACTTTTCAAATGTCTAGTTACAACCACTAATGTCAGAGCCATTCTATAGGGCCCAATTACATTGAATGAAAGCAAAAGACTAACTAACACTCTAACATAGTACTAAGACGCTAGGGTACTCATGACTTCACTCCTGGTCGTTCCTGTCCTCTTGAGTGTAAGTGTCATCCTCGGTCTCACCTGAGAACACAACGACAAATAATGCAGGGTGAGCGATAACACCTAGTAGGACTTAAATCTTAGGATCAAGCATGCTTTAAGTGATTAATGTCTTATAAAGTAGGACAACTAGAGAGAATAGCGAGAAACGTATAGAAAGTAATGATACACGATAATGAGGAACAATAGCACAATGCACAAGAGTATAGCACAACAAGTATGATAACAGATTGACCGTATAACAAGATAACAAGTAAAGTTGCACAACAGTGCACAAGTCACGATAGCAAGTGTTGGTCGATATTCTTTCAACTACGAGTTCAAGTAAACAACAATTGACTGTTTGATTGATTGCCATAAATCAAATCTTGTGTGTTCATGCGTTAGGTGGATGCCAATCACCCTGATCAGTAGACCCCCGCGAGTTATAGTCTTTCAAGTGCTCCTCCCAAGGACCAGATTGGGCCCTTATAATGTTGCCTAGCATAGTCATATTTTTATCATAGACAATCAATTTAATGGCGAAATAGAGTACCAAGAAATAGATGAGAGTACTAGATGAATAGACGAGATAGTAGAGTGAATGTGTATAGATGAGAGTGTAGAGATAGTAGATGAGACAGGGACATATTTGTAAGACAATGTTAAACAAGCGGTAGTAACAGTTGCACAACACACGCGATTGGTGTTGGCAGTCTGGTGGAATACACTGCCCTTCCACTGGCCCGGTGTGATTCAAGCTAAGAGAGAGAACAATCTAAGGCCGTACGGATCTTATTGATCCCTAGAGTGTATCATAGGCGTTAGGGTACAACCAGCTCGTTGACCATGTGGGAACCCATGGACAGAGGAGACTTACGGAGGCCTTGAACAAGGATTCATTAGTCCGACAGAAGGAATATCCGACGGAGAGTTCGTCCAAGTCAAGAGAAAGTGTATATATAGAAACAAGTGCTCGACGTTCTAGTGGAATTCTAGGACAGTGGAGCGTCGGTAACGGTGTTCCAAATCATCGCGAAAAAATGTAGACAAGTATATTTAAAATAGGGCAATATAATTACATGATTGACATAATTTACTAGATGTATTATGAGATATTTTCATGCCAAGTTAAGTCATAATGGATGGTTCAAAGTGTGTGCTTGTGAATAAGAAATCATGGATATGAAAGGTCATGTGAATGACTTTTAAATAATTAAAAATACATTCAATATTAAAAACTTTGTTTTTCTTTGTTTAAGACAGTTAACAAAATATGGGGTAAATGTAGAACAACAAGACTTGCAAAAATGTGGGTTTTCATGCAAAAAGCCCAGATCGCAACGTACCCATGTGAGGGTCACGACGAGGTAAGAGCATAACGCGACAGGGTCTTGCATAGAATGCGACAGACCTATCTAATCAAGCGGCCAGAACGCGATGACAGCTCCTGTCGTGTTCAGAACACGACGGGCAGTGCTGTCGCGACCAACCCTAAGAATGTGGCCTATCGGGCCGTCG
This sequence comes from Colocasia esculenta, assembly GCA_014218235.1. Classification (NCBI taxonomy): domain Eukaryota; kingdom Viridiplantae; phylum Streptophyta; class Magnoliopsida; order Alismatales; family Araceae; genus Colocasia; species Colocasia esculenta. Next base: position 36,984,628 of record CM024762.1, read on the forward strand.
CATTCTCAGGTACTACGCCTGAGTTCGAGCGGGAAAAGGATAGAGCATGGGATTGAGGGCCAAGTTTCCCTCTTTTGACACATGGTGATTCGAAAATTCATAACTAAATGTACAATCGATGAAAAATCATGAAACAAGTTGCAAACTGATCTAGACATACATGGGTACTTACAATAAATAGGAATTAGAAAACAGACAGGGTTTAGACATGCTTTAATCACGTGAATTCATGATGAACATGAAACAATACATAGTCGAGATCAAAGTATTAATTCGCAAGATAGGATGGATGAAAATTAGGGCATTTAGGAGCAAAAGATGCCTAACATGCATCAGTTCTTCCAGTAAAAATCTCATGGCATGGGGACAAGTAAGCGTGAAGGTATAAATTTCTCAAGAGGGTTCGGGGTCATGGGGTTTGTAGAACTTCAAAAATCAAGAAGAAAAGATTTGCTTGATAGAAAAATATGAAACCAAAGGGCTTTTGTTCCTGATGGTTGGAACAACTTACAGACGAAATTTATGATTTAAGCTTGTGAGAATGCCTACCTTTAGTTGTTTTCCTCTTCTAGGGCTAGGACTTGAAGAATGAGAGAGAGAGCTTGAGAGAGTCTTCTTCCCACGAGATCTCCTCCTCCTTGGCTTCTCCTCCTTGTAACGACCCTCCTTATACCGGTATGGTTACACCAACCCACGTCGGTATAATGAGTATCGCTACAGTGGGATATTGACCCAACACATACATTAAGTTGAGATGTACACAAATATAGTCATAGAACATCGGAATTAAAAGAACTCAATGTAAACTTTTATTCCATCATCCACATTCTATCCACAGTCCATATAGTACAAGAAATAAACTAGATTGACATAATTGAAATTCTAATCAAATTACATTATCCACATCGAATTACATAACATTATTGACTACATACTTATGGAATGAAAAATACAACGCTACAATCTCCATAACAATCTCCTACTCTCGCTCTGAGTCACTCCTGGCTATCTCCTCGGAAGAAGTGGAGACACCTGCACCTGTATGCCGAAGTAAGAGTGAGTCTAAATAGACTCAGCAAGCAATCCATGCACACATCATATGCACATTTTACTTTCTAAAAGAAACAATCAACATATGTAGCATGGTTTAAACAATTTCAAAATTCCATGCATGCAATTCTTATAACGTTAATGGACATGATACATGCTTTATGTTTCCATTCACATTGAGTATAAGACCTATCACATGCTCTCTACACATTTCCTTGACATGCTTAATCAATTTAAAACTCATTGAATTCATGTTACCATATAATTGTGCAACTTAAGCATGGAATCACACGTAATGAAAGCAATACACCTAGTATGGATTCTATGTTCATTCTCATACAATTAACACAATTATAAACATGTTAGCTTGCTGTTTTGACATGCATTTAACACATTCATATAATATTTCACCAATTCACATGCTATCACATTAACCTTACACATTCACATATTCATTTACACTTTACACAATTTCATAATTCACTTGCACATAATCACATTGTTCACATTTAGATGTCGTGACACATAGTCCAAGCCACCTCTAGAAGGACACACATTCACATTCACATACCCATCACCTAGGCAAAACAGTGATAGATCTTAGTTACTGCGCAGAACCGGGAGAAGCACTCTCCACCCTAACCAGTGGAACATGTCCACCTCCAGGATTTCATCCTATTGCCCATAGGATTTCACACACATGAACCTTCCCGTAGGGACTTTACTACGGTATGGTTCCACAGCCCTCTAAGGTAGTAGTGTCACCCATGGCACAGTTACATATTTCACATTATCTACACATCGTTTGTGCACCTTTTAATACCATTATATCAAATTCCACATATATGCATAAGCTTCAGTCTTCCTAGCATAATACTACTGTTCACAGAAATAAAATAACATCATACCCTGACCCTAAACATGTTGTTACTCACTAAATCACATAGATTTAATTTATAACATGCTCAATGTGACTATTATCTATGGTGTAACTAGCAATCACACTTACTGTCAACAAAATGCATCCAAATTTTTATCACAGTTTAAAAACAGTAAACACATTACATGTTCAATTTCTCAAAATTTCTGGATCTCTATACTAATTATAACAATTAAAGCCATTTCAGGCCTATTAATCAATAAACTCAATTATACATGGTACACAGTAGGATAGTTCGGCCTAGCAGTCTCAAAACCTATCCACAGTTCTCATGAGTGTACAAAAATTTTATAAACATCGAATAGGCAGTAAACCTAATTATTCAAAATTTTCTATGATCATATCACATCCACAGTTCATTTACAAAGATTATAATAATTAGGATAGTAATCAGAAATTTGCCCTAGCCTCATGATACAACCTATTGCATGCACTGTACCATATATAAAATCTACAATATGTAATTACATCCAGAAGTCGGGAAATAAATCACAAGGATCAAACATGCTTTCTGCAGAAACCAGAAGAACTTGGCGGCACACAGTTTGCCGCCAACAGGTGTTAACGGCACCAAAGGTTGCCGCCAACCCTAGATCTTAATAGCACAACATCTTGCCGTTAAGTTCCTATCTGCAAAAAGTGCAAATAGTCCATACAAAACACCAATGAACGGGGGTTCCAGAACACGAGAAAAATCTACAAAAATACCTAGGACCTACTAGACGTATGTGTGAACAATGGTCAAGGGTTACTTGCCTCTAGAAAAATCTTTAAAGGTATTGATTTACCGATGAAGCTCTCGTCGGCCAGTGCCAAGAAGCCCTCATTTCCTTCCCCGAACCGGTTCTATGTTGAAGCAGATGGTACACCATCGCCGGAGAACCCTACCTTGATGTTTAGACTCCCTCCCAGTCATGGTAGAACATCGGAAGAAGCCTCTAGTCTCTGGATCCAAGGGTCCAGAGTTCAGAGTTTGCACAAGGTTTTAGGGTTTTTGACAAAAGAGTCAAAAGGGACTCAATCCGTCGATGGGGGTGTTTTTATAGGCTAGGGGTTTCGGGGTACGCACTTAGAAGGGTTTCTGACCGTTGAACGACGGTTTCCTAAACAGAAGCCGAAGATTTCGCAGGCGTTTCTAGATCTGAAGCGCAACAGATCTGGGGAAGTAGACGTCTAGATCCTTGGCCGCCTCACTGGGGTTGGCATCCATTGATGTGGATGCTGACCTCCCATTAACGTCAGCTCATGTTGACGCCAACAGGGTTTTCGGCCAGAACACAGACTTTCAGCAATTCTATTTACACTAGGTATATACATGCAATGAGCCCTACATATAACTTTATTAAATACAAATATCATGTATGGAATATATATACATATATACATGTACAAAATAAATACTTATACATATATACACACATGTACTCAATTATATACATAAAGTATATACACATCACATGACAAAAATCTAACTAAAATAGACCAAAATTCGAGGGCCTTACACTCCTGGTCCAGCAACTCTTGGCAACGAGCTAGGGTAGGCCATGGGGGATTTGGGAGAGTATTTATGCTTCCTATGTTTCTATTTCTTAATAAGACTCTAACTCCTATTTAATTCCGAGATTTCCTATTTAATTTCACCTTCCAAGCTTGCCATGTCCAATTTTGGTTAGGTTGGGATCCAAATTCGTGGCCAGCCTATTAGGGTAGGTTTAGGAATCCAATTCCATTTTAAATTAGCTATTTTAAATACTTAAATACCTCTTTTCTATTTAAGCAATATTTAAGTTACGAACTTAGGGTATTTTCCTATTATTCCACTTTTAAAAATCCCTATTTAGCCCACAAATTTCTAATGGGTCCATTTAACAAAGCCCATTATTTCTTTCATTTAATGGGTTTTATTAAATTCTCTTTTATTTGATTTCTTAATTGCTTTTTATTTTTTTTATTATTAATTTTTTATTTTTCGAAAAAATCCAGGTTGCTACATAGAGAGAGCTGAAATAAATTTTATTTGAAAAAAAAAAATTCAAAGGTATATATTTCAGAATATTTTATCCCCTTTTTTTGTCATTAAGCAAAAAGAAACACAAGGAGCCAAAGAAAGAAGAGAAGAGATGAAGATAAATGGGAGCCAAAATAGCAGATTCGATTACTTAATGGGGATCAGAAATATAGAAGGCAGTAGACAGAAGAGAGGCATGGAGAGTAATGATTGGCCAAGCCAGGATTTTCTGCTCTTCAAAGTAATTCTTAAAGGCACCCCAACTGATGTTGTAAGAAGTCCCCATATCTGGAAGAAGTCTCTTGATGTGGAGCTGCCTTTGAGTTTCAATAAAATTGGCATACTCATCTTCACCAAAAGATGACCGGTACAAATTAGTAGACCCAAAACTGGCATGTTGAAAAAATCTATCAATGGATATAGGTTAGTAAATCTTGTGTTGTAACAGTTCCCTCTTCAAGGGTACATAGATTTTGTACCTCTCAACCCAAATAGCAAAAGGGTCCTGAACCAAGTTAATGGAGTTGAGATCCAATAATTGTTCAGCAGATAGAGTAGGTTTGTTGGATTTGGACAGGGAGATATTCAGATTGTGCAATTGTTGAGCAGCTTGGTGATAGTTCTTCTCCCAGTCAGAGGGGAAATGTCTTTCGGCCTCAGACAAAAGAGGAGCTAAGACATCTGACTTGATAAAACCCCTGTGATATTCCCTGAAGAAAAATTGGTGGAAAGCAAGAGGAGCTCCCTGCTGAACACTAATTCTGGCCATGACTCTAGCAAATCCTTCAAAGATACTAGGACCCACAATAGAGTCCATGAGCAAGGAATGTAGCTTAGGGTGAAAAACAATGTCTGACATCTTCAGAGTAGCAAAATCCACGTGAAGAGAAGTATTGACTGGATTTTCAGTTCTGAGCTGAGCAATGACTGCCCTGAATTGAACAAGTTGAACCTCTAGAAGTTTATTGACAAAACGATAATCATTGAACATTTGGAAGTGCCGGATTAACTTGATTTTCCTCTGGATGAAGGGACCTCAAGTATTTCTGTGGTGGAGGACAGACCACTCAGTCAGTGTGAGAGGGTGGTCTGAGGGTGGGAACCTGTCAGATCTGGCAAGCACAAATTTTCTGTAGAGAGCTTTATTACCCCGAGCCCACTGGTCTTCAATCTTAGACTTAGCTGAGGAGAAGATTTTAGATTGATCATGTTTGGATAAGAAAGAGAGAGGAAGAATAATATTAAGATGTTCTGTGAGATTGAGATGAGGGAGGCCAAAAAGTGTAGCAAAGGTGCATTTTTGTAAGAATTTACAGTAGAGAAGTCTCCTTCTATTTACAACAAAAAGAGAGAACCAAAGAGGAGGGAATCGAGGTTCAGATGAGAGAGCATGTTCCTTAGAAACTTTTCTCTTTTTGGAGGTAGGACTGGGAGGATCTGTCGTGTTAACATGAGATGAAACAGAAAGGACTGAGTGAAGAATTGCTTCTTCAAACTCATCTTTAATGCCCTGAATGACATGGCCTTGAACACTAGCACTCTCCGGAATAATAGAGATGAAAGATGGTGGAGTGGGTGGATGAAGAGAGGTGAAAGAAGTAGGAGGAGGTGGTGCAGATGGTCTAGCAGATGATGGACCAGTAGCAGATGATGCTGAAGGTTCCTCAAATATTGGAGGAGGAATGGAGTAGAAGAAGTAGGTGAAGAAGAAGAGGTAGCAGGAAAAGGTGTAGGAGAAGGGATGTGTTTTGGAAGTGGTTTCCTGGAGGGTTCAGGTGCAGGTGGAGCAGTGAAGGATGTAGGTGGAGAAGAAGGGGCTGGGGTCTTAAGATTTGAAGGGACAGAAGGCTCTGGGGGCACAACAACAACTTCTACAGATGCTTGAGACCTGGTTGGCTCTGCCACTGACTCCACTGGCCCTGATGGCCCAGTACCAACATCTTCAACTTCATATGGCCCTGACTCTCCAACTAATGGCCTTGGTGGCGCTAATTCTTCAACAATTGGCCCTGATGGCCCAACTAGTTCTTCTGGTACAGACGGCTCTGTGCTTACTACTGGTACAAGTTGAGTGGGAGTAGAAGGGGCAGGAATAGATAATTGCACCCTCACAAAATCTAAAAGATCTGACACTAGCTGCTTCAAGCTACCCAACTCACTCCTTATCTCCTGGAGCTCAGTTTTAACTGCTCCAATTTCCTTGGCTTCAGTGCTCTGACTAAGAAAAATGGATGTTACTTCGGATTGCAAAGAGCACAAAATTTCCCCATGTGCATTCACTCTATTAATGACTGGCTTCAAGTGCACAAGAATCTTCTTCTTCTTGGATCTGTGGTGTGCCTTCCTGGTGAGTAAAGGAATTCTTGAGGCAACACCCTTCCTCTTTCCACCGGAGCTAATAATGGGTTCAACCTCCTCATCTGAGGTGTCTTCAACAATACCTTCCTGGAACTAGTCTGCAGGAGCACTAGTAGTAGGCTCCCCTTGAATCTCTGGCTCCCCCTGAGCTGGAGCATCTTCCATCTGAATGTCTTCACGGTGGCCTGTGCCACAACTTCCGGAATGACTTCTGCCACATCTACAGCTAGAACACTAGGGATGTCTTCCATGTGAGTATCTTCCTGCTCCCCCTCAGTGTGAGCAACAATCTCTAAAGATTCTTCAATAGCAGGTGCAGGGACTGTAGAGGGGATCACAACTTCAGATGATTGCCCAACATGCTTAATGTGCACAGGGTTTATTTCCTCAATCCTCCTTACATATGCAGGAGGTTCTTCAATTCTGACATCTGCCTTTGCCTCTTGGACTAGTGGTACTATAGGAACTTCAGCAATGATGGCCTCTTCTTCTGCCACCGAAGTCTTTGTCCAAACATTTCCCACAAGAGAAAAACCACTCTTCTTCAAGTTTCTGGACCGAATAGACTGACCCATCTTTTCCATCAATTCTCCCTTTAGATCAATTTCATAGTGATTGAAAATTCTGGTAAGCAAATGAGCATATGGTAGGGATACTGCCAACTTATTCTTCTTATCCCAAATCATTTCTACAGCAGACTTCATCCTCTCTATTATAACTTGAGCCATGTTGATATCTTGATTTTGGATGGCCCAGAACATCATATTAGTATCTCCCTTTGGGCAGTTGAAAAAATGGCACTCCTCAGCACCAAAATCTTGACAGACTATGAAATGCAATATTCTGTTAAAAGCATTGAACTGTTTGATGTCGATCTTCCCATCCTTTAGTTTGTACTCTGTTCCAATGATCCCTAGCCCCTTGGCATGAATGTCCATAGAGTCCACCAAACTATGTCCGACTGTAGAAACTCCAAATAATCTTTCCAAAAGATCATGAGTGATGTGAATGGGTGTACCTTTGACTGTGGAAGAGAGAGACCCATCTTCTTCTGTTTTCAGGCAAGTGTAGAAAGCTTTCGCGAGGTCTGGATAACTCAGTTCAGAAATAGTACACATATTTGTCCACTTCATCCTCTGAATAGCTTCGACAATGTTGTGCATACCATGCTTCTCTAGGTCTTCTAGGTCTACTGCCTTGTTTCCACATAGCTTGATCCCTACAGTAGCAAATCGTTCCTGTTGCTCCGCCGTGAGGAAGGCGACACTGTAACCACCCACGATGTCGGAACTCCCAGAAGCGGCCATGGAATCGAGCAAGGAAGGATTCTGGAGGATCGTGGGAAAGAGAGGAACAAGATCCCTCAAGAAATTTGAGCGGGAACAAAGAGATCCTTTGAAAGCACACAGAGGGGATTCTAGAGTCGATGAGGGTTTTCACAGGTAAGCAAGTCGTAAGAGCTAAGAGAGAGAGAGAGGAAATCGATGAGGCAAGGATTTCGGACTTAATGGCAAGATGTAAAGTAGCTTTTTGAAACGCCAGAGCAATAAAAGGAGGATAACGACAAAAGGGGAGAGGATAACGTAAACAATAAAGAATTAAACTGAAACGCCATATCAATTTATGATGCAAGCAATAAAGGATTTACTTAAATTCAGGGAGAAGGATAAGTATTATTCTAAAATTTATTATTTCAGTTATGTATAGACATATCTGTTTCAAATTACACATGCCTAATTCCCTTCTAAGAGACGTAAATCTCTCTTCAGGTAAGACTTTTATAAAGATATCTGCTAACTGATTTAAGGTATCTACAAATGAAATATTAATATTACCATTTGATACATGATCTCTAATAAAATGATATCTGACCTCTATGTGTTTTGTTCTGGAGTGCTGCACTAGATTTTTCGTCAAATTTATTGCACTTGTGTTGTCACACAGCAGCGAGATGGTCTTGATGTGCAATCCATAGTCTTCAAGCTGTTGTTTGATCCATAAGAGTTGAGTGCAACAACTTCTAGCAGCTACATATTCAGCTTCAACTGTTGATAATGCTACTGAGTTTTACTTTTTTGAAGACCACAAAATCAAGCATCATGCAAGAAATTGACAACCACCACTGGTGCTTTTTCTATCTACTTTGCATCCAGCATAGTCAGCATCCGAATGTCCAACTAAACCAGTTTCACAAGATTTAGGATACCATAGTCCTAGGTCATGAGTTTCTGCTAAATATCTCAAAATCCTTTTAACAAATATTAAATGAGATTCCTTAGGATTAGACTGATATCTTGCACACATATATACACTAAATAAAATATCAGGCATACTAGCTGTCAAATAAAGCAATGACCCTATTATACCTCTATAAAGTTTCTGATCAATTTTCTTACCTTCCTTATCACTATCTAACTTGGTGGATGTGCTCATTGGAGTGGACAGTGGTTTAGCATTGTCAAACCCGAATTTCTTTATTAATTCTTTGGTGTATTTTGCTTGACAGATGTGTGTACCTTCATTGCTTTGCTTGATTTGTAATCCAAGGAAGTAGTTGAGCTCTCCCATCATGCTCATTTCAAATTCTCCCTGCATGAGCTTCTCAAAGTACTTGCATAAGGATTCATCACTAGATCCAAATATAATATCATCTACATAAATTTACACACGTAATACATTTTTGACTTTTGATTTAATAAACAATGTGCTATCTACCTGTCCTCTAATAAAGCCATGATTTAGTAAGAATGAACTAAGTCTTTCATACCATGCTCTAGGTGGTTGTTTTAAACCATATAATGCTTTATGCAATTTAAAAACATGATTTGGAAAAATCTAAATCATCAAAACCAGGAGGTTGTTCCACATAGACTTCCTCCTTTATATAACCATTTAAAAAAGTAGATTTTACATCCATTTGAAAACGTTTTAAATCTAATGCACATGCATAAGCAAGTAAAATTCTAATAGCCTCTAGTCTAGCCACTGGTGCATAGGTTTCATCGAAATCTATGTCTTCCTCTTGGGAATAGCCTTGAGCAACCAGTCTAGCCTTGTTTCTAGTGTTAACACCAGCTTCATCCAATTTGTTCCTGAACGCCCATTTGGTGCCAATCACAGGATGATCTGATGGTCTCAGAACAAGGGACCAGACTTGATTTCTCCTGAACTGATTAAGTGCATCTTGCATGGCTAAAATCTAAAATTCATCAGATAGTGCTTCATTGACTGTCTTCGGCTCTATTTGAGATACGAATGCTAAATAATCACAGGGAATTATGTTACCTCTTGTTCTTACCCCAACTGATGGATCTCCAATGATGTTATGTACCTCCATTCCTTTGGAAGATCATAATGGATAATATCCATCTGTTGTAGTTCTTCCAAGAGTGGATCTTCACCATCCTTGATGGTAGATGCTTTCAGCTTCTGGGTAAGACTATCTGTGACTTCGTCATCACTTTCAGATTCCTTTCTCAAGGAAGGGTTAGATTCATCAAAAATAATATGAACGGTTTGTTCAATCAATAAACTTCTTTTATTAAAAACTCTATAGCCTTTAGGTTTAGAAGTGTACCCCATAAAGATCCCTTCATCGGATTTGGGATCCAGCTTACCTATGTCTCTCTTACCATTGTTGTGAATGAAGCATGAACATCCAAACGTTTTGAGATGGCTGATCTTGGGCTTCCTCTGCTTGTATAGCTCATAGGGCTGCCAACGGATCGGAGTCGGAATCGGAAATGGTACTTTCCACATCCATTTCCTATAAGAAAATCGGAAACGGGTCAGAAATGGAAACTAATCAGAAACATTTTGTACGATCAAATAGTAGATGTATATAGTATTAGAAGCAATGGTAAAAGAGATGTCTTTGATAATAATATGTATAATACATACCACGAGAGAGATAAGTTAATTATATTCTATTTACAAATTAAAGAGAAGCTAAAAACTTAGTCTAAGGTTTTTTAATATTAAGAAATAAGATTTTAAGAGTATATATTTTGTAAATAAAATATAAAATATATCTTATCGGAAACAGAAATAGAAAATCGAAAAATAATCGAAAATGGAAAAACGGATACGGAAAGGTCGAAAACGGATCGGAAAGTCAGAAATCGGATATCCATTGTCAGCCTAACAGCTCATATATAGTCTTCTTCAGGATTGGCTGATCATGACTCTATTTATAATATAACATGTTGTATTTATAGCTTCTGCCCAGAAATATCTTGGAAGGTTATATTCAGATGGCATGGTCCTAGCCATATCCAATAAGGTTCTATTCTTCCTCTCAGCTACTCCATTTTACTGTGGAATTCTAGGTGCTGAGAAATTATGTTATATATCTTGATCATTACAAAATTCTGCAAATCTGTCGGTTTGGAATTCTCCTCCATGATCTGAATAGATACTAATGATGCTAAACTTCTTATCCTTTTGAACTACTTTATTGAACTTTACAAAACTTTCAAATGTGTCATCTTTATGCTCTAAAAATGATACCCATGTAAATCTTGAATAATCATCAACTATGACAAATCCAAAGTTCTTTCCTCCCTAGCAGGTAGTTCTCATTAGTAGTGACTACTGTCATGATTTGAAGGAGGATTCATGCTTCCCTTTTGCACATGGTTCACAAATGCTTTCCAGTCTTGAGTTTACCTTCGGCAGACCTTCCACTAGATTATGTTTGATAAGTTTTCTTATTCCATCCAAGCTGCAGTGACCTAACCTTCTGTGCCATAGTTCAGCATTTTGCTCTTTACTTACTGCTAGACAAATGTCTTGATCTTTCAATTCTTCTAGATGGAGTACATACAGACTCTTTTCTCTACTGGCTTTGAAGACTGTTGCACCATCCTTGATGATCAAACACTTAGATTCCTAAAACTTGATATGGTGACCCTTGTCACACTGCTGACTAATGTTGATTAAGTTGTGCTTCAGTCCCTTGATGCATAGTACATCTTCTATCAGAATTCTATCTTGGTTTCCAATGGATCTGCAACCAATCACTGATCCTTTGCCATTATCGCCATAGGTTACTGTACCTTCTTCACTTTTGATATAAGAGAACAGTTTCTTGTTACCTGTCATATGCCTTGAGCACCCATTGTCAAGGTACCACTTTGATGCTCTAAGGCTTCCCTGTAATAAATTAATGAGATTTAGGTACCTAAGTTCTTTTGGCTCCTAATTGGTTAGCTTCTTCATAATTTCTTTTGGGAATCCATTTTAAGTGTTTGGTTGTACATGCTACTTTAGTGTGACCTAATTTGCTACAGTGTGTGCAGCAAGGAATATTGTTTATTATCCTATTTGGCTTATGGTTCTTATTTTTATTTATTTTATAATTGGAATTTTGTTCAGCTATGAATTTTGGAGTAGGATAAATTTTACGGTGAATTACAATTTCTTCATTGTCTGGTGGGGTATATCCTAAGCCATACTTTTTTCTACCTGTTCTTCTTGCTCCTTTTAATATTAAAGAGGATTTTTCGTTAGTAAAATTTTCAACTGTGGCCATTAAATATTCATTATCTGTTGTCAGTGTGTTAATTTCACTTGTAAGTTTGATTATGGTTTCCTGACTTTGTAAGTTTGATATCTTTTCATTTTTATTCTTTATATCTTCACATAATAGTTCATTTCTTCTTTTTAATTCAGAACTTTAATTTTCTAATTGTTCAGTTTCAGATTTTAGATCTACGTTAGTTATTTCGAGACATGCATAGTTTTCTTAGTTGTTTTTAACAATTTACAGACATCTTTATATTTACTGTATAATTCGTTAAAAATATCTTCTAAACTATCTGAATCTGATTCATTGCAAGAAGTAAAGGATGAGTCGGAAGTTACCTTATCATCAACATTTGCCATGAAGGCCAGGTTGGCCTTTTCTTCTTCTTCTTCACTGTAGCTTGACTCATTTTCTGAGTCACTTTTGTTGTTCCATGCAGCGGCCATGGATTTCTTCTTGTATCTTTTGAATTTCTTTGTATAATCCTTCTTCTTGAACTCAGTTTTCTTTAATTTTGGACACTCGGCTTTGATGTGTCCAGACTTCTTGCACTCGTAGCATATCAGTTCTGATCTCTTAACATCTTTACCTTCAGTTCTTTTAAAGTCTCTACCTTTCTTGAAGTATCTTCTTCCTGACTAGTATTTCTTTTTAGCTAATATGCGCTGCAGTCTTCTGGAGAGAAAGGCTTCTTCATCTTCACTGCTCTCATTGCTTTTGTCACTTTCTAATTCGCCATCAGATGTGTCTTCTGTGGCCTTGAGAGCATTGATGTGCTTCTTCTTGCTGGAGGATTCTCCCAGCCTTTCCATTATCTCATGAGCCATCAGAGACCCAATGAGCTTTTCAAGAGACATTCTGCTTAGATCATTGGCTTCTTCTATAGCTGTAACCTTTGGAGTACATGAGGTTGGTAGGGATCTTAGTATTTTTCTTACCATGTCTCTGGTTTCATAAGTTTTTCCAAGCCCAACTAGGCCGTTGGTGATGTCTGTGAATCTACTATACATTTGAGAGATGGATTCTCCAGACTGCATTTGAAATCTTTCATAATGTGCCATAAGAATATCTATTCGTGTCTCCTTACCTTGTCAGTTCCTTCATATGTGAGTCTGAGATTTTCCCTTGTTTCCATAGCTGACTTGCATGCTGAAATCCTGTTGAATTCTTTCTTACTGAGCGCACAACATAGTATACTCTTAGCTTTGCTGTTTAGGGAAATTTTCTTCTTGTCTTCATCTGTCCATTTGCCTTTACTGTTTGTGACCAGGAGGTCTCCTTCTTCGACAACTGACCAAAGCTGGATATCAAGACCTTGAAGGAAGAACTCCATCCGAGTCTTCTAGTAGTTGTAATCTTCACCGTTGAATAGAGGAGGTCTGTTAATAGACTGACCTTCTGCATATCCTTGAGCGGCCATTTATCTTTGCTCTTAAGATCATGAGATCTTCTTACTCAAGAGACTTGGCTCTGATACCACTTGTTGCCCAGATAGCAAGCTCAGAGGGGGGGGGGGGGGGATGGATTGCTAAAAATTCTTCTTCTAAAAATTCCTGTAAATCAACACACTTGACAGACAACACTAAAATCGATAGTTAGAGTAAGTGTTAATCAAAACAAAGAGAACAATCATGTAGACAACAGGAAATTTTATCCTGGTTCGGATCTCCTATCCCAAGGAGTCCTACGTCCAATCCCCAAGCAACCACTTAGGATTCCACTAAACAAGGGTACAGTCCCCCTTATAGATACTTACACATCCAACACCAGCTGGCCTTCTCTTCTCTACTAGAAGAGGAATCACACCACCTGATGCAATATGTCTTCTCTTCACACACGAGGAGGAATGCTCACAGAAAAAGGATTTTAATGAGATAATGCTTGATCTGAGGTGAGGAGGCCCCAACACCAAGCTTATAGATAATGCTTGATCTGAGGCGAAGACTGAGAGACATACGATTTTCCAAATGAACTCTCTCTCTCAGATCTACGCAAGCTCTCAAAAGTAATGCACTATTCTCACAGAGAGCTAAGAGCTATGGAAAAAATGTAATGGAGGAGCTGGCTCTCGTTGTTCTTCAGGTGACTAAGATTTTCTTTCAGAAAACTATTCAAGCTCTGTTCTGTGGAGTCACCAGTCTTCTATTTATCTTGTTTGAAATAATTTGACCATTGTAGTATCTGTTGAAATATCCATTGTCTCACATCTTCATGCACGTTGAGATGTCTAGTCGAAACAAAGAGCTGGTGAGCCTGTAGCCATTAATGCTCGGATAGACGCATACACTCAGGAGGAAAGATTGTCTGAATCTTCTATCCTCTTGTAAGCTTGACAGGTCCATCTTGAGACGTGCGTTTCCTCTGGAAACCCTGCACACAATAAATGCTGACACCTAGACAACTTATCTTTGTCTAAACTGTTAGTCAATATTAGTAGTTGTGCTGTATGAAGATACACTAGAGGGGAAATGCCATTCTGTCATTGACTTTGTGTGAATAGGCAAGACAGGTAAAAGATATATCGTGCAGAGTTTTGTACTATCACAATAAATGTTAGAGAATGTGGGATACAACATGCTTTCGCGGGAAACCTTTGAAATCCACAATGATTTTAAATACATTTGAATATCATGTGGAATGGAACTAAAGAATGTTTAAAAATGATTTGAACAAGAATGTTTGACACCTGTATTAAATGTAATCATTAAAAGAGAGAGATGTATTTAGATAGGTTGTAGTCATAAAGAGAGAGTCGATGTGCGCATAATCCATGATGAAATCTAGTTGATGTGAACATAATCCATGTTCTAATGAAATCGATGTTCTGTACAAAGTCATTATTTAACAGAAATCGATGTGCAGATGAAATCGTTGTTCAAGTAAAATCGTTGTTTCACATGAAGTCATTTTAGAGATGAAATCATTGTTCTACAGAAGTTGATGTATCAACCAAATCGTTGTAGCAACAACCAAATCATTGTTTAAGTGAAAACAAAATCATTATAGCGACCAAATCATTGTAGCGACCAAGTCATTGTTTAAGTGAAACAGAATCGTTGTAGTGATCAAATCATTGTATGAGTGAAAGGAAATTGTTGTATGAGTGAAAGGAAATCGTTGTAGCGACCAAATCGTTGTTTGAGTGAAATCGATCATGAAATCGTTGTTTTAATGATGAAATCGTTGTTTAAGTGAAATCGATAATGAAATCGTTGTTTTACCGAAATCGATGTTCTAATGAAATTGATGTAACAACGAAATCGATGTTTAAGTGATATGAAATCGATGTATCAACGAAATTGATGTTTAAGTGATATGAAATCGATGTACCAATGAAATCGTTGTAAGCTATTATGTGGAAGTCGATGTATACTTAGACAAAATTTATGCTTTGAACTTCAGATGACAGTGTGTGTGGACAACTTACAGATTTTGCTTGAGTTATTTCCTGTGGATAAACTTCAGAAAATATTGTTAGAAAATATTTTTTAAGGTTTTTTTAATCATCAAAAATGCATATATAATTCATAATAGATTTTATATGGAGATGGAGTGATCATCAGATTCCATTGTAGAGACAGAGAGAATTCTATCCATGCCTGCCCTTTCTTCCGGAGTATTTGGGGCTATACTCCTAGAAATTGAAATTCCATGTCTCATCGGTATGAGACCCCTCTTGTAATTCTCCATGCCAAACTTTTTGACAATGGTGTCTATGTACTTAGACTGGGACAAGTCAAGCATCCTCTTGGATCTATCTCTATAGATCCGGTTCCCCAAAATACAGGATGCTACCCCTAGGTCTTTCATGGAGAAATTTTTTAATAACAAAGTCTTTACTGTAGATAACATTCCAACCTCATTTCCAATGGTAAGGATGTCACCCACATTCAACACTAAGAAGGTGATAGTGCTCCCACTTACATTCCTGTACACACAAGGCTCATCTTCATTTTTAACGAAGTCATATGATTTGATTGTCTTATCAAATCATATATTCCATCTTCGGGAAGCTTACTTTAGTCCATAAATGAACCTAAGCAATCTGCACATCCTATCTAAATTTTCCTTGGATACAAATCCCTCAGGTTATATCATATACAACTCTTCCCCAAGGTTGCCATTGAGGAATGTAGTTTTTTACATCCATCTACAAGATTTCATAATCATGGTATGTTGTAATGGCCAATAGGATTTTGATGGAATTCAGCATGGCGATGGGCAATAAGGTTTCTTCATAGTCAACACCTTGCCTTTAACAATATTCTTTAGCCACAAGTCTTGCTTTATAAGTCTGTACCTTCCCATCTATTCTAATCTTCTTTTTGAATATCCACTTACATCCAATGTGCGCAATACCCTCAAGTGGATCAACTAGGTTCCAAACCTTTTTGGAGTACATGGAATCCATATGGAAATTCATGGCCTCTTGCCATCTCTTGGAGTCTATGCTCATAATAGCCTCCTCGTAAGTCTGAGGATCAATATCCTCAGAGTCTTGTACCTTGATATGTCCCACATATTTCTAAGGAGGGATAGACACTATACTTGATCTACTCAAAGTTGGATCATGTGTGATAGGTGCCTAAATAGATTCTACTTGCGGAATGGTGCTTAAGCTAAGTTCTCTAACTTCGCTTAATTCTATCATACTCCTACTATTTCCACCAAGTGTTCCTTCTTAGAAAATATTGCCCTTTTGGCAACAAAGACCTTTTAGTCATGATGGTGATAGAAATAATACCCACAAGTTTCCTTGGGGTATCCCATAAATATGCACCATTTTGTCTTTGATTCTAAGTTATCGGCATGGATGGATCCAGCATACAGTGAGTGCGGTCATGTGACCCCACTCAAAAAAAAAAAAAATCTAAAATGGCTATTTAAATTGAAGATTTGAGGAGTTTTATATAAGGGGTGACCCCACTGAATTGTCTTAGTAGGGTCACCTCTGATGTATAATATAGAAATTTATATTATATATAATATAATATTTATATAAATATTAAAAATAATTTAAGTGACCCCATTGAACAAAATTTCTGCATTCTTGATGGCTTATTGGGATCGTATTTTTTAACATAGGTAGGGCAACCCTAAATCTTAACATCCTTAAGATTAGACTTCTTCTCTTATTCATTAGTTGGAACTCTTTTCTATAGGTAAGTTGTGGTCTATAGGGCATATCCCCAAAATGACACGGGCAAGTTGGTAAAATTCATCATGGACCGCACGATGTCCAATAGTGTGTGGTTCCTCCTTTCCGATACACTATGGAGCTGAGATCTATAAGGAGGAGTCCACTGGGATAGTATCCCTTATTATTTGAGGAATTGGATGAACTTTGTACTCAAGTATTCTCCTCCCCAATCTGATCAGAGAGTATTGATACTCTTTCTAGTCTATTTCTTCACTTTATGTTTATATTCTCTGTATTTCTTAAAGGCCTCATACTTGAACTTCATCAAGTACATGTTCATACATTGAGAAGTCATCAATGAATGTAATAAAGTAGGAATATCTGCCTCTAGCATGTGTGAACAAAGGTCCACATACATCAATATGTATAAGTTCCAGTAACACAGAGGCTCTCTCTCTAGTTCCACTAAAAGGAGAGTTGGTCAATTTGACTTGAAGGCAAACTTGCATATAATTCATAATCAAATGGATCGAAGTATCCATCCTTTAGCAACCTTTGAATTATTTCTTCATGGATATGACCAAACGTACAATGCTAAAGTTATGTGTCATTCATCTTATCTCTCTTCCTCTTACAGACACTATGCATGTTCATGACATATGGAGCAACATCCAATGCAAACAAACCATTTATTGAATTTCCTATGCCTATGATCTTATCATTCAAGAACATTGAACAATCATTGTTCTCAAAAGAAATTTGTATCCCACTTGGTTCAAACATGAAACAAATATAATGTTCTTGATGATAGAGGGTACAAAATAGAATGTGCCCAATGCAAACGTAACTCCACTAGCTAACCGTAGGTTGACTTCCCTAACAGCAACAATATCAACCTTTGCATCGTTTCCCATCATCAAGTCGACCTCACCCTTGGCCAATCTCCAATGCCTTGTCAGGACCTACAACGAATTATAGATATGAGATGCACATCTGATATCTAATACCCGTAGATTATCATAATTTTCTGACAAATGGAGATCAATCATGAACAAATCTAAAGCTTCTCCAAGCTTCTGCTTTTGCAAGGCATTCCTTACAATTCCTCTTCCAATGCCCATCTTTGCCGCAGTGGTAGCATTGTCTTTCGTCCTTAGCTGGCTCTTTCTTAGCAACCTTTGTATTTCCCTATTTCTTGCCCTTGCTCTGGCCCTTCTTAAAGGTTTTCTTTGCCTTTTTTTTCTTGTTGGTCTCACCAACATAGTGAGATGACTTCTCATTCTTGCGATGGGTATAAGTCCACCTTCGAGAATCACGTCCGCTATAATATGTAAAAAGGGGGTGTAGAGGTGTAAGCCTCACAAACTCACCGGCTGAGTAGGAAAACTCCCCAAAACAACGAACATAAACCACGTGTAATGTAAGGGTAGCAAATGCAACATACACAATCCCCCAGCTCTCATACAACCATTTAAAAGAAACTTACAAGTAACATGAATTAAAACATGTTTGCAATTAACACAAGTGAACCCAACATTAACAACAACTAAGCAACTACACTAATTAATGGAAATTCATGATTAAAAGAAACAAAAGTAACTACGCACTCGATCCGAGATAAACTGTTGTTTTAAGAATCACTACAACAAAACAAGTACTATAAATAAACCACTGGAAAGCAAATAGAGTAAGCTAGGTACAAGAAGTATAAACGAAAAGTCTCCTTTCAGGTTGTACACCACACTACAAAGAAAACCCAAGAATTTGAGTCGGAAGCAACAACGCTACCACTCGAGTCATGACTACTGGTTCATGACACCAGTATCTGACTAGGACAAGCCAACACGAGAAAAACCTCTCCATCTCGCAACCACGAATGAAAGGTCCATCTACAGTTCCACCTCAACAATTACAAGCAAACTGTGGAGCCAACCAACACCACTAGTAGCCTGGCCGGACTGCAGACCCACGCCTGTAGAGTGAGGCAAGTGGGAACAAGGGACTAGTTGGGGCCTAATATGTCTACTGATGTCTGTACTGCCAACCACGAGCGCGCTACAAGTGACCAAACTAAAGACCAACCATACCACGAGTCACTTCCCAACTGTTGTCTTTCCCTCAACAGAATGCATAACTCGACAAACGAGTGAGCATGTCTAGGAAAATGACATAAATCTCTACGATACATGTTGTACCGAGACAAACCTCGGGCACTAAGATGCCTAGCTCACAAAGAATTTGGTGTACCCAACTAGAGAAACATTCCGAATAATCATCGAACCACCGAACTCGATAAACCACATTCATATTACTGAACCTTTACATGATATTCCAATAATCAACATCCTCATTATCACAATAGAACAGAACCATTGGACACACAAGTTATGATACCTCGACCCAAAGGTCAATCCCCAAGCTTAGAAAGAAACTTAGTTCATAGAAAATTGGAACGCATCATAAATCCCTGACGCGACACTAATAGGTAGGGGAACAAGGTTAGCAAACACTAACGCGTCCGCCAACTTGAATGCACATAAAGATGTCCAACCGAAGGGACGTGGTCTATAGATCGCCCAACTTGCGGGTCTCACATAGAGCACCCCAGAAACGACCATATAGGCCCAAACCCATTGACTATAAACATTTAAACCATGGAGGATGCATGAAACCAACTATTCCCTTGTTTAAACCTCATTTCGACCATTACAATTCTCACATAAAACCCGTTTGGTCATTCTCGATAAAACATATTTAAATAAATATTCAAATATATTAATCTAATGAGATAGCACTAGAAACCAGGATCCCATTGGACCCGTAAGTACTTAACTAGTGAGTAGATACCAGAAGCTAAAGTCCCTTGGACCCACACTAGAACCAAGAAGCTCACATACTACAGGAGCCAAAACACAGAAGGGTGCGCACTCTTGTTAAGAATGCGACGCATCAAGATACAATGTTTTGGATGAGAATGCGTCGGGGGTAAAGGTCGCATTCTTAGATAGGACGCACAGCACACAGATTCCATCTGAAAATCCTAGGAAACCACCATTCTCACATCCATGCAACCACTATGAACATCTATGTCAATGAGGAAGCATTCATACACACTTCAAAAGAACCATTCCCATGTGTTGCTATTATGCAATGGGGGTCAGCTCTAGCCAAGGTGGCTAACGGAAAGTGTGTTGTCGATCTCGCCGAGCTCTGACCTATAAGACCATCGGGAGACCTCGTTGGGCAGACACTCCGACGCTCAAGTCAGTACTGGAAGTTGGATTCTCAGGAAGACTTAGAGATATTGTGTACCTCTATGTGTGGAGTGTCCTACCTCTTTTATAGGGGTAGGTTACCTAAGGTAACCATTGGGTGAGCCTGTGATCCTTATGCCACGTCGCCGTAACTATCATCTAGTCATTGCCGTAACCGCCATGGCAGATCATGTTCTTAACGGCTGATGTTACCAGGTGCACAATCCGTGACCATTACCTCAGTGGTTAATGCCTTGGCCATTATACGAGTCACATTCTCTGGAATCCCAAGGACATGTCATACTCCGCATCAGTTACAACCGAACTGAGTAGACCTCATCCTTGGTCGAGCTACAATTGTTGGCCCAAGGGATACAAGAACGTTGGTCTATACAGTGCTGGACGTCTAGAATGAACATCAACATAGAAGATATTGTGATGCCGATTCAAGCGACTTCAAGTCATCGACTTGGGTTCCTTGGGAGGTCGGCCGAGCTAAGGCTCCAACAGACCTGTGGGAGTTCTTCCCGTGTCACCATGCATTCAACCACACAAACCAAGCAAGAAGCTGGGAGAATTCCCCTACCTACGCAAAGAACGAGAAGATCGATGCTCAATCAACATTTTTCGTGCTTTAATCATCCTCCTCACTTGGAAACCGCACCAAAACACGAGCTCCCAAGACAAAATTTTTGGAAACCCTATTTAGGGAGCTCACATCGACTGAACAGGGCTGTTTGCCCCATTTTGTCAACAAACAACGATTTAAAGCACCAGAACTGAGAACATGTTAAGGTCTACCATTGAGTTCAGAACACGACTTATCAAGCCATTGTGTTCATGAATACAACACCATGTGGAATCCCGGCGGGCGCCACGTGTTGCACATGTAGTCGGAGACCAAAATAGGTCTCTCTGAGATCACGACGAAGGTGAAGGCCACGTTATGAACGTGACAACCTCCCCCATTGCATTCTCAAATAGAGAACTTGGGTGTTATGTGGGCCAAAATTTCTGACCCACAACACCCTCACACTAAAACCCAAAACACAACTTAATGGTCACACATTTCCCCAAAAATCACATAAAATTCATTAAACTAGAATCCAAACGACTGCAATGTTACACTCAACCTCTCTCAACATATTTAGGAGCTCAGGGAGGGTGGCTTCTATCTTGTTCATGTTGAAATTCAAGATGAACTGTGAAAAGGAATCTGGAAGGGATTGAAGTATGAGGTCTATTCACAGGTCATTCTCTAGGACAAGTCCTAGAGTCATGAGCTTCTAGATACACTTAATCATCTTGAGGACATGGCTTTGAACCGATGTCCGTCAGCCATCCTTGCCCTAAACATACTCTTCGATATCTGATATCTTTGAGTCTATCCTTGCTCCTCAAACAGTGTGCGGAGATGCAACATGATGGATTGTGCATCCATCTTCTTATGCTATCTCTGCAGCTTGAGAGTCATGGAGGCTAGCATATAATATTGAGCAAGGGTCGAGTCCTCCTTATACTTCTTGCCGTGAGAAACATCTTCCTAACTAGCTCCTTCCACTAGCTCAAGCATGATCTCATCGAGGACATACATGATTTTCTCCATCGTGAGAACAATTCTCAAGTTCTAGAGCCAATCCGTGTAGTTAGGACCAGTGAGTCGGTTGACATCAAGTATGTCACAGAGTGGGTTTGCAAGCGATATATTTATGAAAATAAAGATGTAGTAAAAAATTAATATCATGCAGACTTTTAGATTTAAAAGTTAAGACAGAGACTTTTATCATAATTAACTCTCATTATTTTCTCGTGAGACACATGACACCCTCCGACATGTGAATCGAAAGTTTTCGGCAAACTTCTGCCAAGGATCGGGATCCAACTGGCATCTTGGAATGACCTTGAGGGACTCGACCAATCATACCAAGCCCAAAAGGTAGACAACTCTTGCCGATCACAACTCTTTGTGATTCCCATCATATTCAGACTCCAAATCATCATGGCCTTGAGGGATTCAACTAACCATGATGTTTGGTTAAGTTAGCACCATCTTACTGTAATGTCCTGACTATTTGGACCTTGATATGATAAATGTCGTGCGGTGTTTGGGCCAATTTGTGGCCATTGAGCCGAGCTTTGGGCTTCTGTGTGTTGTGGCCCAGAGTTTCTGGCCTAAATTGCCCATAGGTTCTCTAGTTAGGAACGTGCCGAAGGTGGACGGTGCGTTTTGAACGCGGCACCCAACGAGGGCGTGTTCTGGTGTTGCGGCCTTGGGGTGCTTCGCATTATTGACGCGAGGGGAGACCCTAACGCGATCTTGTTTTCAGTGACTTTATGTTTGGGTTGTCGGCCAAATAGAGTACAGAGCTCTATTCGACCGAGGGGAACTCAATGGCTGGGGTCTCTGGTGATTCTAGCATCAGAGCTTCTGGTTCGGCACGGTTTCCACGCGAGGAGGGCGTTCGGAGCATGGAGGTACCGATGGTGGTATGTTCTTCATGTTCGTCACTTTGGTAGGATGATCTCTTCTCTTTCTTGTGTTATTAGATTTGTTTAAAGTGTGAAAGCTTGATTTGTGGTGTGTATGTGGATTGGATAGTAGTTTTTATATTTTTAGATGTGGAAACATGGTTTAGAGTTGGTTTGGAATGGGTTTTGAGAGAGGGCTTTCGGGGTCAGCACTGCGCCTAAGAATGCGGCCCATCAGGCCTATGCGTTCTTATCATGGTGTTCCCTAGCGATGCAATCTTGTCAGGACACCTCTGTCTGACACGTTCTTAATGCCTTCATGACCTCTCTCCCCGACGCATTCTTAATGAGGCCCTCCGATATGACGCCTTCTTGTTTTTAATGCAAATGTGGTTCTAGTAGTAGTGTGGTCTTCTCATGGGCTGAGATTAGTGTGTGTACTAGTTAAATGTGGTTTATCAATATGAATGTCCTTTAATTCTGAATGTAAGTGGATTGATTGGTTTTCAAATATGGTTTTAGTTATATGAGAATGTGTAGCCTAAGGCTAATGGTAAGTGATTATGTTGTTACTTGCAGTGTAGTCCTCTTGGACTTGGGGTAGACCTTTCGAGTCTCCCATACCCCAGATGAGGACCTTGCAAGATATATGTATGATTTAAGTTAAACGTTTAAGGGTTTTGAGCTTAAGGATTCAAAGGCTTACTTAGTGTGCTTTGTGTGGTTCGCCGAGTTTGGTGGTCTGACATTTATCCCGAAATGCCTGTCCAGTCAGGTACGTTCCTTGTGAGCTAGGCATATTGTGCTTGAGGTTTTTCCTAGTATTGTGTGTACCGTAGAGGTTTGTGTCATCTTCCTAGACACCCTCACTCATTTGTTGAGTTGTACGTCCAAGTAAGGGAAAGATGACAGTGGGGAAGCGACCCATGGTGTGCGTGTGTTCTTTATATCCAGTTGCTTGTAGCATGCTCATGGTTGGAAGATGGACACCAATAGACGTACTGGTCCCCAGCTAGTCCTATGTTTCCAGTGCCTCATTTTAGGGAATTATGACTAGAGCCCCTAGAGGTGTCATGCATGGGTCTGCAGCCCGTGTGGTCTGTAGTGTGGTGTTGGTTGGTCTCCATAGGTTCTTGGTACTTGTAGAGGCGGAGCTATGGTTGGACTTTTGTGTGTGGCCACAAGACTAGAAGAGCTTTCTTGTGGTTCGTTGTTTGGAGTAGGTCCTGGACTAGCTACCCTCGTACTGTGGTCCGAGTGGTAGTGTCATTCCTTCTGACTTGGTTTTTCCAGTGGTTTTTGGGTGCTAGTGGTTGGTGGCTTTTGTCGGTGACTTAGGGTTTACTTGTGATCGTGGTGTTTTCGTGGCGTGTTGTGTAGTAGGTTTTAATCGAGTTATGCTCAAGAATGTCCTTCATTAGTTGCAAATGTTGTAGCAACCCGATATTTTAATATTTTAAATAAATAGAATAGAGGTGAGAAATGGATTGAATAAAACCCAATAAATATTAAAAGTAATGGGCTTGAGTTCATTAGATTAGGCAAAGGGTGAATGGGCCAAATTGGGAATATGAATGATGGAACAAGAACAAATACTCCAAAATTCGTAACCATAATTATGGGAAAAATAGAAAAGGGTAAAAGAGAGATTGAAACCATGGCAATTGGCCATGAATGGCAAGCCAAATCGTCCCCCACCATTATAGCAACCTTCTATAGGGTTTTCCACTCCAACAGGGAGAGGAGATCACCAAAACAAGGAAGGGAAGAACTGGAATTCGCAACCCCCCTTTCCTAGTTCCATTAGGACATGAATTACACCCTAAACATATAAGAACTCGTCCTAAAACTAAAAGGGAAGGTTCACATTGTAGCAACTTGGATTTTTCAAAAAATAACAATAAAAAAATAATTAATTAATAATAGAAATAAAAGTAATTAGAAAATCAAATAAAAGAGAATTAAATAAAACCCATTAAATGAAAAGAAGTAATGGGCTTTGTTAAATAGACCCATTAGAAATTAGTGGGCCAAAATAGAGATTTTTAAAAGAGAAATAATAGGAAAATATCCTAAATTCGTAACTAAATTATTACTTAAATAGAAAAGGGGTATTTAATGTATTAAATAGCTAATTTGAGTAGATTTGGATTCCTAAACCTACCCTAAAAGATTGGCCTCGAATTTGGTTCCCAACTTAACCCAAATTGGAATTGGTATGCTTAGAAAGAGGAGAGAAATAGGAAATCTCATAATTAAATAGTAATTAGAGTCCTATTAGGAAATAGAAACCCAAGAGGCATAAATACTCTCTTTAAACCCCCATGGCCAGCCCTAGCTCGTTGCCAAGAGTTTCTGGACTAGAAAGAGAGGCCATGGAGTAGGAGAACTCGTGGGGAGAAGAAGCTCTCAAGCCATCAACCCCGTTCTTTAAGTTCTAGCCCTAGAAGAGTAAAACGACCAAAGGTAGGCATTCTCACGAGCAAAACTAAATTAATTTCGTCTGTAGGTTGATCTAAACCTCAGTAATCCAATCCCTCTTATCTCATATTTTTCCATCGAGCCTATATTTTCTTCTTGATTTTTCATGTTCTGCAACTAGCATGAGCCCGACCCTTCATCTTAATTCTTGTTCTCCTTGTATACTCAACCCCATGCCACAAGATTTTTACTGTAGGAACTGATACATGTTAGGCATCTTTTTCCCCTAAAAGCCCTAATTTTGATTCATCCTATCTTGCGAATTTAATCGTTGACCTCAACTATGTATTGGTTCCTAGTCATCATGAATTCCTGTGTCTAAAGCATGCCTAAACCCTGTTTGTTTTCAAATTCCTATTTACTGTAAGTACCTATGCATGTCTAGATCAATTCGCAACTAGTTTCATAATGTTTCATCACTCGAACAAATAGTTATAATTTTCTGAATCACCCTGTGTCAAATAAGGTAAGTCTAGCCCGCAATCCAATATACTATTCTTGTTCCTGTCGGACTCGGGCTCAGACCCTGTGAATACGACGGCCCGATAGGCCGCGTTCACAGGGCCATCGCGATAGAGCCTGCTGTCACAATCTGATCGCGATAGGGCCTGTCGTCGCGATCTATTGCCCGATCTGACAAGCCCGTCGCGACCTTCAAACGTCCCCGTCGCGATCTGTCTGCCTGAACTGATGAGCCCGTCGCGACCTATACAAGACCCCATCGCAATCTCAGTTGACCTGTCGCGACCCTCATTAGGGTACGTCGCGATCTGGGTTTTTGCATGAAACCCCTTGTCTCAGTAAGTCTTGACTATCTACAGTGTTTGTACCCTTGCTTAACAGTCATAAACACAGTAAAAATATTTGTTATAAACTGAACACTTTTGTATGATTTTAAAAGACATACACATGACTTATTTCTAGCTATGATTTCATGATACTTGCACACACTTTGAACCATCCAATTATGGATTAACTTGGCATGTAATTAACTCATAATACATCTGGTAATTTATGTAATTAAATTGCCATATTTCAATATATACTTGTCTATGTTTTGTCACACTATTTTGGGAATACCGTTGTCGACGCTCCACTGTTCTAGAATTCCTCTAGAACGTCGAGCACTTGTTTCTATATACACACTCTCTCTTGACTTGGACGAACTCTCCGTCGGATACTCCTTCTGCCGGACTAGTGAGTCTTTGTTCAAGGCCTCTGTAAGTGTTCTCTGTCTATGGATTACCACATGGTCGACGAGCCGGTTGTACCCTAACACCTATTACACCCTTTATGGATCAATATGATCCAAACGGCTATTAGAAGTTTGCTCTTATCTTGAATCATGTCGGACCTCTGGAATGTGCTTAACTTGGCCAGTGGTAGGGTTGTGTGTTCCACCTAACTGCCAACACCAAGTGCGTGTGTTGTGCAACTGTTACTATCGCTTGTTTACTCGACGTGTTACGTGCAATGACCAGTAGCTCTCATCTATACTCTACTCGCTCGTCTATTCATGTTCACTCTATTATCTCGTATATTCATCTAGTGCTCTCATCTATTTCTTGGTACTCTATATTGGCCATTGACTGATTCTCTAAAGATAAATAATATAACCAATGCCTGGCAATATATAAAGGGCCCGATCTGGTCCTGGGATGTGCGCCCAAAAGTGCTAGTGCCCATGGGAGTTAAATGATCAGAGTGTTTGGCATTACACTCAAGTGCTATCTATCTCGACTATCTAATGACAATCAAAAAGTGCTATATTCTCTCATTGTCTTTTGACAACAAAGTGCTATTGATATACTTGCTATGGCCATGTTGCTATTTGTGCTATACTCGACTCTCGTGCTATATTTGGAACGTTATGCTATTTCGTTCACGTGCTATCCTGCTATCTTTTACTTGACTCTCTCGCTCTATCATTAGTTACTCTGTCTTTTAATGCATTAATTATTTAAAGCCTACTTGACTATTGAGATTTAAGTCCTACTGGGCGTTGTCGGTCACCCTGTGTTATTTGTCGTTGTGTTCTCAGGTGAGACCGAGGATGAACTATACACTCAAGAGGACGGGAACGACCAGGAGTGATGTTACAAGCACCCTAGTGTCTTAGTCCTATGTTAGATTTATAGTAGTTTGAGTTAGTCTTTTACTTTTATTTCAATGTAATTGGGACCTATAGATTGGCTTTGATATTAGTGGTTGTAACTAGACATTGGAAAGTTATTAATGAGAAGAGTTTTCTTTAGTATTATTCATTATGCAATGGTTTGATGTCTAGTACTTGCTCTGTACCCGTTTGCTTGCAACTGCCTCACGTTCCGATATTCCGCGTCGGGGCATGACAGTTTTGTGGTATCATAGCCTAGGTTATTCTTAAGTATAGGATGATCTAGGTTGACCAGCCTCGACTAGAGTCAATTATCCTACCTATGTGAGTTTTCGTTAGAGCCAAAAGTAACTAGCTAAAAATAAACTCACACACGCACGAATTAAATTTCATATCAACATCATGACAATAAGTTATTTTTGTAGGAACTAAGCAATCAAGATGACTGCTGAACGTGCTCAAATGAGGGGCTTGTAACAGACCATCGAAGAACTGACACACATAATTATGCAAGCTACCCAAGGAGGTGGCAATCATGGTGCAGGTGACCTGCATTGTAACTTCCGGAGTCTGAACCCACCTAGGTTCAGTGGATCCATGAATCCGGATAAAGCAAAACACTGGCTAAAAGAAACGGAAAGAATCTCTCGTGTCATGCAATGTGCAGTGGGGGATAAGCTGCTGCTAGCCACATTTCAACTTGAAAAGGATGCCCACGCTTGGTAGGAGTCTGTTGAAGCGACCAGAGCTAATGGTCAGTTCACCTAGACCGAGTTCAAAGAAGCTTTTAATTCCAAATACTTCTCGGAGCGTGTCCAAGAAAGGAAGGCTGCGGAATTCGCCACTCTAAAACAGCAGAGCTTGACTGTGGCCGAATATGAAGCCCAGTTCTCTAGACTGGCAAGGTATGCTGAACACCTGGTGAACACAGAGAGAATGAAGGCTAAGTGCTTCCTGAATGTCCTTAAGCCTCAATACATTACCCAACTAGCACCTCTCGACATCCAGACCTACGCTGAGATGGTGAAGAAAGCTCAGCTGCTGGAAGATGCTATAGACTTCACCGACCGTATCAAAGGGAAGTTCATGAAAAAGGAAATGACCTCTGGTCAATCATCTGCTAAGCCGAACATTGGCAAGAAACATCCCTTCAACATCACGGAGGGACCCAGCCAAGAAAGGAAACCCAAGATCCCAGTCTCCAACACTCCAACAAAAAGTAACTGCAAGCACTGTGACAAACCAGGTCACACCACTGACAAGTGCTAGAGGAAAGTCGGCGCATGTCTATGCTACGGAAGTCGCGAGCACCGCATCCCCAAGTGCCCGCTGCTGAAAGAACATGAGAGGCGCCCAAATGCGCCAAAGAAATAGGGAAGACTACAAGCCCTACATGATGAGGAACCCACTACGGACGGTGGCGTGGTAGAAGGTACTCTACAAGTTTTCTCGTTATCAGTATTTGTTTTATTTGATACTGGAGCAACTCATTCTGTTATATCTCAATACTTTGTTGATACCCTAACTGCAAAACCTATATCCATGGGTTGAGAGTTCTCTGTGTAACGACCGGAGAACCCGACCCTCGGCCCACGCCGAGGACCCGATTTTCGCGGTCGCTGCCCACGGACTAGGGGGACCCAGAAGGGCTATAACACGCGTCTGACAGGATATGTAACGGAGGTAAACGTCAACTGCTAAGCTAGAAGCGTACAAGCGGAAACATGAATGTAAAGCGAGACCGCTGCGTACCACTCTAAGTACAGTCCCAACGCACGCACACTAGTACAAGTAAGGAAAGGGGAGAGACAAGTCCCTTAGGGGCATACCCCGAGGGTGACGTACACTGAAAGAAGGGGGACCACTGCTAGCCACGGGGACCAAGACTACCGCCCCGTCTCCTCCGCCCGACGCGCGCCCTGTCGCTGCTGGGAAGACTCACCTGGAAAACAGAGGGATGAGCTTCACAACAGAAGCTCAGTTGGGACTACCAATCTCCTACTGGCTCTAAACAGGCAGAGGAGCATATACAACTATTAATAAAGGAAAGACGGCAGTTGATATCTTTCTACCTACAAAAGGAAGTGCGGAAGCAAAGCTAAAGCTAACACGGTACGGAAAGTACTCTCAGTCGGAAACTCCGTACGACTGCCCGTCGTGACCACCACACGGCTAGTAAACACAGACGGAGGGAACTCCACCTGGACAAAGAACACTAGCTACGGAAACACTACCACTAGTCACGGTCAGGTGCGTCCACCGACGTCTTATCCTCGACCCGGGTCCTGACCCTCACGTCTTGTCAGAGCGAGGTAGGACACAAGTACAACAACAGTAACCGCCGTAGTCTTGTCGGACTACGGTCCCACGCCTGACCACCCCAAGCAGTTCCGGGGCCGCAAGGAGCGAGGCAGTGAGAAGCAGGACTAGCTGGCCTGCGCCGGGTAGAACTCCAAACTGTCCTCGGCGTCACAGACCAACCACGAGAGCTCTGCAAGTGACTCACACGCCACTGTCCTAACCACTGTTTTCCCCTCAGCTCCAGAGTCCGCCTGGTGGCTACCAACTCGAGCACACTCGTAGCCTGGAGTACTCCCTCGACAGGCTCTCGAGGACGGGGGTCCCAGGCAACGGTAACAACCTCTCACACGGGACAAGCCTCAAGTGCCGAGCACCAGGTGAAAGACTAGTGTAGACCGCACTAGGGAACTAGCACAGGTGCCACGGAAATAGTAAAGCGAAAACGGAAGCGGCGGAAGCACAACCTGCCTCTGGACTGAGAAGGCGACATAGGCCCTGTCGCCTTCAAGAAGGCGACATAGGGGGGTGTCGCTTTACCAGACAGAAGGCGACACAGGGTATGTCGCCTTACCAGTCAGAAGGCGACACAGGGTATGTCGCCTTCAGGCCAGTCGGGGGTTCCGAAGACTCTTCTTCCAGGAACCTCCCCGAAACGGGAGAAACACTACACACAGGGGGAAGGGAGCATGCTTATCATGCTAGAAAGCCATTAAACACACAAACCAGCCTCGAACACCACAAGAACATGGATTCTACGCTCGGAGGAAAACCTCACTCACACGAGCATGGAGTTCTCCCACTCCCCAAATCCCAATCACATGAGAACCACGGTCTAGACGGGGAGGGGATCATGCTTAGGGCGAAGGAGTCGGATGTCCCTACCTCCATGCAAAGAACGCACCCGTTGGGGCCTTCTCGTAGGTAGAAATGTCTCCTCCTCGCATCGCACGGCACGAACACGACCCCTGCGCGAACGGGGCGACACCCTCCTCAGCACGGCCGCCTGAACACGGGGGAGGCACCCCAAAACCGCTGGAAACTCCGAGAGGGCGAGAGAAAGAGAGGGGGAAAGGAGAGGCGCGAGAGAGGAGGAAGGGCTTGGGCGCCCGGGCTTTAAGCCCGCGGTGCTGAGAAGGCGACATGGGGGGTGTCGCTACGGGAACTAGAAGGCGACACACCCCCCGTCGCAACCCACTGACAATGGTCAAATCTTAGAATTTGAAAAATTGAAGGCGACAGCCATCTTGTCACGTTAACCCGACACCGCCAGAGCCGTACTGACACAAAGGACGCCCGTCACGTCTGTCAGACGGCGTCTGGGGCGACGAGATGGGATGGCGACATAGACCATGTCGCCTTCAAGAAGGTGACATACTCCATGTCGTCATCCATCAAATCAGAAGGCGACAGTGGGTATGTCGCCTTCAAGAAGGCGACATACCCCCTGTCGCAATCCCAAGCAGAACCAGACATCGACGCGATCAGAACCACGTCGCGACAGTCGCCCTGCCGCGACCCAGAGGACGGGGCCAAGGGCCCAAGGGGGGCCGGGGTGTTACAACCCTCCCTCCTTAAGACATTTCATCCTCAAAATGAAAACAACTCGGTCTAAACCCGGAAGACGACAAAAGGGGAGATCACCATATACCGATCAATCAAACAAGTAAGGAAACTGCTCCTGCATCTCATCCTCGCGCTCCCAGGTGGCCTCGCCACCGACATGGTTCTGCCAAACGACCTTAACCAGCGGAATCTACTTCCTGCGCAACTGTTGAACTCTGCAGTCGACAACACTAACTGGGTACTCTGGCACTGACAAATCTGGCGCTACCTCTAGCTGCGAGTAGTCCAACACGTGCGAAGAGTCTGCAACGTACCTCCTGAGCTGCGAAACGTGGAAAATGCTGTGCACACCTGCTAGCTCTGCCGGAAGACTCAGCCTGTACGCCACCTCGCCGACCCTCTCAGAAATGGGGAAGGGCCCAATATATCTGGGACTGAGCTTTCCCCTCTTACCAAACCTCATGACTCCTTTGGTCGGCGAGACCCGCAGGAAGACCAGGTCACCAATGCTGAACTCTAGCGGTCTCCTGCGGACATCCGCATAACTCTTCTGCCTGCTCTGTGCTGCCCGAAGCCTCTGCCTGACCAAACTGACTGTCTCTGCACACTGCTGCACTAACTCTGGCCCCAAAAGCTGCCTCTCACCAACCTCGAACCAGTGAAGCGGTGTCCTGCACGGGCGACCATACAAGGCCTCGTATGGCGCCATTCCGATGCTCGAGTGATAACTGTTGTTATACGAGAACTCTACCATCGGAAGATGAGACTCCCAAGTGCCGCTCCAGTCTAAGCAGCACGCTCTCAGCATATCCTTCAGTGTCCGTATGGTCCGCTCTGACTGACCGTCTGTCTGCGGATGGTACGCTGTGCTGAACCTCAAATCTGTACCCAGTGCTCTCTGAAGACTGCGCCAAAACCCTGACGTGAACCACGGATCTCTGTCGGAGACGACTGAAACTGGGATCCCGTGCAACGAAACAACTCTGTCCACGTACAGCCTGGCTAACCTGTCCACTGACCACGACATCCTGATCAGAAGAAAGTGCGCTGCCTTGGTCAAACGGTCCACGATCACCCAGATACCATCGTGCCTCTGCGGGGTGCGGGGCAACCCAACCACAAAGTCCATGGTGATGTCGTCCCACTTCCACTCAGGAATGGGCAACGACTGCAGCTCACCACCAGGACGCTAGTGCTCAGCCTTCACCTGTTGACAGGTAAGGCACCGAGCAACAAACTCTGCCACACCCCTCTTCATCCCTGGCCACCAGAAGGACCTCCTCAAGCAATGGTACATCTTGGTGGAGCCAGGATGAACAACATACCTCGATCTGTGAGCCTCTGACAAAACTGCCTCACGCGCCTCCTCCGGAACGTACAAGCGGCCTCTAAACCTGACCTCACTGTCCTCACTGAGCTCAACGTCCGGCATCCGCAAAATGTCTGCTAACTCTGCATCTGCTCGTTGTGCCTGCAACACCTGCCTGAACACCGACGGCCTGACCGATAAACTGCTCGCCACTGCACAATCTCTGGTCCTCGACGGAACGAACACTCCCTGGGATAGCTTCTCGAACAACCTCCACTCTCTGACCATCAGCGAACTCAAGCGCACGCGCCTGCTCAAAGCATCGGCTACGACGTTAGCCCTTCCTGGATGATAGGAGAGGGTTAGGTCATAGTCCTTCAAATACTCCATCCAACGGCGCTGCTTCAAGTTCAGATCCTTCTGGGTGAAGATGTACTGCAAACTCTGGTGATCGGTGAAGATCTGAAAAGCCTCGCCATACAGGTAGTGTCTCCACAACTTGAGAGCGTACACCACTGCCGCCAGCTCCAAGTCGTGGGTGGGGTAGTTCTCCACATGCTTCTTGAGCTTCCGAGAAGCATAGGCGACGACCCCACCGTGCTGCATCAGCACAGCACCTAAACCTGACCTCGACGCATCGATGTAAACCACGAACCCACCGGTGCCTGACGGCAAGACCAACACTGGCGCCGAAGTCAACCTCGACTTCAGCTCCAAGAAACTCTGCTCACAGTCCTCTGACCAAACAAACCTGGTGTCCTGCCTCGTCAACCGAGTCAACGGCACTGCAATCTTGGCGAAATCTTGAATGAAGCTCCGGTAGTAACCTGCCAGACCCAGAAAACTGCGGACCTCTGCAACTGATGTGGGCTACTCCCAAGACAACACTGCCTAAACCTTGGCCGGATCCACCGCCAAACCAGAACCCGAGATCACGTGCCCGAGAAAGTGCACCTCCTTCAGCCAAAATTTGCACTTGTCAAACTTGGCGTAAAGGCGGTGACTCCGCAGGGTCTCTAGCACGATCCTCAGGTGCTCCTCGTGCTCCTCTTCAGAAGCTGAGTAGATCAGAATATCATCAACAAAAATAACAACAAAGCGGTCCAGGTACTCACTGAACACCCTATGCATCAGATCCATGAATGCTGCAGGTGTGTTCATCAGCCAAACGACATCACGACAAACTCAAAGTGACCGTACCTGGAACGAAAAGCCGTCAAACCAACATCCGACTCTCTGATCCGCAGCTGGTAGTAGCCGGATCTCAAGTCGATCTTCGAGAAAACTCGGGCCGATTGCAACTGATCAAACAAATCATCAATTCTCGGCAACGGGTACCTGTTCTTCACAGTGACCTGGTTCAACTGCCGATAATCGATGCACAAACGAAGACTACCATCCTTCTTCCTCACGAACAAAACAGGCGCGCCCTACGGCGAACGGCTTGGACGAATGAAGCCCAACTCAAGCAACTCTTGCAGTTGGCGCTTCAACTCACGCAGCTCCGCCGGGGCCATCCGGTAAGGTGCCTTGGACAAAGGCATCGTACCAGGCAAAAGCTCGATGGAGAACTCTACCTCTCGCTCAGGCGGCAACCCAGGTAGATCCTCCGGAAACACGTCAGAAAACTCAGAAACAACTGGCACATCAAAAACTAAAGACCCGCTAGGCTCCAAGGAACAAACCAAAGCAAGGTAAGCAACGCAGCCATCACGGATCAAATGACGAGCCTTACAGAAAGAAATGAATGGCCGACGGGTAGACCGGATACCTCGAAAGCAGAGAACAGGTGCTCCAGGTATCTCGAACCGAACGGTCTTCCTCTGACAATCAACCACGGCCGAGTGAGCCTCCAACCAGTCCATGCCCAGGATGACGTCGAAGTCGCAAAGCTGCAGCGCGTACAACCTGGCCGGAAACTGGTGACCCTCAACCTCGACTGTCACACCCTCCAGGTAACCAAAGGATCACATATAGTCACCGGACGGGAGATCGACCATCACGTCACACTGCCTCTCAGGAGTGTGACAAGCAAGGGACTCATAGAATTCCTCAGAAGCAAAACACAAAGAAGCACCGGGATCAACCTAAACACGAGCAGCTCTGCCAAGGATAGGTAGAGTACCTATTACTAGGTTCGATGCCTCTGCCTGCTCCCGGGTGAGCGCCATCACGTGACCACGCCCACCCTGTGGCGCCTGCTGGGGTTGCTG
Organism: Colocasia esculenta; assembly: GCA_014218235.1. Classification (NCBI taxonomy): domain Eukaryota; kingdom Viridiplantae; phylum Streptophyta; class Magnoliopsida; order Alismatales; family Araceae; genus Colocasia; species Colocasia esculenta. The sequence continues at coordinate 37,019,357 of CM024762.1, forward strand.
CTGCGGCGGCTGTTGGGGCTGAAGAAACTATTGTTGCTGCTGGTACGACTGGTACTGTGGCGGCTGCGGGAACTGCTAGACCTGCTGCTGGTACTGCCCTCTCTACTGCTGACGCAGTGCCTGCTGCTGGGGAGGGTACTGGTACTGAGGTGGCTGCTGAGCGTACTGAACTGGCTGCTGCTGCTGCGGAGCTTGCCCCCTAGGGCAGTCCCTCCTAAAGTGGCCTGGAAAGCCACAAGTGTAGCACACTGGCTCCTGACTACCCTGCTCAGCACCCTGCTGTACTGACTGCTCTGCAAACCTGGACTGACGCCTCTGCTGACGGCTCCGTCCACCCCCGCGAGTAGACAACTTCCTGAACTGCGAGCGAATTCCAGAGCTACCGGAACTGCCTGAGCCTGAGGAAGAGGAAGTCGTACTACCGCGGCTGCCTACTGGACGCTGGTACGGTGAAGATCTGGAAGAGGCTCCTCCCTGCTGCTGCTGCTGAGGCTGCCAAGCCTCCCTATCCAAGGCGGTGGCCTTCGCCACGACCTCTCCCAAGGTGGTACACATGTGTGTCGTCACATCCCACCTCAGGTCTGGTCTCAGCCCTACTATAAACCTCTCTGCACAAGCCTGGTCACTACCTGCTACATGAGGCACATGCCTCAACAACCGGACAAACCTCTGGTGGTACTGAGAAACTGTGAGGTCGCCCTGCACCAACTCGTGGAACTGGTCCCGTCTCTCACGTCGAGCGTAGTCGGGGAAGTACTCGCCGTGGAAGACCTCTGAAAACTGCTGCCAAGAGATCTGGTCCAACCGCTGCCCCTGGAAGTGAGTCTGCCTCTAAACTCTCCACCACTCATGGGCTGCTCCCTTGAGCTGGTACACTGTCAGTCGAACCTGGTCCTCCTCAGCGCACTCCATAGTCTCGAACATGCGCTCCAACTCATGGGTCCAGCTCTCTGCCTTATCTGGATCATACTCACCGTGGAACATCGGTGGGCGAAGACGCAGGAACCTCTCAAGGAGAGCGGTCCTCGCCTCCGACACCGCTGCCCTCCGCTGATCGGACCGGGTACTCCCAGTACCTGACCGCTGCTGGCGGACTGGTTGCTCCACCTCTGGCTCCACCTCCCACTGCTCTGGTACGGCTGGGGGAGGTACTGGAAACTGACCACCTGCTGCTGCCTGCCCGGGCTGCCACACTCCCTGGTACATAGCTCTGAAGAACTGCTCGGCCATGGGAAACATGTCTGCATACTGCTGAGGCTGAGGGTGGTACTCCTGCTGCTGTCGCCCACCTGCTGCCGCTGCCTCTGCTGTTGCTGCCTGTGCACCCTGAGGCTGTGCCACTGACTCCTCTACGGACACCTCCTCCTGAACCTACCCCTGAGCGGGCATGTCGGACTCATCCTGCTGCTCAACCAGCTGCCTAGCCTGACTGCGCCTATGCGGAGCCATGACCTACACGACAACACAACTGACAAAGGTTACAGATACCTCTCGGGTGGCTAGCAGTGTACTTGTACTATTGTTGGGACTTACTGTTGCAGTTTAGATCCACTACAAGTCCTGTCAGACCAAGCTCTGATACCAATTGTAACGACCCGAGAACCCGACCCTCAGCCCACACCGAGGACCCGATTTTCGCGGTTGCTGCCCACGGACCAGGGGGACCCGGAAGGGCTATAACACGCGTCTGGCAGGATATGTAACGGAGGTAAACATCAACTGCTAAGCTAGAAGCGTACAAGCGAAAACAGGAAAGTAAAGCGAGAACACTGCGTACCGCTCTAAGTACAGTCCCAACGCACGCACACTAGTACAAGTAAGGAAAGGGGAGAGACAAGTCCCTTAGGGGCATACCCCGAGGGTGACGTACACTGAAAGAAGGGGGACCACTGCTAGCTACGGGGACCAAGACTACCGCCCCGTCTCCTCCGCCCGACGCGCGCCCTGCTGCTGCTGGGAAGACTCACCTGGAAAACGGAGGGATGAGCTTCACAACAGAAGCTCAGTAGAGACTATCAATCTCCTACTGGCTCTAAATAGGCAGAGGAACATATACAACTATTAATAAAGGAAAGACGGCAGTTGATATCTTTCTATCTACAAAAGGAAGTGCGGAAGCGAAGCTAAAGCTAACACGGTACGGAAAGTACTCTCGGTCGGAAACTCCGTACGACTGCCCGTCGTGACCACCACACGGCTAGTAAACACAGACGGAGGGAACTCCGCCTGGATAAATAACACTAGCTTCGGAAACACTACCACTAGTCATGGTCAGGTGCGTCCACCGACGTCTTATCCTCGACCCGGGTCCTGACCCTCACGCCTCGTCAGAGCGAGGTAGGACACAAGTACAACAACAGTAACCGCCGTAGTCTGGCCGGACTACGGTCCCACGCCTGACCTCCCCAAGCGGTTCCGGGGACGCAAGGAGCGAGGCAGTGAGAAACAGGACTAGCTGGCCTGCGCCGGGTAGAACTCCAAACTGTCCTCGGCGTCCCAGACCAACCACGAGAGCTCTGCAAGTGACTCACACGCCACTGTCCTAACCACCATTTTCCCCTCAGCTCCAGAGTCCGCCTGGTGGCTGCCAACTCGAGCACACTCGTAGCCCGGAGTACTCCCTCGACAGGCTCCCGAGGACGGGGGTCCCAGGCAACGGTAACAACCTCTCACACGGGACAAGCCCTCAAGTGCCGAGCACCGGGCGAAAGACTAGCGTAGACCGCACTAGGGAACTAGCACAGGTGCCACGGAAACAGTAAAGTGAAAATGGAAGCGGCAGAAGCACAACCTACCTCTGGACTGAGAAGGTGACATAGGCCCTGTCGCCTTCAAGAAGGCGACATAGGGGGGTGTCGCTTTACCAGACAGAAGGCGACACAGGGTATGTCGCCTTACCAGTCAGAAGGTGACACAGGGTATGTCGCCTTCAGGCCAGTCGGGGGTTCCGGAGACTCTTCTTCCAGGAACCTCCCCGAAACGGGAGAAACACTACACACAGGGGGAAGGGAGCATGCTTATCATGCTAGAAATCCATTAAACACACAAACCACCCTCGAACACCCCAGGAACATGGATTCTACGCTCGGAGGAAAACCTCACTCACATGAGCATGGAGTTCTCCCACTCCCCAAATCCCAATCACATGAGAACCACGGTCTAGACGGGGAGGGGATCATGCTTAGGGCGAAGGAGTCGGATGTCCCTACCTCCACGCGAAGAACGCACCCGTTGGGGCCTTCTCGTAGGTAGAAACGTCTCCTCCTCGCACCGCACGGCACGAACACGACCCCTGCGCGAACGGGGCGACACCCTCCTCAACACGGCCGCCTCAACACGGGGGAGGCACCCCAAAACCACCGGAAACTCCGAGAGGGCGAGAGAAAGAGAGGGGGAAAGGAGAGACGCGAGAGAGGAGGAAGGGCTCGGGCGCCCAGGCTTTAAGCCCGCGGTGCTGAGAAGGCGACATGGGGGGTGTCGCTACGGGAACCAGAAGGCGACACACCCCCCGTCGCAACCCACTGACAATGGTCAAATCTCGGAATTCGAAAAGGTGAAGGCGACAGCCATCTTGTCACATTCACCCGACACCGCCAGAGCCGTACTGACACAAAGGACGCCCGTCACGTCTGTCAGACGGCGTCTGGGGCGATGCGATGGGAAGGCGACATACTCCATGTCGTCATCCATCAAACCAGAAGGCGACAGTGGGTATGTCGCCTTCAAGAAGGCGACATACCCCATGTCGCAGTCCCAAGCAGAACCAGACATCGACGCGATCAGAACCACGTCGCGACAGTCGCCCTGCCGCGACCTAGAGGACAAGGCCAAGGGCCCAAGGGGGGCCGGGGTGTTACAACACAACGCCACTAGGGGAAAAGGAGAAATTGAACAAATACTTTCCCTCTGCCGATGTAATGATCAGAGACTATAACCTAAAAGCCGACCTGGTGTGTATGTCCATGGAAGGCTATGATGTAATTTTGGGAGCCGACTGGTTGTCCGCATATGGGGCAAGTGTCGACTGTAAGAAAGGGAGGGTAACCTTTAGTGACTTTCCTAAATTGACATTCTCTGGGATTAGACATAAGAGACGAATGTCTCTACTCTCTGCCATAAAAGCCCACAACATGATAAGGAAAGGTTGTATTTGTCATGTCCCAAGAATTACACAGCAGATATTAATAATAATTTGGAAATAATTCGAGTCGATATCCCGAGACGTGAACAGTCAGCAAATAAGCCTCTAGCTAGCACGCACTAAACGTATAACAACATACATCATCATAGGGCCCAAATATTGAACTCAACTAATTTTTTATTCAAATCTCAACTCATTGTATTCCAAATGGAAACTATTACAGGACTAAGACTCAATAAAAGCAAAAGTACATAATACCTCACTTCCTACTACATTGTTCTAACACTCAAAATAAACTAACTATAGATAGACTCATAATTGGAACGCTTATCACTCGGACGCATTCCCATCCTCGACTTGCTCTTCCTCTTGAATGTCATAATCACCTAGAATGGTTAAAAGTAGGGGATGAGCAAACTAGCCCAGTAGGATTTATATCTCAATGTGCGGGCAATGATATAAGTGATTAACATTTTAGAACTAGGTAAGTACGATGAATGTCATCATATGCATGTGCGAATAAAACTCATTAAAACAAGATACATAGACAAGCTAGATAGAGTGATCACGATAGAACAAGATCTAGAAGGATATAACAAGATAGAACAAGCAATAGATCACTTTGTACGAGCACGCAAGATTTCACTTGATGTCAATAGCTTTCAAGAACACAAGATATCACCAATTGCAATAAATGCAGGATGGCCATATCACGCAAGCAAGTAAGCACGCACGAGCACGATCATGTAACACTAATCAGGCGCGTAGACACTAATGTACACCAAGAAAAGATCCATCAAGAATGTACACTAGGATACGTGTATGTGGTTATTGTATCTATCATTCAACACGACACGCACGACTCCCAGCACAGATGCAACGCCAGTAATCATTATACCCCATGGTTAACAGTATATTTATGACTCTCCGTCATTGGGGCTAGACTGGAGCCCTTGGACACTCGCCGTGCCCGGTCAGCATCTCACTTAAATTTTAAATGTAGATACCCACAGTCATTTATAATGGCCAATGAGAGTTCAATAAGTACGCATGTGTAATGTCATGTTCATGATGATAATGAGAACTAGTAATAAGTAATTGAACATGATTTCATGATAACAATGGTCAAGAGATAAATTCGGCAGCATAACGGTACAATTTATAATTTAGTTCAATCTTTACATTAATGGCTTTAGTCTAGATTGTAAATCACACTCACGAGAACAAGAAGAGAAAGGAAGTGCATGCTATCTCCAGGGACCTTCAATGGTACAACCAACTCGTCGGCCATGTGGGAATCCATGGTCAGAGGAGATTTACGGAGGACTTGGAGAAAAGGTCACTAGTCTACCAATTCGGAATGACTCGTAGAGAGTTTTCGATTTCCCAAGAAAGGGCTGCCTAGTAGTGCAAGTGTGTAGTGATGTACACGTGTCAATTCACAAACCATCGATTTCAAACTCGTGGAAAGCACTTAACATGATGGCACGAATTGAATAATGCATTTAACTACACATGGGTTTACAAGATTTTAAGATAATAATTATTATTTAAATCAAGCTAGAATGGTAGCGAGAGTGAATCACAAGTTTCATGAATGATCATATCATTAAGAAAGCAATTAGAATAATATTCATGTAATTAAGATTTTTTAAATGGGTTAATCACTTTTAGGCCATTAAATAAACCATCATGAAATGATCAGACCTAAGACATGTGAATTACACGCTAAATATCATATTTAAATAGACCTCAGGTATAGCAGTAAGTTTTGTAAAAGAAATAGGTGGGGTTCCATGAAATATCCTAAGGTCGCGACGGACCCTTGTAAGGATCGCGACGGGGTCAAATCAGAACGCGACAGTGCCTTGTAAGGATTGCGACAGGCTTGTCTGATCAACCAGGCAGTTCATGACGGGTTCATATGAAGAAGGCGATAAGGGTATGTGCAGAACGCGACAAGGGGGTCAGAACAGGCAGAGAGATAGCGACGAGGCGCTCGTCGTGTTCAGAACGTGACGGGTTTGCTGTCGCGACAAGACCTCAGAATGAGACCTATCGGGCCGTCGCATTCACAGGGTCTGCGCCTGAATCCGACAGAGAAAGTACATTGCTTTGGATTGCGGACCAGACTTTCCCTGTTTTGACATAGGGTTGTTCTAAAATAAGAACAAATTGTATAGTGCATGAAAAATGACAAAACCAATTTTAAACCAACCTAGACATGCAAGGGTGCTTACAGTAAATCGGAATTAGAAAACAAGGATGGTTTCGATAGGCTTGAATCAAGTCAAACACAAACGTAGAACCAAGTGCAACCTGAAAACATAATATCATGCAGTGACCTTCTTACCATGCTTATAACTCCATAACTATGGACATTTAGACAAACTATTCAACACAAGACATGACTAGGACAAGTAGTAGAAAAACTTTCATGTTGTGGGTTCATTCTAATTTGGTCTTGAATCACATGCAATATATAAAGAACGGGAAAAGCCCTAACAGTGCGCGACTTGGGGAAAACGCTTATAATTCAAAATCTACTCATTGAAATTCGATGAAACTAGTGGGAAAAGAAAGTTAACTTGATGATTTACACATTGGTATATGATACGTTAAGATTTGACCCGAGAAAACCTACCTTCTGGGTTGAAGAAGTCCCATTTTTCCAGAAAACTCGTGTTCAGACCACTTGGAGGAAAACGCCTAATACTCCGTGTATACTGCATGGAATTTGGGCATTCCACTTGGGTTAGAACGTAGACTTGACCCTCTTTCCCGGGGTCTAGGCCTTGCAAGGTTTGGCCTACCTTTGATCTGTTTCCAGGGGATGGTTTGTGCAGGTCGCAGTAGACAAACGGGGGAAGAAGATGTCCTTCTTGTGGTCAATCCACAGCTCCCCAGCCCCCAAGAGCTCCTCCACACTACCCCAGCAAGTTGTAAACTCGTCCCTACGGTTTGGGTGAAGAGTATTTAAGCAACCAAGGTATTTAGGAGTCCTATTGTAACTAGGAAAGAAGGGTTGCGGGATTGGCTTGTGTCTTTCCAAAATTTGAAGATCTCTCCCCCCATTAGAGAGTCTTGGCCATCAAGGAACCTCCATGGGTGGGTTGGCACGAATTTGGGTTGCCGAGAGTGCAAGATCTCTTCCCAATTCAACTATAATTGCCTCTTTTTAATTTCAGCTAATTTAAGCTACGAATTTCCATGCATTTTCTAGCTTCATTTGATTTTTGGGTCATATGTGGTCCATTTGTTGGGTTAAGTGTAATTTCATATCATTTCCCCTCATATTTTGATGATGACAAATGTGATTTTAATGCAAACTAATTGAAACATGATAAACACATTTCACCTGAAATTTATATTCAAAAAGCATGTTTCAAAGCACACTATCATTTGTACTCATAATAAAATATTTAACTAATGATATATGTGTTTAATTTTCAGGTACAAATACTTTTTGCAAAGGTGGTGTCGACACACTCCACAGTGGTGTTGACACAACACCTCAGACCCCAAGGCAAAAAGCTGAAGAAATGCTGAGACTGTGTCGACACGAGTCAAAGAGCAGGTCGACACTAGATCATTTCCCAGAACAGTCTGTTTGCAGAATGGGACAGGAGGTCGACGCAGGATGAGAGCAGGTCGACACTGGATCACTTCCCAGAACAGCCTGTTTTTTAGAATTGGGATAGGAGGTCGACACCACCACCAGGGCAGGTCGACACACTATGGAAAGATTGCAACTTAAGATGGATGATTGCCACGTGTCATCCTAGGGCAATGGTGTATCAACCTAGGATCGTGTGCCCTTGTACCCAAAGGGTAACTTTGGAATCTTTTGGGTATAAAAAGCCCCAATTGGCCATCCATCACATAGAGAGACCCAACGAACTCTTGGAGCCTTCCAAAAGTTTCCTTTGGCGGCGAGAAGAGCTCATCTCCCTCCTCTGCTCTCCTGGTGTCTTCTGAAGACCAATTCTCATCAATCAAGTGTGAGAATTGAGTGTGATCCTTGAAGAAGCAATTGAAGCGCCTCAAGGAAGCAGATCAAGTAGAAGCATCCGTTGGAGAAGATTTCAAGGAAGATCCCAAGTTCAAAAGTGCAGAGCATCATTTGGGACTTCAAGAATCCAAGCTTCTTCCCAATCTGAGCTTCTACAAGGGAGTACAATTGAAGAACAAAGTCCTTTCATACAATTCTCACTGTACTTCTGTTCTTCTGAGACATTTTGAGATTGTGCAAGTGCTTCTGCATAATTCTCATGAATGTTCTCATGTTCGACATGATCTGCTGCTAGAAGATCTATGTCTTGTGTTGGTGTCTAGCAAAGTCGTTTGTGAGCCATTGTGCTCAGTTTGAGTCGTCGAACTCAAGTGTTTGTTGAGCAGTCTTGCTCAGGGATCTAGAGTAGTCTTACTCTAGAGTTGTGTGAGTTGTAAACTCAGGTGTTGGAGTTGTCTGGCTCCAGTGGGTGTGTTACCCAGGTTGTTTAGTGAATCCTCACTGGGTGTGAGGGGTGGATGTAGGAATCACATGGGTGATTTCCGAACCACCTAAAAATCTCTGTGCACTTGTCTATTTGTGGTTTGATTCTATCATCCGTTAGATGCTTGCATAGGATCGCTTAAGATTCACTTAATCAACTGGTTTTTCACATCTATTTTATCAACTCACTTAACATCTCATCAGATCTGTAATTTTCACTGTTAAAATTGCCTCTGATTCTAAAAGTATTTTAAAATTGCTTAAGCTTCCGCAAAAAGTGGCATAGATCTATTCACCCCCCCCCCTTCTAGATCTTATCCACACCTTTTCCTCGATCCTTCAATTGGTATCAGAGCGGGTTTACACTTGATCTGATTTGATCTGAGCAGTTTTTGAGTATGTGTGTGTCTGATTGCTTGATTGTTTGCTTGCTTGCTGAGTATTTCTTCTGTGCTTTCTTTTTAAGTCAATGGATTCCAAAGGTTTCATAGCTGAGGGGCATTCCATAAATAGGCCACCATTCTTTAATGGAACGGACTATTCATATTGGAAAAATAGAATGCAAGTGTTTCTAAGAGCCCAAAACTATGAAATCTGGAAAGTGGTAGAAGTTGGTCCCTATGAAAACCAGGGAGAGGAAGAAACCTGGACTAGGGAACAAATAAGAAAAGCCACATTGAATTATAGTGCCATGAACATGATTCAATGTGTTGTTCATCCCAAAGAGTATTCGAGAATCTCAATGTGCAAATCTGCCAAAGAGATGTGGGATAAACTCGAATTACTTTATGAGGGAACATCACAAGTGAAGGAAACTAAGGCAAATATTCTTGTTTCAGAATATGAATTGTTTATGATGAAGTCTAATGAAACAATTTCTGAAATGTTTGCCAGGTTCATGGTTATTGTCAATGGACTGAAGGCCTTAGGTAAGGACTACACAGATGCAGACTTGGTAAGGAAAATCTTACGTTCACTTTCTTCAATTTGGCACACAAAGGCCACTGTCATTGAAGATTCTAAAGATTTGTCCAAAATTTCTTTGGATGAATTGATAGGATCCTTAATGACATATGAAATCAATTTGAAAAGAAATGAAGAACACATAACTAAAACCAAGCCAATGGCACTTAAGGCCTCTTCAAGTAATAAGACAAAAGTCAAGAAAAGACAAGTTCTGAGGAGTCTGAGTCAAATGAGGATGAAATTGCCCTCATGACCAGGCAATTCAGAAAATTCTTGAAATATAGAAAAGGAAAAATGTCTGGGAAAAAGAAGTTTTCCTCAGGTAAAAGAAACACTTCCTCTTCTAATTTCAACAAGAATAAAAATCTGACGAAACTGTCATTTGTTACAGGTGCAATAAGCCAGGACACATGAAGGGAGAGTGTCCTGAGAACAAGAAGGAAAAGCACAAGAAGTTCCAAATTCAAGAAGCCAAGGCCATGGTAGCCACTTGGTCTGATGAAGACTCAAGTGAAGAAGAAGAAGAAAAATCCTCAAGCTCTGAAGTGAGGAATTTGCTTCATGGCAACAACTCAGATGGAAAGGTAAGCACTCTTTTGAAGATTTACTGTTGAAGATTGGCAGGATGTTTATGCTGAATTAGTTGAAAAATACTCTGAAATGAGAAAAGAAAACAAACACATCAAAAAGAAAATTGAAAACATTTATCATAACCAATCTTCAAACAACAGAATTTGTGAGCTAGAAAATGAAATAACAGAATTAAATGAAGAAAAAGAAAATTTCCTGAACCTAATTGATGATCTAAAGCTTGCCTCTCAAAAGGCCACCCAAGAATTCAAAGACTATCTGAAAAGCTGGAAATGGAAAAACAAGAAAAACAACAAAAGATTGAAGAAATTAAAACCCTTCAAAACCAGCTAAAAGAAAGGGATGAAGTTATCCAAACATTCACAAAGGTAAAGATAACTTGGAGGCACTGCTAGGAACAAACATGACAACAACTTCTCATGGATTAGGATTCAACAAACAGAAACCAAAGAAAGACAAATCTGGTGAGAAAAAGGGCAAAGCACCATTAATTAAATTTGTCAAGGGTCCTAATCTTGAGAACACAGAAATCAAGCAAACATCAGACAAAACATCAAACAAAACACAAAACAAATCAAAAACTCAAAACAAAAAGAAGACAACAAGGTCGACACAGTCTCCTGACAGGTCGACACCAGTCATGGAGAGGTCTACCTGCTCAACATCAACAGCTACAAACAAATCAATCAAAAATTCAAATAAAAATTTGAAAAACAAGAAAAAGTCAAAGGAAATCATTTATAAAGAACCTTGGATCTCCAAGACAGCATTTCAAGATGATTGGACCAATCCTTGGAGCCAATGGTATGACAACCCTTGTTGGTATCATCCTCAATTCTTTTATCCAAACCTTTTGATGTACCAACAAAATCCATGGATTCCATCTCCTCATCTGAATTCCTATGCTCAAATGAAAAACTCCCCTCCCACTAAAAACAAAAATATTGGTGCTTTCATTCCTAAGGGAAAGAACAAACAGAAAAAGACTGAAAACACCAATGTAACAAAACAAAAATAAAAAAAAGTCAAATTTGGGTGAGAAAAGATTTACTAACAATGTTCAAACATTCTGATGGTCCCAACTCTGTTTGGGTACCAAAATCTTCTCTCCACTGATCTATTTTGCAGGAAGGTCGTGCACCCAACTCCAATGTGTGGTTTCTTGACAGTGGGTGTTCACGACACATGACGGGAGACAGAGCCAAATTCTCATTCCTGATTGAAAAGGAGGGAGGGTCAGTAACTTTTGGAGGTAAAAATAAAGGAAAGATCATAGGATCTGGTAAGGTTGGTCAAACTTCCTCAAACTCTGTAGATAATGTTTTACTAGTTGATGGTCTTGATTACAATTTGCTCAGTATCAGCCAACTATGTGACAAAGGTCACAAAGTTGTGTTTGAATCTGATTTCTGTAAGATAATTGACTCATCAACTGATAAAATCAAATTTTTGGAAAAAGGGAAAACAATGTCTACATGATCAACCTAAATAAAAACTTTTCTGAAAATCTTTGCTTTGTTGCAAATAAAATGAAATTGCATGGACTTGGCACAAAAGACTTGGCCATGCATGTTTCAGAACAATGAATAAGTTGTTAAGATTGAATTTGGTTAAGGGTCTTCCTGAATCATTTTCTAATGTTGAAAATCAAGTTTGTGGGATCTGTGCTAAAGGAAAACAAACAAGAAAATCTTTTAAAAACTTCAATGAGGTACGCACATCTAGGCCACTAGAATTACTTCACATGGACCTTTTTGGCCCTACAAGAATTCTAAGTCTAAGTGGCAAAAGATATGGGTTTGTAATCATTGATGATTTTACTAGATTTACTTGGGTTATTTTTCTGTCCCACAAAAGTGATACTTGTCTTGAATTCAGGAACTTCTGTACCACTGTCTTAACAACTTATCCATATAAAATCAAAAATATTTTGACTGATCATGGGGGTGAATTTGAGAACACATCCTTTTCTGATTTATGTGCTGAATTTCAAATATTCCACAAGTTTTCTTCACCAAGAACTCCAGAACAAAATGGAGTTGTGGAAAGAAAGAATAGAACTCTTGTGGAAATGGCTAGATCCATGCTCTTAGGAAGTAATTTGCCCAAATCCTTTTGGGCTGAAGCTGTAAACACAGCCAATCACATTCTAAATAGAGCATTGATCAGACCAAAAATCAGAAAAACCCCCTATGAATTATTGAAAAACAAAAAGCCAACTGTATCTTATTTTAAAACTTTGGGTGCAAATGCTTTGTACACATCAATAAAAAGAAAACCTTGACAAATTTGATGCTAAAAGTCAGGAAGCCATCTTCCTTGGCTATTCTGAGGTGTCAAGGGCTTTCAAAGTGTACATTCTTAAAACTAAAACTGTTGAAGAATCTCCACATGTTATCTTTGATGAAAATTTTTTCAACTAATAATTCTAAATCTTGCAGGGAAAGACAAGACACTGAAGAGGATGAATTTATTGTGGACTCTTCACCAACTGTTGAGGAGTTTGAAAACATTAAGAGAACCTGAACACACCATCTTCAAGTGGTTCAGGTAACATTGTCCCAGAAGTGGGTACTTCTCAACAGGTAATTTCTGAACATCGATTTTTGAGAGATCACCCATTAGACAATGTGGTTGGCAATGTACATGATAGAGTTAGGACTAGATCATCATTCCTGCATGATATTGAAGAAGACCCACTAGCTCTAATTTCCCAAATTGAACCAAAGTCAATTGATGAAGCCTTATCAAGTTCTGATTGGATTAATGCCATGCATGATGAACTTCATCAATTTGAAAGAAATCAAGTATGGGAATTAGTACCTAGACCTAGTGACCAAACAGTCATTGGCACTAGATGGGTTTTCAGAAATAAGTTGAATGAAAATGGTCAAGTCATTAGAAAAAAGCTAGGCTAGTTGCAAAGGGGTACAATCAAGAATTTGGAATTGATTTTGAAGAATCATATGCCCCTGTAGCTAGACTAGAAGCAGTTAGAATTTTCCTTGCTTTTGCATCCTCCATGAAATTCAAAGTTTATCAAATGGATGTCAAAAGTGCATTTTTAAATGGATATATTAAGGAAAATATTTTTGTTGAACAACCTCTGGATTTGAAAATGAAAACATCATAACCATGTTTTCAAGCTTAATAAGGCTCTCTATGGTCTTAAGCAAGCTCCAAGAGCTTGGTATGACCGTTTGAGTACCTTTTTACTTGAAAAAAGATATTCTAGAGGAATGTTGATCAGACTTTGTTCACAAAAATAGTCAAAAATCAAATAATTGTGGTCCAAATTTATGTTGATGACATAATATTTGGCTCAACCAATAAAGGCCTATGCACTGAATTTTCAAATCAAATGAAGAATGAATTTGAAATGAGTTTAATGGGAGATTTAACATTTTTCTTGGGATTGCAGGTTAACCAAACATCTGAAGGGATCTTCATCAGTCAAGCCAAGTATGTCAAGGAACTTCTCAAAAGGTTTGACTTTCAGAACCTCAAGCATTCAAGCACACCTATTGCTATAAATGCTAAGCTAGAAGAAGACTCAAATGGTAAGTCAGTAGACCCAAAGACCTACAGAGGTATGATTGGCTCTCTACTCTATCTTACAACTTCTAGACCAGATATTCAGTTTAGTGTGTGTTTGTGTGCTAGATTTCAGTCTAATCCTAAGGAAAGTCACATGTTAGCTGTTAAAAGAATTTTCAAATATCTTGTTGGAACATGTGATTTAGGAATTTGGTATCCTGCTAATTGCAAGCTAGATTTGATTGCCTATTGTGATGCTGACTATGCTGGGTGTAAATTAGATAGAAAAGCACAAGTGGCTTGTGTTTATTCCTAGGTGGGTGCCTTATTTCTTGGGCTTCCAAGAAGCAACATTCAGTTGCACTGTCAACTGCAGAGGCTGAATATGTTGCAGCAGGTAGATGTGGAACTCAGATTCTCTGGGTGAAACATCAACTTCTCGATTACAACCAAGATTTAGGTTGTGTACCCATCCTATGTGATAACACAAGTGCAATAAATCTGTCTAAGAACCCCATTCAGCATTCTAGAACCAAGCATATTGAGATTAGGCATCACTTCTTGAGAGATGAGGTTGCAAAGAAGTCCTTTGAACTCCATTTCATTGAAACTGAAAAACAATTGCAGACATTTCACCAAACCCCTTCCTGAAAACAGATTTTCATCCTTGAGGAGAGAACTTGGTCTTTGTAAATGTCCACATTCTTGATCTCTCTTTAGTTTGGGTTGAGTGTTATGCACTGTCTAAGGGGGAGTTCTTTTCATATCATAACCCTTTGCTTCCTTCAGTCACATTGTCCATATCTCTCTCAATTCCACTTCCATTTCCTTTGGACAATAAATTCTTCAACTCTTATTGTGTTGAAATTTCTTGGTATATCAAATGGTGACTTGAGAAGGACAAGTCAGGCTTGTCTGGACACTTTCACTATGCGTGAGTGTATGTCTCCGCCAAGTACTAAGAAATGAATATGCAATTGCTGAGGGGGAGCTTTTATTGTTAAAAGAAAATTATCTTTCTTGATTTCAAAAACTTGCATATCTTTATTTTGATAGAAAATGATTGAAATCATCATCTCAGGGGGAGCTAGAAAATTCACAAGTCATGACTTTTACAAAATTCATAACTTTTCTTGCATTTCATCAATTTCCTGCATGATGTCATCATTCAGATGTCTAGAGTCTCCAAATGATCCTTTGAGTGATCTATCATATTTTTTACTAATCAACTGTCAACTATATTTTTCAACCCACAGAAACTCAGAACTCTTCCAAGATTGAAAACAACTTGTGTCTTGAAATTAAAACATCTCTTTGTTTGCAACTGATGTTGGATAAAATTGATTTCTATCTTAAAAAACTCTCAAAAATTTTGAAAATTCAACAGAGCAATGGCATTTGTACTGAGAAACTGCACACCTTCACAATGAATGAAGTGCCATGCATGTCATGAGGCACTAATGCTATCTCTGTTCAAAGGGGATAAAAATTCAAAAATAAATTCAAAATACAGCAAAAATGTGCTACACTTTTTGATGATGACTGAGTAACTGGAAATATTGGCGTCTACAAAACGTATATTTTCATGTCAAAAGGTCATCATTTACCCCTTTGAGACTTGACAATGAATAAATCTTAAGTATCCAGGGACTATGGTGTGTAAAAAGCACTAGTACTTGAGTGAAAAGATTTATATCATTTGATAGTCTGTTACAAAAACAAAATATGTGTGTTAATGGAGTTTTTTTAGAAAGAATCATTTTCATCCATCATCAAGTTGTTCTTTAAGATTGTATTTTATTTTCAAAACAATTGTATTCAGTCTAGAGGATATCTTTATTTCTTAACGTTGAGAAATATGGTAGCTTATAGTTGATTGTTAGATATATTATATCCCTCAAATCATCATTTCATTGACTCAAGTCTTTGAATGCTTATCCTATTGGAAATTGTTTAAAACTTGAATTGTGATGAATTTTTGCAAAATATAACAAATGAATTTTTAAGTCTCTTAAAAATCCTTGAAATGACTATTTCTCTCATTGATTATCATTTTAAAGAAGTCCAAAAAATTCTCAAATTTTTTCTCACAAAAATTCAACTTTTCTTCATAGGCCAGGTCGACACCACATCTATCCCATGTCGACACACACCCTAGGTCAGGTCGACACTAAAGTCTTTCAGTGTCGACACTGCACCCCTTGCCAGACTTTTTAAATTGTGGGTTCCGGTTTAGCCCTTGTTGTTCCTGCGGGGTATTGCACCATTGCAAACCCTTTTTAGGCATCAGGTCGACCCGACGGTCGCTTCTCTCTCATTTCCGGCAAGAAATTCCACAAACTTCTCTCTCAATCACATCCCTTTCTCAATCATCTCTCCTTCATCCACTCTCGATTCCACTCCAACCTTGCAACCATGGTGAGAAAGTTGGGTCCTCGCCGTGGAGCAAAATCTCAGGTCATATCTAGGCCAGTTCCAGCAGAGGTTGATGTTCCTTAATCAGAAAGAAGAACCAAACGGCGCAGTGACCCTGCAGAGCAACCAGGGTCCTCCTCTGCATCTCAGCTAGCAGCCAAGAGAGGTAGACCCTCTTCTTCGGGCAGAGGTAGGGTTTCTACCAACCCTAGACCTGAGAATCCGAGCTCCTCTTCTAGAGATTCTACGGAGTCATCATCATCTTCGTCTGAGTCTTCCCAGTCTCAAGAAACCAACTCCTCAGAGTCCATTAGTGAAGCTAAGCTAATCCTAAAGCCCAGAATAGTGGATTTGACAGACATTCAGCTAGCAAATACCTTTCCAGAAATTCAGACTTACTTCTCTTTTCAGTCTTGGTTAATCTTCATTTCTGAATTTCAAATCATGTATCATAGACTTGTTCAGGAATTCTACAAGAATTTGAAATGCACCAAGGTTGGGTATAAGTCAAAGGTTAAAGGAATAGACATAAATCTGCCTACAGAATTAGCAGTCACCCTGTTTCACATTCCAGAGGAAGGGGCAGATTATCATAGTTTTGAATTTGATCTTCATGAAGCTTATACCATTTTGACAGGCTTACCTGCTGATGAATCTGATCCCAGACAAGCCTTTGTCACCAAATTCAACACAAACACATTTCTCCCTATGTTGAGGATTATCCACCATATGTTGACCACAATCATTACCCCTCAAGGTGGTGGAAGGGACAGGCTCACAGATATACAGATATACAAAGGTTCATTCTCTATTGCATGGCAAAAGAAATCAAAATCAATCTCCATGTAATAATGTATCAGATTATGTCTGAAACAACCAGGAAAGACCTCAAGAGATCTCTTCCATATGCTGCACACCTAACTTCAGTGTTCCAGCACTTTGGTGTGCCTTTGGACAATGAGAAATCCCAGTCTATCCCTAAATCCAACATCTATCGCTTCAAGAATATTCAGAAATTCATGGGATTCAGACTGGAGGGTAATCAAGTTAGAGAGGGCCAGTTGTAGTTGAGGCCCCTCAAGTTCAGGAGCACCAGCCTCATGTCCAAGAGGAACAGCCTCAAGGTCAAGGGGACCAGCCCAGGGTCAAGAGGGAACAGCCTCAAGGTCAAGGGGACCAGCCCCAGGGTCAAGAGGAACAACCTCAACCTCAAGGGGACCAGCCCCAAGGTCACGAGGATCAGCCTCCTTTGAATGAGGATCAGTCTCAAGTCTCAACTGAAGGTGATATACCATTTCATGCCCCACTCTCACCTCAGTTTCAACCCTCCTCCATGCACACTGAATTTGACATTCCACATGTCTCTCCACAACCCACATTTCAAGCATCCACATCCTCTGGTAGACCTTCTGTTCCACCAGAGTTGTTCTCCTTTTTAAATGATAAATTTGAAACCTTGAACACCTCTATTCAAACCATGTCACAAGCTTTTGAGTTGAGGATTCAAAGGTTGGAGAACACTGTGTCTGCCAAGTTCATAGTGCAAAAAGCTGCCTCAAACTATGCAGCTCAAAGATTCAATAGATTAATTGGTACACTAGCAGATGCTTCAGTTGAGCTCAAAGAACATCAAGACGACCTGGAGAAGGTTCTTAAGGGGATTTTAGCAAACTCTCAAGCTGATGTGTTCAACACAAAGGAGACACTTGCTCAGATCTCCAAAACTAGACTGTCCTTTGCTCATCTGGCGGATGATTTGGAGAGCATGAGGAATTTCAATGCTCACATTGACAAACAGATCACTGATTTGAAAATGGAATTCAAAATCATGCAAAGGCCTGGTTGGTCAGCTGGATCATCTTCCTCTTCACAACCCATATCAGCTGATCTAGACAGAATTCAAGCTACTTTGATAGAAAACTCAGACAGAATGGAACATTACTTGCATACAAGACTCACAACCATTCAAGATCAAATGAAGTCCAGCTTGACTTTCCTGGAGAAAAGATTGTCAGACATTGAGACAATCTTAGTTCCCATTCCTCCTCCACCTTCTACATAATGTAATTCTTTTTTGATGATGTCAAAGGGGGAGAAGAAAGAAAGAGAACAAGAAATGATTGTAATGTTTACTCTTGAATGAAATGAAATGACTTTTGCTTAGCTTGAATGAACTTCGTCATTTGTGTCTTCAATGTGATTGAAAATTGTTATGTGAATGTGAATGTATGAATGCTTGTCAAGTTGCTTGACCTCTTTTATGCAACTAACTTACTTCAAGTAACATTGTACTTCACTAGTACAACCATCAATTGTGACTGAGTTATATTTAAAGGTCTTTGACAAGCATGAACAAAAAGAAAAATAAGGACTTTGAAAAACCAAAAATTGCTTAAAATCACATCCCATCAAAACCTCATTGTCATATGGATTTAATGTTGCCATCATCAAAAAGGGGGAGATTGTTGGGTTGAGTGTAATTTCATATCATTTCCCCTCTTATTTTGATGATGACAAATGTGATTTTAATGCAAACTAATTGAAACATGATAAACACATTTCACCTGAAATTTATATTCAAAAAGCATGTTTCAAAGCACACTTATATCACTACAAGAAAAAATGCTTATAGAGACCGATTAATTCGGTCCCTATTCGGTCCCTATTTAGGGACCGAAATAATCGGTCTCAAATATTAGAGACCAAAAATTTCGGTCCCTATTCAGTCCCTAAATAGGGACTGAATAAGGACCGAAATAATCAGTCTCTATTCGGTCCCTATTTTGGGACCGTTTTGAGACTGAAAATTTCAGTCACTATTCGGTCCCAAAATAGGGACCGAATAGTGACCGAAATTTTCGGTCTCTATTCATCCCAAAATAGGGACCGAATAGAGACCGGTCCCAAATAGGGACTGAATAGGGACCGTATTTAATCGTCTCTATTCGGTCCCTATTTTGGGACCGAATAGGGACTGAATATAATCGGTCTCTATATTTTGAGACCGAAAATTTCGGTCCCTATTCGGTCCCAAAATAGGGACTGAATAGGGACCGCATTTAATCGGTCTCTATTCGGTCCCTATTTTGGGACCGAATATAGACCGAAATTTTCGGTCACAAAATATTGAGACCGATTATATTCGGTCCCTATTCGTTCCCAAAATAGGGACCGAATAGAGACCGATTAAATGTGGTCCCTATTCAGTCCCTATTTTGGGACCGAATAGGGACCGAAATTTTCGGTCTCAAAATATAGAGACCGATTATATTCGGTCCCTATTCGGTCCCAAAATAGGGACCGAATAGGGACCGAATATTATCGGTCTCTATATTTTGGGACCGATTGCATACGGTCCCTATTCTGTCCCAAAATAGGGACTGAATAGGGACCGAATTTAATCGGTCTCAATATTTGAGACCGATTGCATACGGTCCCTATTCGGTCCCAAAATAGTGACCGAATAGGGACCGAATATAATCGGTCTCTACATTGGTCTCTATTTTCCGTAATTTATTTACGCAAGGTTTAACATGCATCTAAATGTGAATATGTGTAGATAGTGATAGGTATGTGTAAAATAATATATATTTATTAGTATATATATATGTGTATTAAAAGAAATGATAAAATAATGTCAAAGAAATGGATAAACTTCCTGCATGCGCATATATACGTGTAAGTTTGTGCTTGTTAATGTCACATGGGAGTGTGTGAGGTGTTAGAAGGAAGATAGATAGCTACGTGGGAGTGGAAGTGCTTATATGCGTGTGCAAGTATATATATATACATATATAAGAGTACATATATAAAGGGGTTGGCGGCGGAAGTATTGGGAGAGGAAGAAACGCCAGGAAGGGAGGAGTTTTCGCAGAAGGAAAAAGGGCTAACTTGATTTTCTGGAAATAATGAAGAAGGAAATAAGGTGCATAAGATAGGTACTTTCACATTACCTTTAAGATAATAAATTTTTTTCTTGATCCTTAATCTAGTTTATAAGTCAAGAACTTCAGTTAATATAAATCAAAAACAAATGTTCCATCTGAAGTTTTATTTTTAAATGCTACTATATGATTTCTAGAATTGCGTGATCATCATGTAGGATATATTTCTGTATCTCCTTTCCTTCGTGTCTCCATCTTTGGTTAGGATCTTGAATATTTACCCCTTGATTTACGTGCCATAAAGATCATTAGGTATACTTGTTGGTCTCTTGTGTACGTGTCTTAGCTAACACTCATGTCTTAGGCAAGTGTTTTTGTGAAGGATTCTTCTTCTTCTTCTTTTCTTCTGACTGTGTTCTGGAAGTAGTGGTAGTGTCAACACTATCTGTCCAGCAGTGTCAGCACTATCTGTCCAGTAGTGTTGACCTATCTGTCTAGTAGTGTCAACACTATCTATCCAGTAGTGTTAATCTATCTGTCAAGTAGTGTCAACACTATCTGTCCACTAGTGTTGACCTAGCTATCTATCCAGTATTGTCAACACTATCTATCCAGTAGTGTTGACCTATTTAATTATCCCTTATAGTGACGTCGACCTATCCCTTCATATTATCGACCTATACCTTGCAGAGAGTTGACACTATCCTTCAAAGTGTCAACACTCTCTTCTAGCTATTCAGGTTGACACACCCTGTATTCAAGTCGGTACCATTTCTGGACATATGTACACCGACAAGGTGTCACTGGATTTTGGTAACGATATTTAGTTTGAAATTACCATAATTATCAGAAAAATATGTTGATACCAAAAAATGTGGATATTGAGAATTTTTGATGCATGGTTAATGAGGTAAATATGATTTATCTAGTTTTAGGACAATTTGTACTTGATAAATATTTATTCAGAAAAATTTTAAATAAAAATTACCATAAACTTACCACGTTGTAATTAGACAGTGGTTGAAATTTTATTTTATGTGGATGTCATTTACATATTAAATTAAGGTTCCAAAGAGACCTACATGAATAGTAATCTAGTTGTAAGTTGTTTACGTAAGATTTAACCTGCATCTAAATGTGAATATGTGTCGGTAGTGGTTGGTATGTGTAAAAATGTATATATTATTAGTATAATATATATATATATATATATACATGTGTGTGTATTAAAAGAAATGATAAAATAATGTCAAAGAAAGGGATAAACTTCCTTTATGCACATATATACGTGTAAGTGTGTGCTTGTTAGTGTCACATGGAGTGTGTGAGGTGTTAGAAGGAAGTGGAGGTAATGATGAGATAGCTACATGGGAGAGTGTGGAAGTGCTTATATGCATGTGCAAGCATATATATATATATATATATATAATATACATAGAAAGGGGTTGGCGGTGGAAGCATTGGGAGAGGAAGAAACGCCAGGAAGGGAGAAGTTTTTGCAGAAGGAAAAAGGGCTAACTTGGTTTTCTGGAAATAAAGAAGAAGGAAATAAGGTGTAAGGTAGGTACCTTCACATTACCTTTAAGATAATAAATTTTTTTCTTGATCTTTAATCTAGTTTATAAGTCAAGAACTTCAGTTAATATAAATAAAAAACAAATGTTCCATCTGAAGTTTCATTTTTAAAGGCTACTATATGATTTCTGGAATTGTGTGATCATCATGTAGGATTTCTGTATCTCCTTTCCTTCATGTCTCCAACTTTGGTTAGGATCTTGAATATGAGTATCTATCATATTTACCCTTTGAAGGATTCTTCTTCTTCTTCTTTTCTTCTGACTGTGTTCTAGAAATAGTGGTAGTGTCAACACTATCTGTCCACTAGTGTCAACACTATGTGTCCAGTAGTGTTGACCTATCTATCTAGTAGTGTCAACACTATCTATCCAGTAGTGTCAACACTATCTATCAAGTAGTGTCAACACTATCTATCCAGTAGTGTTGACCTATTTATCCCTTATAGTGTCGACCTATCCCTTCATAGTATCGACCTATACCTTGCTGAGAGTTGACACTATCCTTCAGAGTGTCAACACTCTCTTCTATTCAGGTTGACACACCCTGTATTCAAGTCAACCTAACTCTTGTTTCCAGTGACTGTCGGACCCTTGCAGACACTACAACAAATTGGGGCTATACCCATAGAATTTACCTATAGTAGAGTAATACGTAGGTATATACCACAATTATACATGCTAAATCCGTTCGTTGCAAGGTTATGCATACGCTTTTTTTAACCATATGTAGATATGAATATATAGTTACGGTTTTTACAAATCATGAGAGAATATATTATGTTAGTCATAGTTCATTAAAAAGTGTAACAAAAAGATGTATATACTTACAAAAAGATGTATATCCTACAGATGTAGACGACCTGCCTACATATCTTGCATATGTAGACGGTTTTTTTAAGCTGTCTACATACATATTTATATGTAAATTATTCCATATATAATTATAACTCATCAAATAATATTAAACTTCATATTCAAATTTTAAATATTCAAATTAATTTTGAGATAAAAATGATTAATAAGAATAATTATTTAATATATAATTGATTAAGAATACTATAAGAAAATTATATATTATAATGCTAACATTTTTAAATTGATGGCTATACTCATAACATTAAATATATAAATATAAATTAATATATCAGTAATTATACATAATTAAATATATTTATTTAGACATAATCATCTATAAGTATATTAACACAAATGTTAATAGATATAATAAACCTCCCTCTTTCCTTCCGTGAAAACCACAGCCCGCGAAACTCCCCGCCCAGCCCGCGAAACCCCCCTGCCCAGCCTCTCTCTCCCCTCCTCCCCGAAGCCCCACGCCCAGCCCCTCTCTCCGCGGGCGATCTGGTTCGACGCCCTCGCCGCCGCGGGCGATCTGGTCCGACGCCACCGCTGCTGCAACCGCCGCCGGCGATCTGCTCCGACGCTGCCACTGTCGGCCGCCACAAGCTCCGCCCGCAGGTTCTCTCTCTCTCTCTCTCTCTCTCTCTCTCTCTCCTCTCTGTGTGTGTGTGTGTGTGTGTGTGGATTGGGAGGCTGGTGAGGGGAGGGTGGTGGTCGCTGGGGGAGGAGGAGCTGGCGAGGGAGGAGGAGGGGCGCGGGCGCGGGGTGCGGTGCAAGAGGGGTGAAGGCGCAGTGGGGGCCCCGGCGGAGAGGAGGAGGAGGAGAGGCGCCGGCGGAGAGGAGGACTACATGCTAGAGCGGTACTAATAAACATCATGAAGGGAAGAGTGCAGGCAATGATATCATTAAGTGTTGATCCTTTGTATTTTGGGCAGCTGAAGTGGCAAGTAGATGGATAACATCATGAATCAAATTGGCTGTTCGACAGGGCATGTAAATACCTATAGTGGGTTTGTAAATGTAAAGGTCAAAAGGAATCTTGTTTGATGTTCGACAGGGTGATAATTGAAGTTGGGTGTAATGAATAAGGACATGATGAATAAGTTGAGGTCTGAATACTAACTGGTTTATCTGTACGTACTCTATCTCTTAACAGACTTGGACAATCCCATTTTAGTGTTTTCTAAGGCTTAGATGTTGAGTGTTTAATATACAATGGCTTCTAAGAAAATTCTGCAACCCCTTTCGCTTTCTTAAAGTTTCTTGTCTGCAGGTGAAGCATGAACGAGAATGTGGGAAATTGGAGAAGAGCCCAGCGGCGGCAGTGCCCTACCTTGCATATTAACAGCATAAGCTTCTTTTCTTCTTGGTCAGGTAAGTATTAGGAGTAAGGAAGGGGGGAGGGAGGAAGAGACAATAATGACGACAACAACAATGCAATGGCAGCAGGTACTGTAAGGTTTGTTTGTGTTTCCTCCCCCCCCCCCCCCCCTTTCCCTCTTGCTTGTCCTCTTCCCTCTTTAAACGATAAGGGGGGGGGGGCATCTAGGATCGAACTGGATGGGTTGATCGCCAAGTGTTTGATCGGCCGAGCCTGCCAGATTCCTGACCAATCTACCCAGCCCACTGATCTCTGGTGATAATCATCAAGTCAGGTTGAGAACTATTTGGATCGAGTGATTCTGATTGATCAATTTGCTCTTCTTTTAATGAAACTGATGAACATTGATTTTTCTGTGCCAATGGCAGTAGTATATGAGAGCCTTTGTAGGAGTATGGTTTTTTAATTGGTAAGTTTTTTGGTAGGACGATACCCTTGGGCGTTAGCTTATGTGATCAAATTGATATTATCATAATGTAATTACCATTGATGGTGTAACTTTATATGTTCAATGTAGTTTCCATTAAGTAAGAAAAGTGTACCATTATGGTAGGATTTGTTGTTGACATGAAGAGTTGTTTTAGGAATGCTTGGGAGTGTGTGTGGCATTAGGTCTCTAATAGAGTCTGTTACTGCCCACTCGACAGTCCCGTGTGATCACTTGATTACCCACTATATTAGAGACCTCAAGCCAAGCCCGCCACCTTTCACTATCAACAATCCAAATGCTACAATGCTAGGATTTGGCCTTACATATATATTCAACATTTAGGGACCTCGATCGTCCTTCAAATGTAGATTTTGGCATCTGGTTTAGTTGCTAAAGTGTTGGAGCATTTACTGAAAATTAAGGTAAGATAGTTTGCAGAAATTCTTATAACATGCATGTCTTCATTTTGTTTTGTTTTCCAGAACTGTATAATCAGATAAAGATGTAAGCATGATAAATAAAATCTGATTGGTTTGCATGGCTTGAATTTTATGTCAGATTTATGATATAATGCTTTTATGTATGTTTATGTGAATATTAAGTATTTGGTTTGATTCATAAAACGTATGAAGCTATATCTCTGATTTGAATAAAAATCTATTTTGAATTTGTTTATAATATGTTTAAATAAAGACAAAGATTTAAATAACACATTTTTATACTATTTTGTTAACTATCATCAATAAACACAGGTTTCAAATCTTAAACATGCAGTTAATTTCCATAACTTCACAATTTAATTCAAAACATAACATTTAAATCATTTTAACAGTACATAAAATTTTAAAGTGTTCAAAAAAGTCTGTAAATTTGACAAAATGTAAATCTCATGCAATAAATTTTGGTACCTGGCAATAAATTTTTTACATGTAGACATGGTCATCAAGGTTCTGTACTGTTTTACTTTTTGCTGCCATATCTAGTCTATGCTATAAAAACATGTCTGTATGATGCTATCAAAACATGTGTGCCATATCTACTTCGCAACTGCTGTTTCTATGTGGATGGAAGGATTAACTTGAGATCTCCAAGTTAGCTGTGTGATTGGGGCTAAGATTCTCATGTGCTAAATCCTTGCCATCTTCCTTCCCGGAGCATAACATATATTAGTATAAAAAACTAATGATTCCCCATTCAAAGTTGATGAATAGCCAATATGCATGCCAGACTTGTCATGATATTGTCAAAAGAATATGAAATGTTGTGTTATGTATTTAAATAAATTGTGTTGGCTTACCCATCTTTTTATTAATATATTTTTTTGTAAAATATGATGACAGGTTTTGTTTGGAACACGTGCGAAGATCGAGCTAGTTGCTTTCATCTTTTGAGGCTTTTTGTTCAGGTAAAATCCAGCGAGCCTGGGTGGTGGCTCATCTATATTTAATCCAGCGAGCCTGGGTGGTGGCTCATTTTTATTTAATCCAGCGAGCCTGGATGGTGGCTCACCTTTTATATTATGTGTGGATGCGTCAGGATCATCAGGATTTGGACTTCCAAATGCTAAGATCATACAATTGTCATACATACAACTCTGGGTATTTTTCCCTTGGTTTTTATAGTCACTATAACCCTTTTGTAAAAATCAAAATCTAGCTCACACATAGGTTTTATGGTTTTAAAGCTTTATAAGATTACCTGTCTTTCAAGATTTTCTTTGCAGAAACTATAAAAAATCTAAAACATTAAAGACAAACTATAGGTTTAAGTGCATGTTTTTCATCTCTGCTACAATTGTAATGCCCCACCACTTCTAAGGGGAGACACTTTTGATATAGACAAAACCTATGTAAGTAAGTATAGGTGTTTGAAACAATTTATATCCAAAGAATATAACATATTCTTCTCATTTTCCCACTGATATTTGTGATATGATAAGTCTTTTGGATATCATTTATCCAAATCAGCATATGAAGGCCTTATGGTAAGTCAAATGCATAACATATATCCAAAGCATATATGATGTGCTTCTCATGTCCCACTGATTTGTATAGGCATCTTAGAAGTATTGAACATGCCATATATGATAAACAAATGCCAAGTTTAGTTAAATTGTCTGCCATCAGGAAAAAAGACATGCACCTTTTTATTTATACATCTTTGATTGATGGAAATGAATAATGGTGATATTAAAACATGATAACAGTTTATATAGTTTTCATCATTTAACTGCATTCACAGTTTACATTTTAGTAGCCTTTTGAATGTTGTTTATTTTGCACAGACATGTAGTTTTGATAGTTGTGTTGAGTGTTGACATGAATATAGAAAAGCATGTTTGCTTTAACAGTAGGTGTAAACTTAGAGTTGTCCATAAGATCCTCCATGGTGGCAGACTTATGGCTCAGCTAATGGAAGGTTGGTGGTAAGTCAAATAGCCATAGGCTCCAATGATATGAGAGAATGTGTTGCACTTCCAATATAAACTACTATAATATTACCGAGGTAATGTTTCCTGTCAACTGAGTTTTTAAAGCACAGATTTACAATTTTGTCAGACTTTTGACATCTTAATGAGCTGAATAAAACAACTTGATTGAGAAGATTTGAATTCCTGCTAAGATCTGATTAGAAAATGTATGAGCTTGCGATAAAATAATTCTCAATTGGCAACTTTCATGGAAACATTTGGTTTTTAATTAGTAGTCTCTTCCAAGTCATTTCCCATGGATTCATGTTAGTATGTTCTTTTTTATTCTATAGAGATGTATCTTATATATGTTAGGATGCTTATGACCATCTCTTTTTTTTTTTTTTTGCTTATCTGAATATTCCCAAATCCATTGCCTTTCTCATTGGTGGGTCAGCCACTTGCATCTAATACAGAACCACATCATGTTGTATGCACTGCTACCCTACCATCCACTTTTCAGAAAGAAGGAAATGGAAAAGGTAAAGACAGGCAGAGACCAAGCTTGGGATCATCACGATTTGGACTTCCAAATGCTAAGATCATACAATTGTCATACATACAACTCTGGGTATTTTTCCCTTGGTTTTTATAGTCACTATAACCCTTTTGTAAAAATCAAAAAAATTAAAGCTGTATGGTTTTATAGTTATTTTTTTTGTTTTAATGTACATATCAAAATGCATGGACTGGATAAGACACTTATCCACTAAATTTGATAGTCCTTTTGTGAAAGATTTCCTACTTCCACTGTAAACCAATTAAGCTCATCATCTTCATCATCTGATCTCTGAAGATTTCTTGAAATGTTGATATGACATCCTGATTTTGACCTTTATACATTTACAATGGTTGAAATGTCATTATCATCCCTCCCTCCCTCCCTCCTTCTGACCCGCCCTTCTGTTGGCATATAGCAGGGATAGATAGATGGCCGGCGATTCTGCCCGTGTCTTGATTTGATTTCTGCCTTCTCTTCCCGACCCACATCCCAGTAGTAGATTCGAGACCCGGCTCAGTTTGCCCAGAAGAACCTTTTTGGGTGCGCGTGGGCGTGAGGGCGTCGGCGACGGGCAGAAATCCGGGATTCTTTCGCCCATCAACCTCCCGTGGACCTGGCCAAACATTTTTCTGGTGCTGGGGCTGAAGGTTTAGATTACTGAATAGTTGCAGTGTTTCCTTCGTTGTTGGGAGTGCAAGGTATGAGCTTATGAGGTAGATGTTCTTTTGTTTATTTGTTCCTTTTTCCTGTTTTCCCCCTCTTCTTATTCTCACCGTTCTTATAGTTTTCACTTTATTTTATCACGTTTCCTTTTAAAAATGATATTTTTTGCTTTTTTTTTTCTGTCTGAATTTCAAATTATGTTTCTTCCCTCGTTCCTTTGTCGTTTGTTGCATTCTACATCCTAACAACCGGCATGCTCAGATTTATAGTACATAAGAGAAGGGGAGTTTGGATGGTAACTTTGCGGCCCACCAGAATGATTGCAAAATCTCGGCCTCGTTTGGTTGTACTCTTGTAGCTGCTGTGGGGGCTATGATAACTCGTATATTTTCTTTTTGGTTAATTTCTATTTTTTTTTTCATTAAGAAATGAGATCTTCGTAACTGCAGTCATGGTTATGATGATTTCAGAGGATTCCTGATGACCGAGGTTATACAATTCCAACTTGGAGCCATATTTCGCCAAGATGAGCCCTTGTAATCTTGACTGGGTTACAGCACCACCACCTTTTCTCCTATAGGCGACTGCGCGTTACCTTCATAAACAAATGGAGTTTATGGTAACTGTAGTCATAGTTATGTAAAGACACCAACTGATATTTTGCAAGAATCTTACTTAAATAAGGTCATGAGATCAGAGTCTGACGACCACATGTCCTCATCCTTTAGGGGTTCATCAATGTGAATCGTGCAACGATTTCTGCTCATGCTTGGGAATTTTCCTAGTTAATAGAGAATGAAAGACATCCTGCTGGTTGCTTTTAGTGTTTTAGGAGGCAGTGATGCTCCAGCATGCTTATAGTAATTTCTTATACCTGATTTGAAACATATGCGCTTGGAATACTTTGCAACATTTGTTTGCTCACTGTCACATAAATTATTGATTGTTGATGCTTAAAAATTCTTAGATGTGAAAGTTTTCCATCATCTCCAGGGTGAGTAATTTGGCTGTAGATTTGACAAGATGAGAGATAGGACCACAATTCTTCGACAGTTCCTGAATCGGCGAACGTTGATCAAAAAGATTGCCAGATTGAAGATGATAAAACGACCCTTGGAAGGCCGGCAACTTTGTGGTTGGCCTTGTCTATTCTCCTTGTCAATGGTTGCTGGGCTGTTTATCATTTCCAATTTGAGAGCCTCCCTATACCCCTCAGTGCCGAACAGGCTGCTAAGCGAGGTTTCTCGGAGGAATCTGCCATGCAGCATGTCAAAACCTTGACAAGATTAGGTCCTCATCCTGTTGGTTCGGATGCTCTTGATCTCGCATTGCAGGTTTGTTTGCCAGTATTGGTTGCCTACATGTTTTTTTAAGAGCATTATCTTCGTTTACATGATTAAAATTTTCAGAGAAGGCTTGACGTTCAGGACTTTCTGCCTAGTTCTCACTTAAAAAGAAAAAAATGATAACAAAAGAGAAACTGAATCCATCTATAGGGATCAAGGTTGTGGAACAAAGGGAAAGCCATGAAAGTTTTTTTTTTGTTAGCTTTATCATGTATGATTTTGTTTGATCTGTCATGCATCAATCCACGTGACTCTCAAGTTCTTCGGATCCTGTCACAGATGAGTTGCAATGGATAAGCATTAATGAATAGGCATCCTTCTTGTACCTCTGTCTAGAAGAAAACCGCAATCTAGATTGAGCTTATAGATTTGTGGATGTTCATCATGAAGAATCAAAGAAATAGAATTTCATTCATTTGATAAAGCAGATCAGTGATTTGTTATCTAGACCTTTTAATCCTCTTTGCATCTCGTTTATGTTGGGCATGGAAGTATATCTGGTTCAAATTAACTTGTATGATTGTAAATCTATAAGCTCATAACTGATTGCAAATTCTCTAGTGCCTACTGAAGTTTTTTCCCTTTCCCCTTTTAACATGTTTCTTGAACAGTATGTTCTGGCAGCATCAAAGAAGATCAAAGAAACAGCTCACTGGGAAGTTGATGCTCAAGTTGATTTCTTCCATGCAAAAACTGGTGCCAATCGTCTTGTTGGTGGTTTATTCAAAGGGAAAACACTTCTTTACTCAGACCTAAAGCATGTTGTTCTAAGACTATCGCCAAAATATCTCCCAGAAGCTGAAGAAACTACAATTTTGATATGCTCTCATATTGACACAGTTTTTTCAACGTATGTTTTACAATCTTTTGCTGCTTTCATTCATTTTTGCTATTGAACAATACATGAATATTTCTGTGAGAAAAATAATTGCCTCAACAGTGAGGGACCTGCCTCACCAATTAGGCAATCTACCTAGGCAGTAGGGAGGTCTGTCTCGGCCTAAGCATTTTTTAAAACATTGAACATACATGACATGGTTGCATCTTGGCATGTTCAACTTCATTTCTGAATGATAGTTAACTGTTAATCTCTTCAAGATATCACACACCTTCTCATCAAATGCATTAAAAGTTGCATCCTGTTTCTGTTGTTTCCATATGAGTATCTTACTTGGGCCAGCCTTAGAGAGCCATCTTTCATCACTTGCTAGCATTTGTCAGTCTTTTGTCTGTTAATTTCTAGTTGTTCATATGGTAAAAGAAAATCTGTATGAATTCAGGGAAGGAGCTGGTGACTGTAGTTCATGTATTGCTGTTATGTTGGAACTTGCACAAGGAATATCTCAATGGGCTCATGGATTTAAGAATAGTATTATATTTTTATTTAACACTGGGGAGGAAGAAGGTCTGAATGGTGCTCACAGCTTTATAACTCAGGTATGGAGCACTAAATTTCCTGGTTGTCATCATATATTTCTACCATTCTAATATTCTATAATTCAGAGAGTTGTAGAACCTGTGTTTGATCAATAATTGGTTTAGTTATGCTAACTTTCTGCAAAAATGATAAAGTTTGTTCCAATAATTGTCAGTTACTGATCATCACAATAAATATTCATCCTATTTTTTTCCCTACTCTTGAAGGTATATTGTTTTTCCTTGTTCTCACCCTTTTATTTTGAATTCACAAATTGACACTGAGCACGCAAAAGGTACTTCATCTTTTAACTTTTTGGATCCATAAATGTAAGCACGTAGAAGACCATTCATAGCGTATTGTATAGGGCCATTCATGGCCTCCCATCTTGTACATTCCCTCTTCTTTAATATATACCCGTGGTACCATCCACATTTAAAAAAAAAGCACGTAGAAGACCGGAAGCACAAGCTTCACAACTTGGTTATTATAATATTCATGGATTATATCGTAGCTGATAGAAGACTAAAACTTTTAGCTTTTTAGTGCTAGTCTACGAGTTGTCATGATCATCCGGACTTGCTAGCTGATGAAGGGTAGGGAATGGCAACCCTCAATCTTGGAGATGAACA
Organism: Colocasia esculenta; assembly: GCA_014218235.1. Taxonomy (NCBI): domain Eukaryota; kingdom Viridiplantae; phylum Streptophyta; class Magnoliopsida; order Alismatales; family Araceae; genus Colocasia; species Colocasia esculenta. Next base: position 37,050,662 of record CM024762.1, read on the forward strand.
CATTTCCACCAACAAAACCTTTTTGCCTGTCCCTAAGCTCCGAGGCATTGATAGGAAGAACAAAAAGATAAAGCTAGAGAAGGAAATCCAGACCGACAAACAACTAAAGCACCACGGTTTAGCCAACAGACAGTGAAGCTGAAACTTGTCTCATCAGAGGGAGATCTATTTAATGGTGGTTAGACTGGCATGGCAGTTGGTATGAGAAGAATTAGCTGAGAAATTAGTAGTCCAATTCAGAAAATGGTAGGATATGAAAACTTTACTTGAATTGACCATCATAAATATTTGGTGTTGTTAAATATACCCTTGTAGAAATATATTTGTAAGAAAAGCCTTCTCAAAATGTGAATATCATGTGAATGTATGCATGTCACAAATATCCTTAGGTAACTTTGGACCATCCAGGGATTGCTGAATTATGTTGAATCAAACCATCCAGGGATTGCTGGGACCTGCAGTTAATTTAATTATCATCAACCTATCCTTAAAAGTGTACTTTGGACCATAGATAGGTACTTGTAAGAGATATCATAATACATAGAGCCATGGTCTACAAATTTCTTTATTGTCATCTGTGTTAGAAGGCATGCATGAATCTAGCTATATTCACATCAATACATCATTATTCAGGTCATTGCAATATTGTAATTGCTGCCTTTTGTTTCCTGTGACATGCTTTCAGAAAGATGGCAAAAGTACCAAGGCCCCCACCCCTTCAAATTAGTATCAGAATTCAGAAACTTTCCCTCCCTTTCCCCACCCATCACTCTTTGAACGGGCAGACATTGCCCTCAGAAAATTCACAAAAACAAAAGTGAAAGCAGGAGAAAAAGTGGGTTATCTAAGGAAAAACAAAATCCAGATGGGAAGCCCCAGCAAAAATAGGTAAAAGTGTAGTGCTATTTCCTTCATATGTCACCCTCTTTATACGCTTTTGAAATAACATGGGCCAGCCCTTCCCTTTTCCCTTTCCTTTAAACATTCTGCATTTATGTGCTCATATATGTTTTTGTGTGGGTGAATAACTTGGATAAGCCATGAGCATATCCTATATGTAGTAAAAAACTGGAAACAGTGTGTGGACGTGTATGAAAAGCCATGAGCATATCGGTTAGGGGAATCTTAGGATAGAGTGCAATATTGGAGCATATCGGTTAGGGAAGAAATATGGTGAATAGGGAGGCGTAGAAGGAGGTCGTGCTACCCTTGGGATGAAAAATAAAAAAAAGGAGGGTCAGGGAGAAAACAACAGAAAGCTTATTGAAAAACTTAGGTTTGTGGGTCCAAAATTAAAAATACTCATCCGATTGGCCTCCGGTTTGTTCCAGAACAGTCGGGGCGATGAGTGTGACTTGTGGAAACCGACGGAGTTCAATTTGGACTCCCGGTTTGAGCTAGACGCTCAAAGTCACAATAAACAAACTAGTTTAGTTTAGAAATGAAAAACTTAGGTTTGTGGGTCCAAAATTAAAAATACTCATCCGATTGGCCTCCGGTTTGTTCCAGAACGGTCGGGGCGATGAGTGTGACTTGTGGAAACTGACGGAGTTCAATTCGAACTCCCGGTTTGAGCTCGACGCTCCAAGCCGTCTTAACCAAGTTAGTTTAGTTAAAAAATGAAAAACTTCGGTTTGAGGGACCAAAATTAGAAATACTCATCCGGTTGGCCTCCGGTTTGTTCCAGCACGGTCGGACCGATGAGTGTGACTTGTGAAAACTGACGGAGTTAAATTCGGACTTCCGGTTTGACCTCGACTCTCCAAGTCGTCTTAACCAAGTTAGTTTAGTTAAAAAATGAAAAACTTTGGTTTGAGGGACCAAAATTAGAAATACTCATCCGATTGGCCTCCTGTTTGTTCCAACACGGTCGGGCCGATGAGTGTGACTTGTGGAAACTGACGGAGTTCAATTCGGACTCCTGGTTTGACCTCGACGCTCTAAGTCGTCTTAACCAAGTTAGTTTAGTTAAAAAATTAAAATTTCGGTTTGTGGGTCCAATATTAGAAATAGTCTTTCGATTGGCCTTCGGTTTGTTCCAGCACGGTCGGGCCGATGAGTGTGACTTGTGGAAATTGACAGAGTTCAATTCGGACTCCCGGTTTGACTGCGACGCTCCAAGTCGTCTTAACCAAGTTAGTTTAGTTAAAAAATGAAAAACTTCGATTTGAGGGACCAAAATTAGAAATACTCTTCCAATTGGCCTCCGGTTTGTTCCAGCACGGTCGGGCCGATGAGTGTGACTTGTGGAAACTGACGGAGTTCAATTCCGACTCCCGGTTTGACTGCGACGCTCCAAGTTGTCTTAACCAAGTTAGTTTAGTTAAAAAATGAAAAACTTCGATTTGAGGGACCAAAATTAGAAATACTCTTCCAATTGGCCTCCGGTTTGTTCCAGCACGGTCGGGTCGATGAGTGTGACTTGTGGAAACTGACAGAGTTCAATTCGGACTCCCGGTTTGACTTCGACGCTCCAAGTCGTCTTAACCAAGTTAGTTTAGTTAAAAAATGAAAAACTTCGATTTGAGGGACCAAAATTAGAAATACTCATCTAATTGACCTCCATTGCTTATAGTTTTATTTAATTTATGCTTCTAAAATAAGTTATTGCTTATAATAGTATTTAATTTTAACTTATTATTGTTATATATGTATTGTAGGTTCCTTCATCGGGTGGAGTGGGAGGACACGAGCACGAGGATGAAGACGAAGATGAGGCATCATGGTTTTCATTTCATTATTATTATTGTTGTAGACATTTTTATTATTGTTGGCATTATATTATTGTGATGTTGTGTATATTTTTATTCTTATTGTGGACATTTTATTATTCTGATGTTGTGGACATTTTATTATTGTTGCGTTGTGGATATTTTTATTATTGTTGATGTTGTCGACATTTTATTATTGTTTTGTTGTGGATATTTTTATTATTTTTGTGTTGTAGACATTTTTATTGTGGACAATTATTATTGTTGTGGATATTATTTATTTTACGCAGGTTATTTTCTTTAAAATGTATATATTTTAAAAAAATATTTAAAAAATAGAGACCGATTAGTGACCGATTATAATCAGTCACTATTCGGTCCCTATTTTAGGGACCGAATAGGGACCGAATATTCGGTCACTAAATAGGGACGAATAGGGACCGAATCAGATCGGTCCTATTTAGGGACCGAACGTATTCGGTCCCAGTTCGGTCCCTAAAATAGAGACCGAATAGGGACCAAATATTCGGTCCCTATTTAGGGACTGAACTGAGTCGGTCATATTCAGTCCCTATTTTAGGGACCGAATATTCGGGGACCGAAATGAAATAGGGAGAAATGAGTAGGTCCCAATTCAGTCCCTAAAAATAGGGACCGAATGGGGACCGAATGGGGACCGAATCAGTTCGGTCCCTATTAGGGACCGAATTTATTCGGTCCCTATTCGGTCCCTAAAATAGGGACTGAATAGTGAGGCTCAGTTCAGTCCCTAAATAGGGACCGAATATTCGGTCCCTATTCGGTCTCTATTTTAGGGACCGAACTGGGACCGAATATGTTCGGTCCCTAAATAGGGACCGATCTGATTTGGTCCCTATTTAGTGACCGAATAGGGACCGAATTTAGTCGGTCACAGATTTGTGACCAGAAGTTTTTGACCGACAAATTCGGTCACTATTCGGTCCATATTCGGTCTCTGAGCTGTTTAGGGACCGAATAGAGACCGAATAGAGACCGAATATTTTGGTCTCTATTTCGATTTTTCTTGTAGTGTTATCATTGTACTCATAATAAAATATTAACTAAGAGATATGGTTTAATTTTCAGGTACAATTTTTTGCAAAGGTGGTGTCGACACACTCCACAGTGGTGTCGACACAACACCTCAGACCCCAAGGCAAAAAGCTGAAGAAATGCTGAGACTGTGTCGACACGAGTCAAAGAGCAGGTCGACACTAGATCATTTCCCAGAACAGTCTACTTGCAGAATGGGACAGGAGGTCGACGCAGGATGAGAGCAGGTCGACACTGGATCACTTCCCTGAACAGCTTGTTTTTCAGAATTGGGACAGGAGGTCGACACCACCACCAGGGCAGGTCGACACACTACGGAAAGAATGCAACTTAAGATGGATGATTGCCACGTGTCATCCTAGGGCGATGGTGTATCAACCTAGGATCGTGTACCCTTGTACCCAAAGGGTAACTTTGGAATCTTTTGGGTATAAAAAGCCCCCAATTGGCCATCCATCACATAGAGAAACCCAACGAACTCTTGGAGCCTTCCAAAAGTTTCCTTTGGCGGCGAGAAGAGCTCATCTCCCTCCTCTGCTCTCCTGGTGTCTTCTGAAGACCAATTCTCATCAATCCAAGTGTGAGAATTGAAGTGTGATCCTTGAAGAAGCAATTGAAGCGCCTCAAGGAAGCAGATCAAGTAGAAGCATCCGTTGGAGAAGATTTCAAGGAAGATCCCAAGTTCAAAAGTGCAAAGCATCGTTTGGGACTTCAAGAATCCAAGCTTCTTCCCAATCTGAGCTTCTACAAGGGAGTACAATTGAAGAACAAAGTCCTTTCATACAATTCTCAATGTACTTCTGTTCTTCTGAGACATTTTGAGATTGTGCAAGTGCTTCTGCATAGGTCTCATGAATGTTCTCATGTTCGACATGATCTGCTGCTAGAAGATCTATGTCTTGTGTTGGTGTCTAGCAAAGTCGTTTGTGAGCCATTGTGATCAGTTTGAGTCGTCGAACTCAAGTGTTTGTTGAGCAGTCTTGCTCAGGGATCTAGAGTAGTCTTACTCTAGAGTTATGTGAGTTGTAAACTCAGGTGTTGGAGTTGTCTGGCTCCAGTGGGTGTGTTACCCAAGTTGTTTAGTGAATCCTCACTGGGTGTGAGGGGTGGATGTAGGAATCACATGGGTGATTTTCGAACCACCTAAAAAATCTCTGTGCACTTGTCTATTTGTGGTTTGATTCTATCATCTGTTAGATGCTTGCATAGGATCGCTTAAGATTCACTTAATCAACTGGTTTTTCACATCTATTTTATCAACTCACTTAACATCTCATCAGATCTGTAATTGTCACTGTTAAAATTGCCTCTGATTTTAAAAGTATTTTTAAATTGCTTAAGCTTCCGCAAAAAGTGGCATAGATCTATTCATCCCCCCTTCTAGATCTTATCCACACCTTTTCCTCGATCCTTCACCATTGGCCCAATTAGATATTGGGTCATTAATATATAATGTTGGAAGTCTCTCCAACACTTTTATTTAATTTTTGGTTGTGTCGTATTTCCGTGTTAACGGTTTTTCGAGTGGTTTCCTTATTTGGATAATTGGTCACAATAATTCTTAAACCTAGCCCAAATGATTTTTATTGACCCAACTTTGTTGATGGGTCATTATAAGATATTATTTGAAGTCCATATATGATTTTTATTTAATTTTCTAACTCATTCAAGTACATGTGGTAATGATTTTTCGGCTTAGTTATGAATTACGATAATAAGTCGCAAAACACTTTAAACTTGGCTAATCTGATTCTTCGTTGCACAAATTTCTTTGTGGAACATTTAGGACTAGCGTGTGGGGTTGATTTATAATTTTTATGGATTTTTTCGATGTGTTTTAGCACATACGATAATGATTCGTATGTTTTAAATACTTTGATATTATGGAAATTATTTATTTCCATTTATTTGAATTTTTATATAGTTAAAATTTCCGGAGTGCTACACCCTCCCCCACTTAAGAATTTTGGTCCCCAAATTCATGCATAGAAAGTTATTGTACTAGTGAGGTGTACTTACTTGTGAATAGCTCCGGGTATCTTTTGCGCATTGCTTGCTCGATTTCCCACGTGCCATCTTCATCCATGCATTGATTCTATCTAATCCTTACTAGTGGGATGACCTTGTTTCTTAGTTGGTGCAGTTCCCGGTCCACGATCTTAACTGGCTTCTCTTGATAGGTTCCGTCTTTGTTGAATTCCAAGAGTTCATATTCTATGACATGCCACAGATCTCGTACATACTTTTTCAACATGGATATGTGGAACACACTGTGTATTCCATCCATTGGTGGTGGTAAAGCGAGACAATATGCCACCTCGCCGACTTTTTCAAGGATTTCGAAACGCCCGACAAACCTTGATGACAACTTGCCTTTAATGCAAAACGCCTGATCCCACGGCCTGGAAACACTTTTAAGAATAATGATCCCCAACCTGAAACTCCAGGTCTCTTCTTCTATTATCTGCATATGCCTTTTGTCTTTGCTGCGCCACTGCCATTCTTTCTTTAATAAGCTTTACCTTCTCTGTGGTTTCCCTTATCATTTCTGGTCCTAGCATTTGTTTTTCGCCAACTTCATACCAGCATATTGGAGATCGGCAACTCCTGCCTTAGAGTGCTTCAAATGGTGCCATTTGAATGCTAGCCTGATAGTTATTATTGTAGGCGAACTCTACAAGAGGTAAGTGTTCATGCTAGCTACCTCCAAAATCTAGGACACATACTCTAAGCATATCTTCGATCACCTTGTTGGTTCTCTCCGTCTGACCATCTATCTGTGGATGGAAAGCTGTGCTAAAGTTTGGTTTAGATCCCAGGGAATAGTGCAGTCCTTTCCAAAAGTGGGATGTAAACCTAGGGTCTCTATCAGACACGATAGACACTGGTACTCCATGTTATCTGACTATTTCCTTCACATATAATGCAACCAACACATCTACTGACCACTTATTCTTCACTGGCAAGAAGTGTGCTGACTTACTTAAGCGGTCGACTATAACACAGATACCATCGAATCCACCTCTAGATTTGGGTAGTCCGAAAATAAAGTCCATCCCTATGCCTTACCACTTCCATGCCGGGATTTCTAGGGGTTTGAGTTTGCCTGCGGGTCGCAAGTGTTCTGCCTTGACCCTTTGACATGTTAAGCTTCGGGCGACATATTCTGCCACCTCTCTCTTCATATTAGGCCACCAAAAGCTTCTTTTCAAATCTTGATACGTTTTGGTAGTTCCAGGATGAATGGTATACCTAGTCTTGTGAGCCTCATCCATGATTATTTTCTTTGTCTCCACGTGGTCGGGTACACAAACTCGATCCCGGAACAATAGTCCTCCATCTTCAGTTAATGAGAAATCCGGCCTCTGGTCTATATTAGCCTTAATCTCCACAAGCACAGGGTCATTATCTTGGAGTGTTGTGATGTCCTCTAATAGTGTAGGTTGTGCACTAACACTAGCAACAAGGCATCCCTTCTCTTTGATGTCAGCATCAATATTTAATTTGGCGAAGTCCTCTAACAACTTCCATTCGTCCACCATTAAACTTGACAATGTGATCATTGGCTTTCTCCTTAGAGCATCTACCATAGCATTTGCTTTTCTTGGATGATATTGGATCGTGAAGTCGAAGTCTTTGAGATACTCCAACCACCTCCGCTGTCTCATATTCAAGTCTTGCTGAGAAAACAGATACTTTAAGCTTTTATGGTCAGAAAACACAATGAATTTCTCACCATATAGATAATGACGCCATATCTTCAAGGTGAAGACTACAGCAGCTAGCTCCAGATCATGCATAGGATAATTATCCTTGTGCTTCTTCAATTGTCTGGACACGTAGCATATAACATTCCCATTTTGCATCAACACACAGCTTAGGCCGATCCCGGATGCATCGGTGTATACTTCAAAACTACCCCCCAGCAACTGGTAGTGTCAGTACGGGTGCCGAGGTAAGGTGCTCTTTCATGCCTTGAAAATTTCTTCACATTCATCAGTCCATGCAAATGGATTCTCCTTCCTGGTAAGCCTGGTCAATGGTACAACTATCTTTGAGAAATCTTTAATGAAGCGACGATAATAACCGGCTAACCCAAAAGCTCCTAATCTCTGACACAGTTGTCGGCCTTTCTCAGTTCTTTATCGCCTCCACCTTAGATGGATCCACAGAGATTCCCTCCTTGGATATGATGTGACCAAGGAAAGACACTTCCTCCATCTAGAATTCACACTTACTAAGTTTAGCATATAGTTGATTATCTCTGAGCACTTGTAGAGCAACCTTTAAGTGTTCCTCATGTTCTTCTTTGGATTTGGAGTAAATTAGGATGTCGTCAATGAACACCACTATAAGCTGGTCCAAGTATGGCCTATAAATATTGTTCATAAGTTGCATGAAAGCCGCTGGAGCATTTTTTAAATCAAACGGCATGACCACGAACTCATAGTGACCATATCTACTCCGGAATGCAGACTTGTGAATATCCCCCTTCTTTATTCTTAGTTGATGGTAGCCTGATCTTAGATCTATCTTGGAGAAATATTGTGCACCGGAGATCTGGTCAAACAGCTCGTCGATGCGGGGCAGTGGATACTTATTCTTTATTGTCAACTGGTTTAACTGACGGTAATCAATACATAGCCTCATTGTCCCGTCCTTCTTTCTGACAAATAGCACCGGTGCTCCCCACGGGGATGTGCTAGGCCTGATAAAACCCTGATCTAGCAATTCTTGGATCTGTCTTTTCAACTCTTGCAATTCAACAGGGGACATGCGATGCGGAGCTTTTGAAACAGGGGCTGCCCCAGGGAGTAACTCAATGGTGAAGTTTACCTCTCGCTCAGGTGGTATACCAGGTAATTCCTCTGGAAATACATCAGGATAGTCCCTGGCTATTGGAATGTCTTCTAGGGTTGGTTTCTTCTTTTCAGTTGCCAAGACGGAAACTAGGAAAGCATCACAACCCTAGTTGATCAGCTTAGAAGCCTTTAAGGAGGATATCAAGATAGGGTGTTTGTGATAACGGGTGCCAAGTAGCGATAGAGTTGGAAAGTTTGGTCTTTTAAAAGTGACCCTCCTATGGTGACAGTTTACATCGGCATCATATTCAATTAGCCAATCGACACCCAAAATGGCATCATAACCCTTCATGTCTAAACAGATAAGGTCGGCAGGGAGATTGTGTCCTCCAATTATAGTTTCACATTTCGGCAAGTAGTGAGTGAGTTCAGATTCTGAGCCTAGTGGAGAGGCTACAGTGATCTTGGATTTCAAGGGTACAGGTTTGACAGGTAGAGTTGCAGCAAATGTTGTGGAAACAAATGAATATGCAGCTCCAGTATCAATAAGCACAAATGCAGGTTGCGAGTGTATGAAAATGGTACCTTCCACCATACCCCCTTCCTCGAGTAGGTCAGCTTCTATGACAGCATTAAGGCGTCCCTGACGCCGTGGTACATTCTGAGCTCTACCTGGCTGGTCCTTCAGCATAGGACAATCAGGAATACGGTGGTCACGACCTCCGCATTTCAAGCACGCCCCGAGCTTCTTCCAGAATTCTTCAGCTCGGTGCCCCAGTTTATCACAGAATTTACAGTTTTCAGCCAACTGCCTACCTTCCACTTTGACTCTCTTGTCTCCAGCAACATCTCTTCCGACATTCGGCTTCCTGTTGTTGTTGTTGACGTTGTTGTTACGAAAAGTTGGAGCAATATTAGGTGCTCCCTTCTTGACGAAGACTGGCTTAGAGTTGTCCTTGCCCCTCATGCCCTCTACTTTGGCCATGGTGTCTTCTACCAGCTGAGCTCTTTGGACCATCTCAGTGTAAGTTTGAATGTTGTGTGGTCCGAGCCTTTCAATGAACATGGGCCTGAGCCCATCCATGAACCGATTTGCCTTAAGTCTTTTAGTTCCCACCAAGTGTGGGGCATACACAGCAAGACGTGCGAACTGAGCCTCATACTCAGCCACAAACATTCTTTTCTGCTTCAGTGTGGCAAACTCCACTGCCTTCTTCTCCTTGACTCTCTCAGAGAAATACTTTCCCCGGAATATCTCTAGGAATCTAGCCCACTCCAATTCGCCAACATTAGGCAGGTGGGCCGATGTGGCCTTCCACCATACTCGGGCATCCTTAGTGAATTGAAAAATGGCCAGTACCACTTTTTCCCTATTAGTGCATTGCATGACTTGGAAGATCCTTTCTATCTCCTCCTGCCAGTTCTCTACTTCGTCCGGATCAAAGGATCTAGAGAAACGAGGAGGGTTCAAACTCCTAAAATTGCGGTGCAGATCACCGGCTCCGTTTCTAACTGCAGTAGCCTGATTTCCAGCCTGAACCACATTTTGTAGGGCCTGAGTCAATCCAGCTACTGTTTCTTGCATAGCATGCCATTGGTTACGAGCCATTGCAGTTGAGTGTAAGTGTAACGTCGTGTGTTTTTCGGATCCATGCGGATCATGTGTATTGTGGTTGTGGCGGCCGTTGTGAGGCCAATGTGAGTTGGTTGTGTGGAATGTATGGTGTGGATGTGTGACTTGACCAGGTGAAGTGCAGGGTTGGTCCTGAAATGAGATAGGACCTGCTGCAGTTCAGTTGGAGTTGGCGGCCAGGGGTAGCCGTTGACTGATTGGCGTCCAGGTAAGTGGACATTGACTGCATGATATTGGCGGCATTGGATGTGGACGTTTAGAGTGACGGTTGTTCTTGGCGGCATAGGGGTTGACGCCAACCTGTGAATTCTGCAGGTTATAGGGTCACCCGAGGGCAGGTTTTCTACCATGTTCTCCTTCTCCCTTGCCCCAGCTTGTTGCCCCCGTGTTCCTAAGGCTTCCAACAGGTACTGAAGGGTGGTTGGACGATCGTAGAATGCGTGGCGTTGCCAAATTGTGCGAGGAAACGCCGTGACGTGGTGCAATTCCCGTGGGAGCTCGCAGAGGGTTCGGTGTGAACTGGGAGATTGCGGGAGGTTCTAGCGTGTTGTGAGGTAGGGGACGAACCCGTTTAGCTCCGTAGAAACATTAAAACACGACATAACCACTTGAATCAGCATGATAATGCATTTTCGGATTAAGTTGCACCATGCGGGGATAATGGGTGGTTTGAGTAATTTAGCGAACGAAGCATGCCATGTGTTGGGTTGTTTTGGGTTCATGCATGTTAAAAGAACCATTTCAGTATGTTTTCTTGTAGTTTTAACGGTTGGAAAACCCGTAGAGCCGGATTAGGGTTTCTGCAGGGTTTGAGGCCGAAGAACTTGGTGTCAAGATCGCTTGTCGCCAAGCTCATCAGCCAGGATGTAGACGGCCAGATCCCTTGTCGTCGACTTCCTGTAAGCGGCAGTCGATGTTGCAGCCTACTGGTTATAAACATGAATATCTAATTATAGAGTTTATCGATAGTGCATGTGTGTTGGCATATGAGGTGCACTGAGTACACATGGTCCTCCTGTTTAGCATACAGGGTATGCTGTTAGTTACTTACCTTCGTGGCTGCACGTTGTTTACGCGAGTCAGTTGGGTTCACGTGTGGTGGACCGTTGTTACTTGTGGTTTACTTGAGGTTTCACGTGGTTTGTGTGTGACGTGCACGTGGTTCTGCGTACGTTGCAAGTAGTACGACGCCTACCGTGGTTACCTCTCCAGTTGGGTGCCCCAGGTTCTTTGTGAGCCAGGCTGTTAGCTCGGGGCTTTGTCCCAGTACTTGTGTTGTACCGTCGAGGTCTGTATCGTCTGACCTAGACACCCTCACTCCTGTGTTTGAGTTGCACGTCCGGCTGAGGGAAAGACGATAGTGGGACAGTGACACTTGTGTTTGTCTTTAGTCACTTGTAGCGCGCTCGTAGTTGGGGGTACGTACACCAGTAGACGTACTGGACCCCAGCTAGTCCTTTTCCAGTGCCTCACTCTAGAGAGTTCCGGGCCAGGATTTCTAGAGGTGTCAGGCATGGGCCTGTGACCGTGTGGTCTGCAGGTGGTGGTGTTTAGTTGGTCTCCACAGTTGCTTGACCTTTTCACGTGGAGCGGCAGTTGGACCTTTCGTCCGTGGCTGCGAGACTGAGAGGTAGACCTATGTTAGCTTGTCCGAGTCAGTTTCTGGTGTCGCGAACTAGTTCACGTGGCTCGTGTTGGCTGTCTCTACTTTAGCTTGTACAACTATACTGATTTGCCGTTTAATTGTTAAAGTTGTTTCTCGTAGTCGGCAGACGGTGAGTATTTTTACAGCTTTAATATCCTGTTTAGCTGATCTATAAATTGTTGGTATTGTTTACTGCTTTCGTACCTGTGGTTTTTGGTTTGCTCTGTGTTGGGGGAGTTCCCTACTGAGCCAGTGACTAGCGAGGCTCACCCCTACCCCCACAGGTGAGAGCGAGGAGGATGTTTCACGACCGTCGTCCAGTTCGGAGCCACGTCGTAGCGGTGCAGGGTTAGTACCTCCAGCTGTGTAGTGGCAGCTCCAGCAGTATAGCTTAGTTAGTTGTTTATTTTCTTCTGTTGTACCTCGGGGTATGCCCTAGGCTCTTGTATTTTCTTCCAGTTTTGTGGAAATTTGGCTATATAACTTGTGAATTATATATATAAAATGGTGTGTTCCTTTGTGTTTACACGGACTGTGGTTTGGTTTCCCTTGCGAGGCTTCGGCCCGTTCGTGGGAGGCGAACTCAGATCAAGTACGTTATCAGTTTAACGGGCTTGGCCGAGGCATTCCGCCACAGTTGGTATCAGAGCAAGGTCCGTGTTAATATAAGGGAACTAGAAAGATACATAGCCTTATTTCGGTCTTTATACATTGCTGGTAGGGACCCTGGTTTTCGATAATTTGTTCTTTTGATTTTTGTTTGGTGTTTTGTTATGTGTAGAAAATTTTTAAATGGCTGATAGAAGAGATTGGGGTGGTGGAGGAGATGATCCGGAGGAAAGCACCCAGCGTATGATAGAAAGAATCTGGGAAAGCCTCACGGATATTCAGGCGAGGATGGATCAGCAGGCGCCGGTACCACCGGTTGCAGTTCCACCTGGGGACGGAGAGGCTGTACCTGTAGCTCCAGTTCCGCCGAGAGTGGAGGTGCCTTTTGTAGCACCTATACCACCACCACCAGTGTTAGCAGAAGAACCAGTGATGCAAGTAGAGAAATTTCTGAGATTGCAGCCGCCTACTTATTCAGGAGGGCCGAATCCAGATACAGTTGAGCACTGGGTTCATGAGATTGAGAGAGTCTTTGCGACTATGAGGTGTCCGGCAGTAGACAGAGTGGTGTTAGCTGCTTATCAGTTGAGGGGCTTTGCCTTGGAATGGTGGCGACTAAAGATGCAGACCACCTTTGCAGGCAGGACGGAAGAAGCCATTACTTGGTCGGAATTTCTCGATGTATTTAATGATACATTCTTTCCGATTCAAGTGCAGCAGGTGAAAAGGGAGCAATTTCGGACTCTCCAACAAGGTAACTCTTCAGTTTTAGAGTACCAGGTGATGTTTATGGCGCTCAGCCGATATGCACCTTATGTTGTTTCTGATAATAATATGATGGTTGAGTATTTTATTAGAGGATTGAGAGTGGAATTGCAAGATGCGATAGTACCTTTTATGTGCAAGACAGTGGAAGAAGTAGCTCAGAGAGCAGCTACTTTGGAGAGGTCTATTCGAACTCGTCAGGTGGGCGAGTCAGGTTCAGGTAGTTTCCGGCTACCGCAGCAGTCAGTGGGTGCAAGTAAAGGTAAAGCACCAGCAGGACCCTCTTCATCAGGTTTCGGTAAATGGGGTCAGAAATTAAAGCAAGCATTTAAAGAAAAAGGAAGAGGATGGGGAGGTCGTCCGCAGTTCCATCAGGGCCGAGGTAGGCCTGAGGTGGAGGAGTCGCAGCAGAGTACTGCCAGGCAGCCTGTTACTCCACCGGGATATAGATGTTATAATTGTAATCAGCCGGGACATTTGATCCGCAATTGTCCCTATCCAAGAGAGTCTGGATATGGTAGAGGTGTGGAGCAGCAGTAGCCTCAGCAGTTTCAGCAGCCACAATCAGGTCGTGGCAGAGGAGCACCACAGCAGCGAGGAAGAGGCCGGGTTATGGCTATCACCCGAGCCCAGGCGGAGGCATCAAATATGATAGAAGGTACTTTACCCCTTTATAAATATTCAGCAAGAGTTTTATTTGATTCGGGTGCCTCTCATTCTTTTATTTCCGAAGAATTTCTGGATTGTATGGCTCATCCCTTAGAAGAGAAGTCTTGTGAGTTGGTAGTGGAGGTTCCTTCAGGTGAGTTCTTGCTCACTTCGAGCTATATAGATGAAGCTTCTGTTATGATTGAAGGGAACCAGATGCCGGCCGGTTGTATGTCCTGCAATTATCAGATTATGATATTATTTTGGGTATGGACTGGCTTGAGAGGTATGGAGCAATGTTAGATTGCAGAAAGAAAAGGATCAGATTTTGTCATCCTAATGGTGCGGTATTTGAATATCAAGGTATGTCTTTTTATACCTCTAAGTTTCTAATTTCTGCAATTAAAGCTAGAAAGTTGATAAATGCTGGGTGTGTGGCTTATTTAGCCTCAGTGAGTTTGGTAGGGGCTAGTCAGTCAGTTGAAGCAGTTCCTGTGGTTAGGGAATTTGCTGATGTTTTTCCTGAGGATTTGCCAGGTTTAGCTCCACATAGAGAGGTGGACTTTACCATTGAGTGCTGCCAGGTACCATGCCGATTTCTGAAGCTCTATATCGGATGGCACCAGCAGAACTTAAGGAATTGAAAAAGCAAGTAGAAGAATTATTGCAGAAAGGGTTCATTAGACCGAGTCATTCCTCGTGGGGAGCACCGGTTTTATTTGTAAAAAAGAAAGATGGAAGTTTCCGGATGTGTATTGATTATAGAAAATTGAATGATGTGACCATCAAGAATAAGTACCCGTTGCCGAGAATAGATGATTTGTTTGATCAGTTGCAATCAGCGAAAGTATTCTCTAAAATTGATTTAAGGTCTGGGTACCATCAGTTGAGAATTAAAGAAGAAGATATAGATAAGACAGCATTCAGAACTAGATATGGTCACTTTGAGTTTGTGGTTATTCCATTTGGGTTGACTAATGCTCCTGCAGGTTTTATGGATCTGATGAACAGAATTTTTCATCCTATTTAGACCAATTCATTGTGGTCTTTATCGACGGTATTCTGATTTATTCGGCATCTGAAGAGGAGCATGCAGCTCATTTGAGGTTTACCCTGCAATTATTAAGGGATAACCAGTTGTTTGCCAAATTCAATAAGTGTGAATTTTAGCTGAAAGAAATTCAGTTTTTGGGTCATGTTATCTCAGCTAAAGGAGTAGCAGTGGACCCGAGTAAGGTGGAAGCAGTGATGAAATGGGAAGTGCCTAAGACAATAACTGAGATTAGAAGTTTTCTGGGATTAGCAGGTTATTATAGGCACTTCATTCAAGATTTTTCTAAGATTGCAGCACCTATGACTAAGTTGACCAGGAAAGGGGTGCCATTTGTGTGGTCCGGTGAATGTCAGAAAAGTTTTATGGAATTTAAGAAAAGACTTACATCAGCACCTATATTGACATTACCGGCAGGGAGTGGTGGTTTCGTATTGTATACTGATGCTTCAAGAAGAGGTCTTGGAGCAGTGCTTATGCAGCATGGTAAAGTGATAACATATTCATCCAGGCAATTGAAGCCAGCAGAGGAGAATTACCCCACTCATGATTTGGAATTGGCAGCAGTTGTATTTGCCTTGAAAATGTGGAGGCATTATCTATATGGCGAGAGATTTGAGATCTTTACAGATCATAAAAGTTTGAAGTATATCTTCTCGCGGAAAGATTTAAATCTTCGTCAGCGCAGATGGATCGAGTATTTGAAAGATTATGATTTTAGTTTGGCTTACCATCCGGGTAAGGCCAATGTTGTAGCAGATGCCTTGAGCAAAAAGGCATATATGAATTTGATGATGATTAAAGAATGGAAGTTGTATGAAGAAGTAACGGAGAACTCCTTATATGTGCCCAGTAGTCAGCGACGGGCGGTACTAGCTGCTAGTGCTGTAGAGCCGTCTTTGTATTGGCAGATTGTTGAAGCTCAGAGAGCAGATGCCAGTTTGGCTGAAATTGTGAAAATGGAAGGAGTTACTATTGATGATAATTGTGTGGTTAGGGTCAGGGGCAGGTTGTTTGTTCCAGCAGAGAGAGAGGTAAAGCAGCGAGTATTGGAAGAGGCTCATAAATCTAGGTACACTATTCATCCGGGTAGTACTAAAATGTACCATGATTTAAGAAAGCATTTCTGGTGGCCTCTTATGAAGAAAGAAATATCAGAGTTTGTTGCAAGATGTGCTATCTGTCAGCAGATTAAAGCAGAACATCAGAAGCCTGGAGGTTTGTTGCAACCATTGCCTATTCCACAGTGGAAGTGGGATGATATTGCTATGGACTTTGTGGCAGGTTTACCGAGATTGAGTTCTGGGCATAATGGAATATGGGTATTTGTTGACAGATTGACTAAAGTGTGCAGATTAGTAGCAGTAAGTATGTCTTGGACAGTGGACAGGTTGGCAAATATTTATGTTGAAAAGATTGTTCCACTGCATGGTATCCCGAAGACTATTGTGTCTGATAGAGATCCAAGATTTACTTCTGGTTTTTGGAGAAGTTTGCAAAAGGTGATTGGTACTGAGTTAAGATATAGCTCCGCTTATCATCCCCAGACAGATGGTCAGACAGAGAGGACTATCCAAACAATTGAAGATATGTTGCGAGCTTGTTGTTTAGTTTGTGGAGGTAGCTGGGAGCATCATTTGGGAATGGTTGAGTTTGCCTACAATAATAGTTATCATACCAGTCTTAGGATGGCACCGTATGAAGCTTTATATGGAAGGCCATGTAGAACCCCATTGAACTGGCATGAAGTGGGAGAAAGGCAGTTAGTGGGTCCTGAATTAATTCAGCAAACCACTGAGGTAGTGAAGCTTATTAAAGAGAAATTGCAGGCAGGTCAAAGTAGGCAGAAAAGTTATGCAGACGTCCGGAGGAGACCACTTCAGTTTGAGGTGGGAGATTTTGTTTTCCTGAGAGTTTCTCCAAGTAAGGGAATCATGAGGTTTGGCAAGTCTGGAAAGTTGAGTCCAAGATATGTGGGACCTTTCCAAGTGATTGAAAGAATTAGGGAAACAGCTTATAGGCTAGATTTGCCAGCAGATTTTGCAGATGTGCATGATATTTTCCATGTTTCTATGTTGAGAAAGTGCATTGAAGATCCAGCTCAGATAATCAGATATCAAGGTGGTGACCTGAGGCCGGACATGACTATGCCAGAATATCCGGTTCAGATCACAGATCGAAAGATGAAGAAGCTGAGAAATAAAGAAATTGAGCTAGTTAAAGTAAGATGGGAAAATAGGTTGGGAGGTGAGGATACCTGGGAATTAGCCGAGGAGATGGCTAAAGGGTATCCCTATCTGTTTGAGTAAGCTTGTGTATTTTCTTTTTAGATGATAGTGCTTGTAAAGATATGTATGCATAAATTCTTTAACTTTGAGTTGTGTTATGAATTTCGTGGTCGAAATTTTCTTTTTAGATGATAGTAATGTAACGTCGTGTGTTTTTCGGATCCATGCGGATCGTGTGTATTGTGGTTGTGGCGGCCGTTGTGAGGCCAATGTGAGTTGGTTGTGTGGAATGTATGGTGTGGATGTGTGGCTTGAGTAGGTGAAGTGCAGGGTTGGTCCTGAAATGAGATAGGACCTGCTGCAGTTCAGTTGGAGTTGGCGGCCAGGGGTAGCCGTTGACTGATTGGCGTCCAGGTAAGTGGACATTGACTGCATGATATTGGCGGCATTGGATGTGGACGTTTAGAGTGGCGGTTGTTCTTGGCAGCATAGGGGTTGACGCCAACCTGAGAATTCTGCAGGTTATAGGGTCACCCGAGGGCAGGTTTTCTACCCTGTTCTCCTTCTCCCTTGCCCCAGCTTGTTGCCCCCGTGTTCCTAAGGCTTCCAACAGGTACTGAAGGGTGGTTGGAAGATCGTAGAACGCGTGGCGTTGCCAAATTGTGCGAGGAAACGCCGTGACGTGGTGCAATTCCCGTGGGAGCTCGCGGAGGGTTCGGTGTGAACCGGGAGATTGCGGGAGGTTCTAGCGTGTTGTGAGGTAGGGGACGAACCCGTTTAGCTCCGTAGAAACATTAAAACACGACATAACCACCTGAATCAGCATGATAATGCATTTTCGGATTAAGTTGCACCATGCGGGGATAATGGGTGGTTTGAGTAATTTAGCGAACGAAGCATGCTGTGTTGGGTTGTTTTGGGTTCATGCATGTTAAAAGAACCGTTTCAGTATGTTTTCTTGTAGTTTTAACGGTTAGGAAAACCCGTAGAGCCGGATTAGGGTTTCTGCAGGGTTTGAGGCTGAAGAACTTGGCGTCAAGATTGCTTGTCGCCAAGCTCATCAACCAGGATGTAGACGGCCAGATCCCTTGTCGTCGACTTCTTGTATGCGGCAGTCGATGTTGCCGCCTACTGGTTATAAATAGGAATATCTAATTATAGAGTTTATCGATAATGCATGTGTGTTGGCATATGAGGTGCACTGAGTACACATGGTCCTCGTGTTTAGCATACAGGGTATGCTGTTAGTTACTTACCTTCGTGGCTGCGCGTTGTTTACACGAGTCAGTTGGGTTCACGTGTGGTGGACCGTTGTTACTTGTGGTTTACTTGAGGTTTCACGTGGTTTGTGTGTGACGTGCACGTGGTTCTATGTACGTGGCGAGTAGTACGACGCCTACCGTGGTTACCTCTCCAGTTGGGTGCCCCAGGTTCTTTGTGAGCCAGGCTGCTAGCTCGGGGCTTTGTCCCGGTACTTGTGTTGTACCGTCGAGGTCTGTGTCGTCTGACCTGGACACCCTCACTCCTGTGTTTGAGTTGCACGTCCGGCTGAGGGAAAGACGACAGTGGGACAGTGACACTTGTGTTTGTCTTTAGTCACTTGTAGCGCGCTCGTAGTTGGGGGTACGGACACCAGTAGACGTACTGGACCCCAGCTAGTCCTTTTCCAGTGCCTCACTCTAGAGAGTTCCGGGCCAGGATCTCTAGAGGTGTCAGGCATGGGCCTGTGACCGTGTGGTCCGCAGGTGGTGGTGTTTAGTTGGTCTCCACAGTTGCTTGACCTTTTCACGTGGAGCGGCAGCTGGACCTTTCGTCCGTGGCTGCGAGACTGAGAGGTAGACCTGTGTTAGCTTGTCCGAGTCAGTTTCTGGTGTCGCGAACCAGTTCACGTGGCTCGTGTTGGTTGTCTCTACTTTAGCTTGTACACCTGTACTGGTTTGCCATTTAATTATTAAAGTTATTTCTCGTAGTCGGCAGACGGTGAGTATTTTTACAGCTTTAATATCCTGTTTAGCTGATTTATAAATTGTTGGTATTGTTTACTGCTTTCGTACCTGTGGTTTTTGGTTTGCTCGGTGTTGGGGGAGTTCCCTACTGAGCCAGTGACTAGCGAGGCTCACCCCTACCCCCACAGGTGAGAGCGAGGAGGACGTTTTACGACCGTCATCCAGTTCAGAGCCGCGTCGTAGTGGTGCAGGGTCAGTACCTCCAGCTATGTAGTGGCAGCTCCAGCAGTATAGCTTAGTTAGTTGTTTATTTTCTTCTGTTGTACCTCGGGGTATGCCCCAGGCTCTTGTATTTTCTTCCAGTTTTGTGGAAATTTGGCTATGTAACTTGTGATTATATATATATAATGGTGTGTTCCTTTGTGTTTACACAGACTGTGGTTTGGTTTCCCTTGCAAGGCTTCGGCCCGTTCGCGGGAGGCAGACTCGGATCAAGTACGTTATCAGTTTAACGGGCTTGGCCGAGGCATTCCGCCACAGTAAGAGTTATGAGGGTTCCTGAGAAAATGATGGAAACCAATTAATGTCTCTAGATACATTATAAAAGTCAATGGGTAGGAGTTTTTAATTCTTTCTAACATATTCCCAGTCTCTACCCATTCTCACCAGGTACTATATTTAATTTCTATGACCTAGGTTCCATAAGTATCTCTTATTCCTGAGACATATATCCTATTTGGTTTTCCTAGAGTCTAATACCACTAAACTGTCACGTCCCGAGAATTACGCAAAGGATATTAATAATAATTTGGACATAATTCGAGTCAATATCCCGAGATGTGAACAGTCGGCAAATAAGCCTCTAGCTAGCACGCACTAAATGTATAACAACATACATCATCATAGGACCCAAATATTGAACTCAACTAATCTTTTATTCAAATCTCAACTCATTGTATTCCAAATGGAAACTATTATAGGACTAAGACTCAATAAAAGCAAAAGTACATAATACCTCACTTCCTACTACATTGTTCTAACACTCAAAATAAACTAACTATAGATAGACTTATAATTGGAACGCTCATCACTCGGATGCATTCCCATCCTTGACTTGCTCTTCCTCTTGAATGTCATAATCACCTAGAATGGTTAAAAGTAGGGGATGAGCAAACTAGCCCAGTAGGATTTATATCTCAATGTGCGGGCAATGATATAAGTGATTAAAATTTTAGAACTAGGTAAGCACGATGAAAGTCATGATATGCATGTGCGAATAAAACTCATTAAAACATGATACATGGTCAAGCTAGATAGAGTGATCACGATAGAACAAGATCTAGAAGGATATAACAAGATAGAACTAGTAATAGATCACTTTGTACTGGGCACGCAAGATTTCACTTGATGTCAATAGCTTTCAAGAATGCAAGATATCACTAATTGCAATAAATGCAGGATGGCCATATCACGCAAGCAAGCAAGCACGCACGAGCACGATCATGTAACACTAATCAGGCACGTAGACACTAATGCACACCAAGAAAAAATCCATCAAGAATGTACACTAGGATACGCGTATGTGGTTATTGTATCTATCATTCAACACGACACACACGACTCCCAGCGCAGATGCAACGCCAGTAATCATTATACCCCATGGTTAACAGTATATTTATGACTCTCTGTCATTGGGGCTAGACTGGAGCCCATGGACACTCGCCGTACTCGGTCAGCATCTCAGTTAAATTTTAAATCTAGATACCCACAGTCATGTATAATGGCCAATGAGAGTTTCAATAAGTACGCATGTGTAATGTCATGTTCATGATGATGATGAGAACTAGTAATAAGTAATTGAACATGATTTCATGATAACAATGGTCAAGAGATAAATTCGGCAGCATAACGGTACAATTTATAACTTAGTTCATTCTTTACATTAATGGCTTTAGTCTAGATTGTAAATTACACTAACGAGAACAAGAAGAGAAAGGAAGTGCACACTATCTCCAGGGAACTTCAATGGTACAACCAACTCGTCGGGCATGTGGGAATCCATGGTCAGAGGAGATTTACGGAGGCCTTGGAGAAAAGGTCACTAGTCTACCGATTCGGAATGACCAGTAGAGAGTTTCTGATTTCCCAAGAAAGGGCTGCCTAGTAGTGCAAGTGTGTAGTGATGTACGAGTGTCAATTCACAAACCATCGATGTCAAACTCGCGGAAAGCACTTAACATGATGGCACGAATTGAATAATGCATTTAACTACACATGCGTTTACAAGATTTTAAGATAACAATTATCATTTAAATCAAACTAGAATGGTAACAAGAGTGAATCACAAGTTTCATGAATGATCATATCATTAAGAAAGCAATTAGAATAATATTCATGTAATTAAGGCTTTTTAAATAGGTTAATCACTTTTAGGCCATTAAATAAACCATCATACAATGATCAGGCCTAAGACATGTGAATTACACGCTAAATATCTTATTTAAATAGACCTCAGATATAGCAGTAAGTTTTGTAAAAGATATAGGTGGGGTTCCATGAAAAATCCTGAGGTCGCGACGGACCCTTGTAAGGATCGCGACGGGGTCAGATCAGAATGTGACAGTGCCTTGTAAGGATTGCGACAGGCTTGTCTGATCAGGCAGGCAGTTCGCGACAGGTTCATATGAAGAAGGCGACAAGGGCATGTGCAGAACGTGACAAGGGGGTCAGAACAGGTAGAGAGATAGCGACGGGGTGCTCGTCGTGTTCAGAACGCGACGGGTTTGCTATCGCGACAAGACCTCAGAACGCGGCCTATCGGGCCATCGTGTTCACATGGACTGCGCCTGAATCCGACAGAGAAAGGACAGAGCTTTGGATTGCGGACCAGACTTTCCCTGTTTTGACACAGGGTTGTTCTAAAATTAAGAACAAATTGTACAATGCATGAAAAATCATGAAACCAATTTAAACCAACCTAGACATGCAAGGGTGCTTCCAGTAAATCGGAATTAGAAAACAAGGATGGTTTCGATAGGCTTGAATCAAGTCAAACACAAACGTAGAACCAAGTGCAACCTGAAAACATAGTATCATGCAGCAAACCTCTTACCATGCTTATAAATCTCTAACTATGGACATTTAGACAAAATGTTCAACACAAGACATGACTAGGACAACTAATAGAAAAACTTTCATGTTGTGGGTTCACTCTAATTCAGTCTTGAATCACATGCAACATATAAAGAACGGGAAAAGCCCTAACAGTGCGCGACTTGGGAAAAATGCTTATAATTCACAACCTATTCATTGAAATTCAATGAAATCTATGGGAAACGAAAGCTAACTTGATGCGCTACACTTTATGTTAAGGTTTGGCCCGAGAAAACCTACCTTCTGGGTTGAAGAAGTCCCATTTTTCTAGAAATTCCGTGTTCAGACCACTTAGAGGAAAACGCCTAATACTCCGTGTATACTGTATGAAATTTGGGCATTCCACTTGGGTTAGAACATAGACTCACCCTCTTTCTAGGGGTATAGGTCTTGCAAGGTTTGGTTTAGGTTTGGCCTACCTTTGATCTATTTCCAGGGGACGGTTTGTGCAGGTCACAGCAGACAAACGGGGGAAGAAGATGTCCTTCTTGTGGTCTATCCACAGCTCCCCAGCCCCCAAGAGCTCCTCCACATGACCCCAGCAAGTTGTAAACTCGTCCCTAGGGTTTGGGTGAAGAGTATTTAAGCAACCAAGGTATTTAGGAGTCCTATTGTAACTAGGAAAGAAGGGTAGGGTTGCGGGATTGGCTTGTGTCTTTCCAAAATTTGAAGATCTCTCCCTCCATTAGAGAGTCTTGGCCATCAAGCAACCTCCATGGGTGGGTAGGCACGAATTTGGGTTGCCAAGAGTGCAAGATCTCTTCCCAATTCAACTCTAATTGCCTCTTTTTAATTTCAGCTAATTTAAGCTACGAATTTCCATGCATTTTCTAGCTTCATTTAATTTTTGGGTCATATGTGGTCCATTGGCCCAATTAAGATATTGGGTCATTAATATATAATGTTAGAAGTCTCTCCAACACTTTTATTTAATTTTTGGTTGCGTCGTATTTCCGTGTTAACGGTTTTTCGAGTGGTTTCCTTATTTGGATAATTGGTCACAATAATTCTTAAACCTAGACCAAATGATTTTTATTGACCTAACTTTGTTGATGGGTCATTATAAGATATTATTTGAAGTCCATATATGATTTTTATATAATTTTCTAACTCATTCAAGTACATGTGGTAATGATTTTTGACTTAGTTATGAATTACTATAATAAGTCGCAAAACACTTTAAACTTAGCTAATCCGATTGTTCGTTGCACAAATTTCTTTGTGGAACATTTAGGAATAGCGTGTGGGGTTGATTTATAATTTTTACGGATTTTTCCGATGTGTTTTAGCACATATGATAATGATTCGTATGTTTTAAATACTTTGATATTATGGAAATTATTTATTTCCATTTATTTGAATTTTTATATAGTTAAAATTTCCGGGGTGCTACAGCATTGCTTTCCTTGCGGCCGTAGTAGTGGAAAAGAAGGGTGTACGATAGAAGACATCCATATAGTCCAGGATTTCCCCGATGTGTTTCCTGAAGATTTTCCAGGGATTCCCCCGGAACGGGATGTCAACTTCATGATAGAGTTGATCCCTGGAGCTGC
Source organism: Colocasia esculenta (assembly GCA_014218235.1). Taxonomy (NCBI): domain Eukaryota; kingdom Viridiplantae; phylum Streptophyta; class Magnoliopsida; order Alismatales; family Araceae; genus Colocasia; species Colocasia esculenta. The sequence continues at coordinate 37,074,480 of CM024762.1, forward strand.
CCCAGTATCTTGTCAACCGTATCGGATGTCACCTGCCGAGTTGAAAGATGTAAAGGCGCAACTGATGGAGCTGCTAGAGAAAGAGTTCATCAGACCAAGTACCTCCCATGGGGAGCACTATTCTATTCGTCATGAAGAAGGATGGATCGATGAGGCTGTGCATCGACTATCGTCAACTCAATCAACCCACCATCAAGAACAAATACCCATTGCCTAGGGTCGATGAACTATTCGACCAAATATCTGGAGCTCAATATTTCTCCAAGATCGATCTTCGATCTGGCTATCATCAAATGAGGATCAAGGATGATTATATCTTCAAAATGGCTTTCAGCAGTAGGTATGGACATTATGAATTCGTCGTTATGCCTTTTGGTTTAACCAATCCTCCTACAACCTTTATGCAACTCATGAACAACATATATCGGCCATACCTTGACAAGTTCGTGGTCGTCTTCATCGACGATATCTCATATATTCTAAGACCAAAGAAGAGCATGAAGAACACTTGAAGATTGTATTGCAAGTCTTGTGAGACAACAAACTGTACGCAAAGCTTAGAAAGTGTGAATTCTGGCTCGAAGAAGTGTCCTTCTTGGGCCATGTCATCTCAAAGGACGGCATCTCTGTTGATCACTCCAAAGTCGAAGTTGTACTCAATTGGGAGAGACCAACCAACGTTACCGAGATAAGAAGCTTCTTAGGACTAGCTGGCCACTACAGGCGGTTCATCAAGGACTTCTCAAAGATCGCCGTTCCTCTCACGCGTCTGACACGAAAGGAGAATCCCTACTCCTAGAGTAAAGAGTGTGAGAAAAAGTTTTCAAACTCTTAAAGATTGCCTGACCTCAGCACCTGTTCTTGCTCTGCCAATAGAGGAAGAAAGTTTCTCTATCTACACTGATGCCTCAGGGATTGGGCTAGGGTCTGTACTGATGCAAAAGGAGAAAGTCATCGCCTACTCTTCTCAACAACTGAAGACTCATGAAGTCAATTACCCTGTGCATGATCTTGAGTTGGATGCCGTGGTATTCGCCTTGAAAATCTGGAGACATTACTTATATGGTGAAAAGTTCACTGTCTACTCAGACCATAAAAGCCTGAAGTACTTATCCTCCCGGAAGGAACTCAACATGAGACAGAAAAGATGGCTAGAATATTTGAAGGATTTTGACTTCAACATCCAATACCATCCAGGTAAGGGTAATGCCGTGGCTGATGCTCTTAGTAGAAAGCCGATGACATCTGTTTCAAGTCTAGTCTTTGGCGTGATGCAACTACTAGAATAATTCGCAAGGTTAGACCTAAATATTGAACATAGGGATGTTCGAGTCTTGGTTGCCAATATCAAGATTCAATCTGACTTGTTAGAAGAGATCAAAGTTCAACAAGATGATGATCCATTCTTGGTTCACATCAAGGAAACTTTAACCAAAAGACAAGATTTTTCTATGACTGAGGATGGAAGACTAGTATTCCAAGGGAGGACATGCGTCCCCGATAATGAAGAATTGAAGAGAAGGTTAATGCATGAAGCTCACAAGACGAAGAGAACGTTTTGGTGGTCGAACATGAAGAGAGAGGTAGCCGAGCATGCTACTCACTACCTTACTTGTCAATAGGTAAAGGTGGAACACTTGCGCCCTGCTGGTGTACTCAGACCACTAGATATTCCGGAATGGAAATGGGAAAGCATTGACATGGACTTCATCATGGGTTTACCCAAGACTCGTGGTGGACTCGACACCATATGGGTTATTGTACACTAACTAACCAAATCTGCCCACTTCCTAGCCATAAAGAGTAAGTGGTCGGTAGAGGTACTAGCTGCCCTATATGTCAAGGAGATAGTGAGACTGCATGGAGTTCTATCATCCATAGTCTCGGATCGAGATCCGAGATTAACATCTTATTTTTGGAAAGGACTGCAAGGTGCACTAGGTAATAAACTCAACTTTAGTACCGCATTCCATCCACAAACTGATGGGCAAACTGAAAGAACCAAGCAAATAGTGGAAGACATGTTGAGAGCTTGCACTATAGACTTCCAAGGATATTGGAACGAGCACCTATCCCTTATTGAGTTCTTCTATAACAACAATTACCAGGCGAGTATTAAGATGGCACCGTTCGAAGCACTCTATGGAAGAAATTGTAGATCTCCTGCATGTTGGAATGAGGTGGGAGAACAGCAATGGCTAGGCTCGGATATAGTACAACGAACAACAAAGGACATTCAGGTGATTAGAGACTGGCTTAAGACTGCTCAGTCTGGACAAAAGAGCTATGCCGACAAAAGAAGGCGAGACTTAGAGTTCCAAGTCGATGATCATGTATTCTTAAAGGTGTCACCTACTCGTGGCATCCAAAGATTTGGTGTGAAAGGAAAGCTCAGTCCTAGATTTATCGGTCCTTTTGAAGTACTCGAAAGGATTGGTGAGGTTGCATACCGACTGGCATTACCACCGGATCTGGCATGTGCACACAATGTGTTCCATGTCTCCATGCTCAGGAAATATGTATATGATCCTACACACATCATTCGCCATGAGAAGCTGGTATTGAACAAGGATGTGACATATGAAGAGAAGCCAGTCAAGATACTAGAACGGAAGGTACAACAGCTCAGGAACCGTCCCATCCATGTGGTTAAAGTCTTATGGAATAACCGCGGAGTGAAAGAAGCCACATGGGAACCAGAAGGAACCATCAGACAGAACTACCATGATCTTTTCGGTAAGACATTTCCTCCATTATGATCATATGAATTTGGGGACCAAATTCTTTTTAAGAGGGGGAAGATGTAGCAACCTAGATTTTTCAAAGAAAAAATAAAAAATAAAAATAAAAGTAATTACAAAATCAAATAAAAGAGAATTAAATAAAACCCATTAAATGAAAAGAAGTAATGAGCTTTGTTAAATAGACCCATTAGAAATTAGTGGGCCAAAATAGAGATTTTAAAAAGAAAAATAATAGGAAAATACCCTAAATTCGTAACTAAATTATTACTTAAATAGAAAAGAGGTATTTAATACATTAAATAGCTAATTTGAGTTAGATTTGGATTCCTAAACCTACCCTAATAGGTTGGCCATGAATTTGGGTCCCAACCTAACCCAAATTGGAATTGGTATGCTTAGAAAGAGGAGAGAAATAGGAAATCTCAGAATTAAATAGTAATTAGAGTTCTATTAGGAAATAGAAACCCAAGAGGCATAAATACTCTCTTTAAACCCCCATGGCCGGCCCTAGCTCGTTGCCAAGGGTTTCTGGACTAGGAAGAGAGACCAAGGAGTAGGAGAACTCGTGGGGAGAAGGAGCTCTCAAGCCATCAACCCCGTTCTTCAAGTTCTAGTCCTAGAAGAGTAAAACGACCAAAGGTAGACATTCTCACGAGCAAAACTAAATTAATTTCGTCTGTAGGTTGATCTAAACCTCATGAATCAAAGCCCTCTAGTCTCATATTTTTCCATCGAGTCTATATTTTCTTCTTGATTTTTCATGTTCTGCAACTAGCATGAGCCCGATCTTTCATCTTAATTCTTGTTCTCCTTGTATACTCAACCCTCATGCCACAAAATTTTTACTGTAGGAACTGATACATGTTAGGCATCTTTTGCCCTTGAAAGCCCTAATTTTGATTCATCCTATCTAGCGAATTTAATCGTTGATCTCAACTATGTACTGTTTCATATTCATCATGAATTCCCATGTCTAAAGTATGCCTAAACCCTGTTTGTTTTCAAATTCCTATTTAATGTAAGTACCCATGCATGTCTAGATCAATTCGCAACTAGTTTCATAATTTTTCATCGCTTAAACAAATAGTTATGATTTTCTGAATCACCCTGTGTCAAATAAGGTAAGTCTGGCCCGCAATCCAATATACTGTTCTTGTTCCTATCGGACTCGGGCTCAGAGCCTGTGAACGAGACGGCCCGATAGTCCGCGTTCACAGGGCTATCGCGATAGAGAATGCTGTCGTGATCTGATCACGACAGGGCATGTCGTCGCGATCTGCTGCCCGATCTGACAAGCCCGTCGCGACCTTCAAACGACCCAATCGCGATCTATCTGCCTGAACCGATGAGCCCGTCACGACCTGTATAAGACCCCATCGCGATCTCATTGACCCGTCGCGAACCTCATTAGGGTACGTCGTGATCTGGGTTTTTGCATGAAACCCCCTGTCTCAGAAAGTCTTGACTATCTACAGTGTTTGTACCCTTCCTTAACAGTCATAAACACAGTAAAAATACTTGTTATAAATTGAACACTTTTGTGTGATTTTAAAAACATACACATTACTTATTTCTATCTATGATTTCATGATACATGCACACACTTTGAACCATCCAATTATGGCTTAACTTGGCATGTAATTAACTCATAATACATCTAGTAATTTATGTATTTAAATTGCCATATTTCAATATATACTTGTCTACATTTTCTCGCACTGTTTTGCGAATACCGTTGTCGACGCTCCACTGTTCTAGAACTCCTCTAGAACGTCGAGCACTTGTTTTTATATACACACTCTTTCTTGGCTTGGATGAACTCTCCGTCGGATACTCCTTCTGCCGGACTAGTGAGTCTTTGTTCAAGGCCTCCGTAAGTCTCCTCTGTCCATGGATTCCCACATGGTCAACGAGCTGGTTGCACCCTAACACCTATTACACCCTTTAGGGATCAATATGATCCAAACGGCTATTAGAAGTTCGCTCTTATCTTGAATCACGCTGGACCTCTGGACATGTGCTTAACTTGGCCAGTGGTAGGGTCGTGAGTTCCACCTGACTACCAACACCAAGTGCGCGTGTTGTGCAACTGTTACTATCGCCTGTTTACTCGACGTGTTACGTGCAATGACCACTAGCTCTCATCTATACTCTACTCGCTCGTCTATTCACGTTCACTCTATTATCTCGTCTATTCGTCAAGTGCTCTCATCTATTTCTGGTACTCTATATTGGCCATTGACTGAGTGTCTAAAGATAAACAATATAATCAATGCCTGGCAATATATAAAGGGCCCGATTTGGTCCTGGGATGTGTGCCCGAAAGTGCTAGTGCCCATGGGAGTTAAATGATCAGAGTGTTTGGCATTACACTTGAGTGCTATCTATCTCGACTATCTAATGACAATTAAAAAGTGCTATATTCTCTCGTTGTCCATTGACAACAAAGTGCTATTGATATACTTGCTATGGCCATCTTGCTATTTGTGCTATACTCGACTCTCGTGCTATATTTGGAAAGTTATGCTATTTCGTTCACGTGCTATCCTGCTATCTTTTACTTGACTCTCTCTCTCTATCATTAGTTACTCTACCTTTTAATGCATTAATTATTTAAAGCATGCTTGACTATTGAGATTTAAGTCCTACTGAGCATTATCACTCACCCTGCGTTATTTGTCGTTGTGTTCTCAAGTGAGACCGAAGATGAACTATACACTCAAGAGGACGGGAACGACTAGGAGTGATGTTACGAGCACCCTAGTCTCTTAGTCCTATGTTAGAGTTATAGTAGTTTGAGTTAGTCTTTTGCTTTTATTTCAATGTAATTAGGCCCTATATATTGGCTCTGATATTAGTGGTTGTAACTAGACATTGAAAAGTTATTAATGAGAAGAATTTTCTTTAGTATTATTCATTGTGCAATGTTTGATGTCTAGTACTTGCTCTGTACCTGTTTACTTGCAACTGCCTCGCGTTCCAATATTCCGCATTGGGACATGACACACATACTTGCTGGGGTCATGGGAGGCGGAGCTAGGGTGTCAGGAGAAGAGGAGGACGGCTGGGAACCCAAGCTTTTCCTCAAACTGTGCTCTACTGTATCTTGCGCATCGTTCTGGTGTTTAAGCTTCACAAGGGTAGGTATTCTCAGGCCAAAGAATCATCTAAATCATCCTATATTGTAGAGCATTGTGTCCTCTTTCATTTGCAAGTGATATGCCCAAATTTCATCATGTATTCATTGAGATATAAGCATTTTCCCATTGTTGCGCATGACTGTCCCGTTTCTTGTTCATGCATGTTTACACGCCTTACAAGACTTAATCGATCCTGTCCAAAGGCATAGATCTCTTCATCTTGATGTTCTCTACAAGTTTCATGACCATCACTTTGTCCCATGTGCCCTAGTTTAAGAGATATAAGCGATGCATGAATGTCGCTACAGGTTTCCTTCGTTTTTTACCGTTTTCGTGTTGATGCTTGAATCGCATCCAGATCAGGCGACGTGGCACTGGTATCACGTCGGCTTTGCCGCCATGATTACCCAAAATACCCACATTGAGGGCGACGCGATTTGGCACGCCCAGCGCCTCAAACTGTGCGCCGTCTGACCTGTCAGATGTCTGTTGAAACGCGACCGTGGAGGTTGACGTGTTTCTCTGTGTTTTCCCGCCTCTGGGAAAGTGCGCCGTTTGACTGTTCAGGGTTTCAGGAACGTGGTGGTCTCAGCCGACGCGTTTCTGCCCACCTTCAAATCGCGGCCAGCACCCCCGATGCGATTTAGCTACATTATTCCAGTAGCTATTTTAGCTCTATTTAAATGATACTTTGGACTATTTAAACATGTATATACCCTGTTAAGTGGTGTAATGAACAGTAAACTACCATGCTATTAACATTTGCTATATGTCACTTAATTCTTTAATTTAAAAGTTAATGTGCACAATTATTCTTGTCTCATGATTCATTGTACACGCACACACGAAATGTTCATCCTTGACATAAAAATAATACAGAAAATACATGAAATAAATTCTTTGGTAATTTACTTAAATAATTGTACATAAATCGCCCATTTTAATAATAACATTGTCTTCGTTTATTTCGTGGTTTTGGATCACTGAGATCGCCGCTTCACTGTTCTAGAATTCCTCTAGAACGTCGAGCAACTTGTTTCTTCTACACACTACTCTCTTGTCAAGTTGGAACCTCTCTGTCAGACATTCCATTCTGGTAGACAAGGGACCTTTTGTTAAGACCTTCATAAGACTCTGGACTCTGTGGATTCCCTCATGGAGACCGAGTTGGTTGTACCCTAACGCCCATAACACCCTTTTACGGATCGATATGATCCAAATGGCTTTAGAAGTTCTCTCTCATCTTGACTCACGCCGGACCTCTGGAACTGTGCATAACATGGCCAGTGGAAAGGTAGTGAATTCCACTTGACTGCCAACACCAATTGCACGTGTTGTGCAACTTTTACTATCGTCTGTTTCATTCAACGTTTTATGTGAAATGACCTATAGTTCTCACCTACACTCTACTCGCTCATCTATTCATACTCTCTCTACTATCTCGTCTATTCATATAGTACTCTTTTCTCTTTCTTGGTACTTTCTACTGGCCATTTGACTAATTGTCTAAAGATAAACAATATAACTAATGCCTGTCAATATATAAAGGGCCTGGTCAGGTCCTGGGAGGTGCGCCCAAAAGTGCTTTTTGCCCGCGGGAGTTAAATGACCAGAGTGTTTGGCATTACATTCAAGTGCTATCTATCTTGACTATCTAAATGACAATCAAAGTGCTATACTATACTCGTGCTATTTTACATTTGTGCTATGGCCATCCTGCTCTGTGCTAAATTTGGAAACTTGTGCTATTTTAATCACGTGCTATCATGCTATCTCTTACATTACTTGACTCTCTCGTTTATCATATAGAACTCTACTTTTAATACATTAATCATGTAAAGTTACCTGCACCATGAGATATAAATCCTACTGTGCGTTATCGCTCACCCTACGTTATTTGTCATTGTGTCTCAGGTGAGGCCAAGGAGAATGAATACACTCATGAGGATGGGGAGGACCAGGAGCGATCCACGAGTGCCATGACGTCACCAAGTTATCCTAGAGTGTCTTAGTAGTCTTTTATTTCCATCTTATGTATTAGAGTCAATTGGGCCCTATGTTATGGCTCTGAGCTCGTTTATGTAATAAACAACAGTTGAATTATCATAAAAGTTATTTGATTTCGTATTATTAAATGGTCCAATAGTTTGTTGTCTATTCTACGCTCTATACTCACTTACTTGCAACTGCCTCACGTTCCGATATTCTGCGTCGGGGCATGACAGTTTTGTGGTATCAGAGCCTAGGATATCCTTACTAGGATAATTAAGTCTAGGATGTTCTAGGACAGATTGCCTTAACACGTGTCTAAGTTAACTATCACACCTATGTGAGATTTGGGTAGAACCCAGGGTTAAGATCTAAAAGTTAATCACACACGCACGAATTAAACTCCACATCAATGTCCTAATGACAAGTTATTTTGTAGGAAACTTAAGAAAACTAAGATGACGGCTGAACGTGCTCAAATGAGAGGCATGCAACAAACAATCCAAGAGCTCACTCGTGCGCTTCTGAAAGTGGCACAAGGAGGAGGAGGAAACCGCAGTGTAGGCTGAGCTACATCGTAACTTTAGAAGCCTGAACCCGCCTAAGTTCAGTGGTTCCACGGATCCGGATGAGGCTGAGCACTGGCTAAAGGAGACGGAAAGGATTTTCCGTGTTATGCAATGTGCAGCAGGGGACAAGCTGCTACTAGCTACATTTCAATTAGAGAAGGACGCCCACGCTTGGTGGGAGTCAGTGGAAGCTACCAGGGCGAATGGCTAGTTCACTTGGACTGAATTCAAAGGAGCTTTTAATTCCAAGTACTTCTCCGAGCATGTGCAAGAGAAGAAGGCTGCGGAGTATGCTACTCTTAAAAAGAGGAGCCTGTCTGTAGCTGACTATGATGCCCAGTTTTCAAGACTGGCAAGATATGCTGAACACCTGGTGAATACAGAAAAGATGAAGGCTAGGTGTTTCTCAATGGCCTTAAGCCTCAGTATATTACTCAACTGGCCCCTCTCGACATTAAAATATATGCCGAGATGGTAAAGAAATCTTAACTACTAGAAGATGCTACGGACTTCACGAATCGTATCAAAGGAAAATTCGTGAAGAAAGAACTGACAATTGGATTATCACCTGCCAAGTCTACTAACGGCAAGAAGCATCCTTTCAATATCACGGAAGGATCTAGTCAGGAAAGGGAACCCAAGGTCTTCGTCCCCAATACTCTAGAAAAAAGCAATTGTATGCACTGTAACAAGCCTGGTCACACCGCTGACGAATGTTGGAGGAAAGTCGGTGCATGTCTATGCTGTGGAAGCCGTGAGCACCGTATCCCCGAGTGCCCGCTACTGAAGGAAAATGAGAGGTGCACTAATGTGCCAAATAAACAGGGAAGACTGCAAGCCCTGCATGAGAAAGAGCCTACTGAAGAAGGTGGAGTGGTGGAAGGTACACTGCAAGTTTTCTCCCTATTAGAATTAATTTTATTTGATACTGGAGCAACCCATTCATTTATATCTCAGAACTTTGTTGATACTTTGAATGTTAAACCTTTATCTATGGGGTGTGAATTCTCTGTCACAACACCACTGGGAGAAAAGGAGAAATTGAACAAATACTTTCCATCTGTCGATGTAATGATCGGATAACACAACCTAGAAGCCGACCTGGTATGTATGCCCATGGAAGGCTATGATGTGATTCTGGGAGCTGACTGGTTGTCCACTTATGGGGCAAGTGTCGACTGTAAGAAAGGGAAAGTTACATTTAGTGATTTCCCTAAGTTGTCATTCATCGGGATTAGACATAAGAGACGGATGTCTCTAGTCTCTGCCATAAAGGCCTATAACATGATAAGGAAAGGTTCCTTTACTTTCCTTGCGGCCATGATAGTCGAAAAGAAGGGGTCTAAGATAGAAGACATACACATAGTCCAGGACTACCCAGATGTGTTCCCTGAAGATCTGCCAGGGATTTCCCCTGAACGTGATGTCAACTTCACCATTGGGTTGATCTCGGGAGCTACCCCGGTATCGTGTCAATCGTATCGGATGTCACCTGCCGAGTTAAAGGAACTGAAGGCACAACTGATGGAGCTGTTAGAGAAGGGGTTCATCAGACCAAGTACTTCCATGGGGAGCACCCGTGCTATTCGTTAAAAGAAAGATGGGTCGATGAGGCTATGTATAGACTATCGACAACTCAATCAGCTAACTATCAAGAACAAGTACCCATTACCCAGGGTCGATGAACTTTTCGACTAGATATCTGGAGCTCAATATTTCTCCAAGATTAACCTCTGGTCTGGATATCATCAAATGAGAATCAAGGATGACGACATCATCAAAACGGCTTTTAGGAGTAGGTATGGACACTATGAAATCATTGTAATGCCTTTTGGTCTGACCAATGCTCCTACAGCCTTTATGCAACTCATGAACAACATCTACCGACCCTATCTGGATAAGTTCGTGGTCGTTTTCATTGATGACATCATCATATATTCAAAGACTAAGGAATAACATGAAGAACACTTGAAGATTACTCTACAAGTCTTTTGAGACAACAAGCTGTATGCAAAGCTGAGCAAGTGCAAATTCTGGCTCGAAGAAGTGTCCTTCTTGGGCCATGTTATATCAAAGGATGGCATCTCTGTTGATCCCTCCAAAGTTGAAGCCGTACTCAATTGGGAGAGACCAACCAACGTTAAAGAAATCAGAAGCTTCTTAGGACTAGCTGGCTTCTACAGGCGGTTCATCAAGGACTTCTCCAAGATCGCCGTTCCTCTCACGTGTCTTACACGAAAGGAGAACCCCAACTTCTGGAGTAAAGAGTGTGAGAAGAGTTTTCAAACTCTCAAAGACAGTCTAACCTCAACACCTGTTCTCGCTCTTCCAATAGAGGGAGAAGGTTTCTCTGTCTATACCGATGCCTCAGGAATTGGGCTTGGCTGTGTATTGATGCAGAAGGAGAAAGTCATTGCCTATTCTTCAAGACAAATGAAGACTCATGAAGTCAACTACCCTGTGCATGATCTTGAGTTGGCTGTCGTGGTCTTCGCCTTAAAAATCTAGAGGCATTATTTATATGGTGAGCAATTCACAGTTTATTCAGACCATAAAAGCCTGAAGTATTTATTCTCCCAGAAGGAACTTAACATGAGGCAAAGAAGATGGCTTGAATACCTGAAAGATTTTGATTTCAACATCCAGTACCATCCAGGCAAGGAAAATGCTGTGGTTGATGCTCTTAGTAGAAAGCCAATGGCGTCGTTATCAAGTCTAGTTCTTGGCGAGATGCAATTACTAGAACAATTCGCAAGGTTAGACTTGAACATTGAACATAGGGACGATCGCGGCTTGGTCGCCAATATTATGATTCAACCTGACATGTGACAGTGATCCATTCTTGGTTTGTATCAAAGAAACCTTGGTAGAAAGACCTGATTTTGCTATGACCGAGGATGGAAGGTTGGTATTCCAAGGAAGGACATGTGCTCCAGACAATGAAGAATTGAAGAGAAAGTTAATGGACAAAGCTCACCAGACAAAATATACCATTCATCCTGGAGGTACCAAAATGTATCAAGATATGAAAAGAACGTTTTGGTGGCCGAACATGAAGAGAGAAGTAGCCAAGCATGCCGCTCATTGCCTTACTTGCCAACATATAAAGGCAGAACACATGCGCCCTGCTGGCGTACTCAGACCATTAGATATTCCGGAATGGAAATGTGAAAGCATTGGCATAGACTTCATCATGGGTTTACCCAAGACTCGTGGTGGACTCGACGCCATATACGTCATTGTCGATCGACTAACCAAATCCGCCCACTTTCTAGCTATAAAGAGTAAGTGGTCAGTGGAGGTATTAGCTATCTTATATGTCAAGGAGATAGTGAGACTACACGGAGTTCCATAGATTCACGTCTCACTTCTGGAAGGGACTGCAAAGTGCACTTGGTACTAAGCTCAACTTTAGTACCGCCTTTCACCCACAAACTGATGGGCAAACTGAAAGAACCAACCAAATTGTTGAAGAGATGTTGAGAGCCTGCACTACAGACTTCCAAGGTTACTGGAACGAGCATCTATCTCTAATAGAGTTCGCCTATAACAACAGTTACCTGGTGAGTATTAAGATGGCACCATTTGAAGCACTCTATGGTAGAAACTATAGATCTCCTGCATACTGGAATGAGGTTGAAGAACAACAATGGCTAGGCCCAGACATGGTACAACGTACGACCAGGGATATACAAGTGATTAGAGACCGGCTCAAGATTGCTCAGTCTAGACAGAAGAGCTATGCTGACAAGAGAAGGAAAGATTTAGAATTTCAAGTGGGAGACCATGTACTCCTAAAGGTGTCACCAACCCGTGGCATCCAAAGATTTGGTCTCAAAGGGAAGCTTGGTCCTATGTTCATCGATCCTTTTGTAGTGCTCGAAAGGGTTGTTGAGGTTGCATATCGACTGGCATTGCCACCAGATTTGGCATGTGTACACAATGTGTTCCATGTCTCCATGCTTAGGAAATATGTATATAATCCCACACATATCATTCGCCATGAGAAGTTAGTGTTGAACAAGGACATGACATACGAAGAGAAGCCAATCAAGATACTAGAACGGAAGGTGCAGCAACTCAGGAACCGTCCCATCCATGTGGTTAAAGTCCTGTCGAATAATCGTGGAGTCGAAGAGGCCACATGAGAACCTGAAGGAATCATCAGATGGAACTACCCCGATCTTTTCGGTAAGACATTCTCTCTTTTATGGTCATATGAATTTGGGGACCAAATTCTTTTTAAGAGGGGGAGGATATAGCAACCTGATATTTTAATATTTTAAATAAATAGAATAAAGGTGAGAAATGGATTAAATAAAACCCAATAAATATTAAAAATAATGGGCTTGAGTTAATTAGATTATGCAAAGGTTAAATGGGCTAAATTGGGAATATGAATGATGGAACAAGAACAAATACTCCAAAATTCATAACCATGATTATGGGGAAAATAGAAAAGGGTAAAAGAGGGATTGAAACCATGGCTATTGGCCATGAATGGCAAGCCAAATCATCCCCCACCATTATAGCAACCTTCTAGAGGGTTTTCCACTCCAATAGGGAGAGAAGATCACCCCAACAAGGAAGGGAAGAAATGGAATTCGCAGCCCCCCTTTCCTAGTTCCATTAGGACATGAATTACACCCTAAACATATAAGAACTCATCCTAAAACTAAAAGGGAAGGTTCACATACTTGCTGGGGTCGTGGGAGGCGGAGCTAGGGCGTTAGGAGCAGAGGAGGATGGCTGGGAACCACTACAAGAAATAGCACTTTTAGCGATCGATATAGAGACCGATAATTTTGGTCACTATTCGGTCACTAATTAGTGACCGAAATTATAGGTTGCTATATTTAGGGACCGATGAAAGTCAGTCACTATTCGGTCTCTATTTAGGCACCGAATAGTGACTGCTATGATTCAGTCACAAAATTTTGTGTTTTCACACAGCATGTGATAGAAGTTTGTGACTGATTTTATTTCGGTCACTATTCGGTCACTATACAGTGACGTAATAGTGACTGAAGTTAGTGGTCGCTAATTTTTAGACACCGAATAGAGAAATATCGGTTCCCTTTCGGTCTCTATAGCCGCGCCTCCCTCCCATTACCCCCCTTTCGCGCACTCTCTCTCTCTCCTCTGTCCTGACGCACACACACACACTCTCTCTCTCTCTCCGCACCTCCCTCCCATTTACCCCCTTTTGAGCACTCTCTCTCTCTCCTCCATCCCGACGCTCTCTCTCTCTCTCCTCCATCCCGACCTCTCTCTCTCCTCCTCCCTCCATCCGGAGCTCTCTCTCTCTCTCTCTCTCTCTCTCTCTCTCTCTCTCTCCTCCTCCCTCCTCGCGCTCTCTCTCTCTCGTTCGCCGGCCGACGCTCTCTTTCTCTCTCCCTCCTTCCCTGCTCGCGCTCTCTCTCTCTCGTTCACCCGGTCTCGTCGCCGTGCGCCGCTGTCGCCGACGCCGTCGCCCTGCACCGCCACGCCGATGCCGTCGGTCTGCGCCGCCATCGCCGGACGCCGCCGCCGTCGTCTTCTCCTGTCGTCCCATGCCCGGAGCCGACCGCCACGGGTAGTCTCTCTTTCCTCCCCCCTCCCTCTGTCTCTCTATCCTCCCCCACCCCCACACCCCCCCCCCTCGCCTTGCGCCCCGCCTACCACTACACCTATTCCTGCCCCCTACTGGAACACTTATGGACCCCCCCACCCCACCCCGCCGCGGAAGACCACCTCCCACCCCACCTGTGAACCCCCCCTCCCACCCCCACCTAGAACACCACCCCCCCCCCCCCCCCCCCCAAACGCCACGCCAACAGACCCCCCCTCCCACCCCACACCCTCCGCCTTGCGCCCCTCCCCCCCACCCCTACTTGTGAACCCCCCCCCCCCCACCCCTCCGGAACACCTATGGAAACCCCCCCCCCACCCCACCCCACCGCCGGAAGACCCCCTCCCACCCCCACTTGTGAACCCCCCCCCCACCCCCCCTGTGAACCCCCCCCTCCCAGCCGGACCTGTGAACCCACCCCCCAACCCCCACTGCCAGCAGATCCCTCCCACCCTAACTGTGTGAACCCCCCTCACCCCCCCCCCCCCCCCCCCCCCCCAAACCCCCCATCGCCAGCAGACCCCCCCCCTCCCCTAAACCCCCCTCCCACCCGATCTGTTGGGCGGCCCAAAAAGAACTGGCCTGGGAGCCACGTGAAGATCCCCTGAATCCAAACGTGTCTCACAGCTGGTTATTAGTAGCTAGCTAGCTTGTGTATGGTTCCTTTCTTTAGTATCAAAGAATCTGATCATTAGGGGAGGGGAGAGTTTAAATGTTAATTATGATATTATTAATTTAAATTTTGGAAATTTAAATTATATGATTTTTAAATATTTAATGCTAGTTTATAGTGATTGAACACTGAAAATCAGAATGACTAAAAAGGCTACATCACATTGACCAGTCAGCTTTAGAAGTACTCCAAACAACTTACAACGCTGAGACCCAGAAAGTGTTTTGATTGGTCACTAAGCAAGTCCCATTAAGGGCATCATATCAGATTGCCTGAGCTTAAAGAGGGTGGTTCTCCTTTAACTAATGATGTTTTCATTAGTGTCTGCTGAGTAGGAGTAGCATCAGTTAGTTAATGGCAGAACTTAACTAATAGCATGAAAGAAGGGGGAGGGGATCAAGTGACACGGATCATATATATAAAAATAGATAGGAAAAAAAAAATAATAACCATATGCAACCTTGGTGTGGGGCTTCGACTTTGAGAATTGAGATCACCATCACTGCCAGGCTAATTATGTTCTTGTCGCCCCTAATCTGGAAAACTGCTAATATAATCACAATTAGACAACTCCAATCCCCTCAAATTCCTATGAAACAAGTACTTAAAGTCTTAAACAAACATACTGTTTCCATTGAATAATCCCACATGAGCATGTACATGTTTCTCCGGAGTAGAAGACAGGAGAAGACAACAGTGGGTTCCTTCTGCAATACATGCATGTATACACACACAAGTAGGAATAACTTAAGAGTTAGAGATGGAGAGGAGTGGACTGGTGCTAGCTACCTCTGACTTAAGAGAAGTTCAATTCCTTAAGTTTAGAACTAAATACTCAAATTATAGTTTAGAAAAAACACAATGATAAAAATATATGGACCAAAAATTAAAAAAAAAAAATTAAAGTAGGAACACTTATTGATTCAGTACGTAGGCCAATTTGTTTTGACTAACCTCATTTGGCCAACCAAGTTCCAATTGTTTTTATTCTGCTTGACCAATTAAGGTCAAACTGACCTACGTAAACTAAAATTAGAACAAGATCTTTCAAATCCATGTATGATGTCCGGTCAAAGAAGGACTAAAAAGTGCTACAAATCAGTTTACTAGTTGGTGGACTAGCCGCTTTTCATATCTATGTTAGGTGGAGGTGTGTCTATTTGTATCGTTCAAAATTGGGAAATGCTATACATATCTGAGATTGCTCTCCGATATCCATATAAATGAAGTTAATGGATGGTTATTTGATAGTTAACTTACCATTCTTATATGTAAAATGAATATTTCAAATACAAACTAAATATGAGTTAGGGGCATTAACTTTACCATCTTTAGGAGAGAGTAAAGGTAACATTCTAGCCCACTGTTGATGTGTAGTGGACACATATATGTGTATATGTATAATATCAGATGAGAAATTCGTTATACACATGGAATTTGTTAGAAGATTGCTCTCTCAAGCATTATATATGAAACAACCCACACATGCATTTCTGAAGTATAATGAAACCCATATGTTTCCTTCTAGTCATTAGTTTAATTTACGTTTAATTATTTACTTTCATTTTAATAATTAGTATTGCACTTCTTATTTTAATGTAATTGTTTAATATTGCACTTGTTCACATGTATGATTTTGTTTTCTTTCATGTTTATGTGGTTTTTAAATTTGATCTATGCATGCATAACAATTTAACACTGCACACACTTCACGAGAGCATGTTAAGCCCGTGTCAATGAACCTCCCATTCAAGACTTTGGGATTGATGTGGACGAGTCTTATTTTCAAAGATGAGAACGTGTATATCTAACTCAAAGTCTTGAATTGTCTCGTTTTGGACAGTCTGTGAATGTTTGATCGCAGTTAGGTGGTCATTTACTATGTGCTTGTATTATTTGTTGAAAATTTTGGGTGCGTCTACTCACTCCTCTCTGATATACCTTTATTGATTTAGAATGTTTTCTTAACCACTTATTAGTAAGTGTTTAAGAAAATACCTTAATCAATAAATATTTTTGGTATATCGGAGAGGTGTGGGGAGATGCTGCCGAAATTTTCAGCAAATTATACAAACACATAGTAAATGGTCATTTGAGTGCGATCAAATATTCACAGATGGGTAAAAAGTGATAATCTAAATAATAAATCCTTCCTATTCATTTCGGTTGCATCGAAGAATGTGTGAGTTGAATTTTAAAGTTATTGTTTGTTAATATTGGTTGGGCGCAGGAAAGAAATGGCTTCAGACCGTTCATGGATGTATCTTAGAATAGTTGATCATGTGGTGTCTGTGGAGTTTAGGGTCGGAGTTGAGAATTTCATTCAGTTTACATTGGGGAATCCAAATGCAGCAGTAGACAACAAAGGTGGCATCCGATGTCCTTGTATGATTTGTAAAAATTTGAAGTGGAATTCACCATGGGAGGTTCAATGCCATTTATACAGAAAAGGGTTTGTTGAAGGTTATATGAATTGGAAAAGTCATGGTGAGGAGTTCTGGTCGCACGACCTAGTAATGTGGAAGGCACAAGTACGTATGTGGATATGGTTGTAGATGCTGCTGGTCCGACATTCAATGTACATGAGGATCATATATACCCTGAAGACGTGTCGAACAAGGGAGCCGAAAGATTCTATCAGTACTTAAGGATGCTGATGAGCCATTGCGGGATGGTTGTCAAAAACACACTCGGTTGTCAGCGGTGTCATAGTTGCTGAACTTGAAATCTGAATTTCATATAAGTGAGAATTGCTTTGATCGTCACCTCCTCATCATCAAAAGCATGTTATCTCCAGATGAGAAGCTGCTTCCAAATTTTTATCGTGCCAAGAAGATGGTCAATGATTTAGGACTTGGATATGTGAAAATAGATGTATGTCCTAATCATTGTATGTTGTATGATAAAGAGGATGCATATAAAGTATCATGTTCAGTTTGCCATCATGGTAGGTTTAAACCTAAAAGAGGGGTCAATTCTAGGGGAAAGGATATACCTTATGCGTCATTGCGATATTTCCCCCTTACACCCAGACTGTAGCGGATGTATATGTCTTCAAAGACAGCTCGACATATGAGGTGTCACGCAGAAAGAGTACGTCAGGATGAGGATATTATGACTCATCCTGCAGATGGCGAAGCTTGGATTCATTTCAACCATGTTTATCCTATCTTCTCAAGGGAGTCACGTAATGTGAGGCTTGGTTTGTGCACTGACGGATTCAATCCATTTGGAGGTTCAGTGGCTTCTTACTCCAGCTGGCCAGTGTTCGTGACACCATACAAACTTCCTCCAAGCATGTGCATGAAGCGAGATAATTTGTTCCTATCCTTATTGATTCCTAGTCCGAAAGTCCTACAAAAAATATAGACATCTATCTCAGACCTTTGATTGATGAATTGAAATTATTATGGACTGGGGGGGTCAATACTTATGATGCATCTAGAAAGTAAAATTTCACCATGATTGATGTGGACTATAAGTGATTTTCCTGCGTATGGAATGCTATCTGGTTGGAGCACACATGGGAGGCTAGCATGTCCTTACTGTATGGATAATAGCAAATCATTTGTACTTAAACATGGTGGGAAGACCTATTGGTTTGATTGCCATCGGCAGTTTTTAGCAACTGATCACCCTTTCAGAAGACAAAAAGATGCATTCCTAAAGAACAGAATGGAACAAGATGAAGTTATATTCGAGAGGTTGTCTGGTCATCATATGGCAGCACGTGTAGAAAATTTGCCAGATATCACACAATAGATGGGCAGTACCCGACACCTTTCAGGTTTTGGGAAGGAGCACAACAGGGTGAAGAGAAGCATTTTATGGGAGCTACCTTATTGGTCGACTCTTCTTGTGCGGCACAATATAGACGTATGCATATCGAAAAAAATGTCTTTGATATGTTTTGAACACCGTTATGGACATAAAAGGTAAAACAAAGGACAATGGGAATGCACGTTTGGACTTGTCCAAGCTCTGTCAACATCCAGAGTTAGAACTTGTTGAAGTAAATGGGAAATCAGTTACACCAAAAGCAGTTTATTGCTTGGAGGAGGACAAGTAAAGGAAGTGTGTCTGTGGCTGAAACAGTTGAGATTTCCTGACGGTTATGTGTAAATATTGCTCGTTCTGTCAACGTCAGTGAGGGAAAGATATATGGAATGAAGAGTCACGACTGCCATGTGCATGCAAAGGTTGTTACCTATTGCATTTCGTGACATGTTGCCGAAGCCTCTATGGGGAGCGTTGTCTGAGCTGAGTCGATTTTTCACGATTCTGTGTGCATCAGAACTCAGACTTCAGGATGTGCAAACTATCGAATAGAATGTGGTCACCATCATATGCAAGTTGGAGAAGATATTTCCGCTTGCATTCTTCGATTCAATGGAGCATTTACTCGTACATCTACCATATGAAGCTAAGGTCGGAGGGCCAGTACAATATAGATGGATGTATCCATTTGAGAGGTATATGCAAATATTAACTTTTTCCTTCTTAGAATTTCACCTTACATCTGATATGTTTTTTAATTGTCTTGTACATTGTTGATGTAGGTGTATGCATGACCTCAAAATGAAAGTCCAAAATAAAGCAAAAGTGGAGGGTTCTATTGCTGAGGCATACATTATGGAGGAAATCTCAAACTTTTGTTCGATGTACTTTGAAGCAGACATTCAAACTCGTCGTACTCAACCTCCACGTAATGATGATGGGGGGGAATCTGTGTGTTCAGATCGACTCTCCATATTTAATCATCCTGGACGTGCCTTCGGACGTTCTTCAACTCGAATGCTGGATGACAGAGAGTTATGCACCGCAGAGATATATATTCTTTTAAATTGTGCTGAGCTAGAGTGTTATGTTGAGTAAGTGCTAACTCACATTTATTGCGTGTGTAACTTCTTTGCCCTTATTCTAACTATTGAAGGTGGTCTTCTATTCTATTGCAGACAATTTGATTCAAAATAATTCAAAGAAATTCACATCTCACTGATTTTGAGGTTGAAAAAGAACGAGAGAAGTCATTAGCCTTATGGCTAAGAAGCGCGTAAGTGTACATGGTCAAAGAGTATTCAAGAAAAGTTATGTTCACTTTTTAACTAGTCTTCTCTATACGCAAGTTGAACAAGGTTTAATTACTGATGAAAGAGTTCGCAGATAGCCTATGGCCCATCGAAAATTGCACAGATTATCCTGGATTTATTGTGAATGGGTATAGATTTCATACAAAAAGACTATGAGCAGAGTAAATCTACCATGAACAATGGCGTATGTGTTAAAGAAAGTACATACAATGAAAGTGAGTATGACTACTATGGTATTGTAGAAGAGATCCTACAGTTGCAATATTTAGGACAAGACAATCATATATTCTTGTTCAATGTCATTGGTTTGATCCGAATTCCATTCGAAATGACACAACGCATGGGATTGTCGAGCTTAAACATAAGTCGAATTGAATACTTATGAGCCATTCATCTTAGCCACAAGCCCAGCAGTGTACTATACAAGCTATCCATCATATACAAACAAGAACGAAATGATTGGTGGTAGTTTGCAGAGTTAAGTCAAGACTATTATCTGATTATGAATTGGACATGACTGATCAGACACCTGAAGAGGTCAACGTAGAATTCTTTCAAGAAGATTTTGTTGAAAATGTACAGTTGACAACTCATATTGGAGAAGACCAATCTGAAGCACCAATTCCTTGTCTTAAGGAAATGAGGTCGAAGAAGTCGATCCACATGAGATGAAAGGCAGTAGTGAAAGGCCAACAAATATTGAATGTGAAAGTTCTGATGAGGAGGAGGAATATACTAGTGATTAATGTGAAGATGATGATAAGATGAGGTTGAATTGATATATCGTCATCATCTGAGGAGGAAATGGATATCAATTAAAATGGGTAGAATTTTTTCACATTTGTTGAGTATATTTAAAGTAGCTCACTTTTAATATAAGCAATTGACTAATGAACGTAATATTTTATGTTCCTTATGAAGATATGGTGCGTGGAGCACGATCGGGGAGGACGAGCAGCCGCATTAGATCCTGAGTTATGGGTTGCGGCATCTGGTGCCCCAAAGAAGGCCATGTGTATGGTTTTGGGCACAGTATGGATACAAGCAGGGTGTTATCTGGCGCCTCCAGTTCAGCCTCACAGACTAGTGCATTCAAACACGGGAGTTTGGTGCTCCAGGTACTTCTTCCGAGTGACATGATGGGCTTCATTGCAAATACGATATCTGGTTGGAGTCTCGTCTGGCCTAGACGATGGAGACTCGTCTGGCCCAGACGATGGACACTCGTCTGGTCCAGATGTAGACGCAGGTGAGCGACGCACTCTAGGCCAGCTCTCCCAGATCCTCTCCCAGTTATCTCCCAGGCCCTCTCCTAGGTCAGCATCCTCCTCAGGCAGCACCCATCGACATCAGCACAGGCCCCTCACGTGCGTAAATTCATTTATTTTACTTTTTTTATTTTAACAGTTAAGTTAGTTTAAGTTTAGAAATGAAGAACTTAGCTATGTTTGGGGATCTAAAATTAGAAATACTAATCCAATCGGCCTCCGATTTGTTCCAGTACGGTCGGGGTGATGAGTGTGACTTGTGAAACTGACAGAGTTCAATTCCGACTCCCGTTTGAGCTCGACACTCAAAATCGCATAAACAAGTTAGTTTAATTTTAAAATGAAAAACTTAGGTTTGGGGGTATGTAATTAGAAATACTCATCCGATTGGCTCTGTTTGTTCCAGCACGGTCAGGGTGATGATTGTGACTTGTAGAAATTGACGAAGTTCAATTCTGACTCTCGGTTTGAGCACGATGCTCAAATTTACATTAAGAAAGTTAGTTTAGTTTTAAAAATGAAGAACTTAGGTTTGAGGGTTCAAAATTAGAAATATCATCCGATTGGCTCCGATTTTTTCCAGCACGGCCAGGGTGATGATTGTGACTTGTGGAAATTGACAGAGTTCAATTCCGACTCCCGGTTTGAGCTCGACCTCAAATTTACATAAGCAAGTTAGTTTAGTTTAGAATGAAGAACTTAGCTAGTTTTGGGGATCTAAAATTAGAATACTAATCCAATCGGCCTCTGATTGTTTCCAGCATGGTCGGGGTGTGAGTGTGACCAGTAGTGGAAAGATGTATAAGGATCTGGAGTGTTCTTTTTGGTGGTCCGGCATGAAGCGGGATGTTGTGAGAAGTAGCAAAATGCTTGATATGTCAATAGGTGAAGGCAGAACGTCAACAACCTTCAGGTTTGATGCAGAAGCTAGATATTCCTCAGTAGAAATGGGAGCAGGTAACTATGGATTTTGTGACAGGATTGCCTAGATTAGCTAGGGGGAATGACGCTATATGGATAATTGTTGATAGATTCTGGAAGAGTGCTCATTTTCTTGCTATGTAGAAGAAGCAGTTCGTAGAGAGTTTGGCTAGGCTATGTATTGATGGCATTGTGAAGTTGCATGGTATTCCGAAGTCGATTATCTCAGATTGTGATCCGAGATTTACTTCTAGATTTTGGCAGAGTTTGCAGCAAGCTTTTGGCAACCAATTGAAGTTGAGTTTGGCATTTCATCCACAAACAGATGGACAGTCCGAGAGGACTATTCAGACATTGGAGGATATGCTTAGGGCTTGTGTCCTTGATTGGAGAGGAGATTGGGAACACCACCTAGCTCTTGTGGAATTTGCATACAATAATAGTTTCCATTCAAGTATAGGTATAGCGCCATTTGAGGCTTTGATGGGAACCTTGTACATCCCCATTATGTTAGGTAGAAGTAGAATTTGGCATTTTGTGTGGGCCGGAAGTGGTGCAGGAAACATCAGTGAAGATCCAGATGATTGTGCAAAGATTGATGGCAGCACAACATCGTCAAAAGAGTTATGCAGATTCGAGGAGGAAAGACTTGGCTTTTGTGGTAGGAGATCATGTATTTCTCAAGGTGTCACCACCGAAGGGTGTAGTGAGATTTGGGAAGATAGGAAAGTTGAATCCGAGATTCATTGGTCCCTTCGGGGTATTGAGGAAGATTATTCATACGAATATTACCGTAGGGTAAAATTCCTAAAAGCATAAGTAAAAATTCCTAAAAGCATAGGTATTGCCACCTATATTGATGGTTTTGTAACCGTAGTAATTCCATTAAGAGACGATGATAAATAAATGTAAGTGTAGAAGTGATCTATACTGATGGTTTGATAAGTGTAGTAATACCTTTTTTGAGATGATGATAACATAAATGTATGTAATGATTTTTGTCATGATCATTAACAACCATAGGTGTACATTTTTATTTTTATTTTTGCAAATATAAACTATTCATACCTATTCATACCTGATCATACGTGTCCCACCCTAGATCATATGTAAACATGTAGAATTATTCTACAAAACATGCATGCTATACACATACATATAAATATTCTATGTAATACATGTACATCTACATAACTAAAATAAATTCATATCCACATATTCATTCATCTACATCACATAAGCAAAATAACATTCACATACACATGTCCACTCAAATATCCACATAAATATCCACTCTCATATCCATGCATATCCACACTCACATCCATGGATGCACTCATATTCACATTCACTATATAAGTAGTACACATTCAAAATATGCTATGCATATTGGAAACAAACAAATACTTGTTAAAAAATGTAGTGCCCTAGAATTTTACTAGAACGTATGATGCATTGTGTATGTGTTTCTGCATTTACCAATGCTCTAACTTTGATGAACTTGACGTCACATCTACTGACGTTTGTAGACACCCATTTCTGACCCATAAGTTGAGCCAAATCCCTTGTCATATCATGATGTCCACGTTGGCTCATCATCGCCTAGCTGGCTTTCTACGATCATGGTATCATTTCATTAGTCCATTGCCCTAGTGGGTTCTTCCTGGTCACATCAATCAGTGTTCATCACCAGCTCGTAGCTCTCTGAGTCAAGAGTCCAACGCTTCAAGCTGCACGCCAATCCGATACCCATGCAAGGAGATCAGACCCTTATATGGCCATATGCTGCAAGTCATTAAGGCGACAATGTCCCCGTCGCGTTCTTCTTCAGAGGCGACGCCTCGATACATCGTGTTCTTATTGGCCTTTTAATTCCTGAAAAATCCCCAAAAAATGCTTTCCCTCTATGGAAGGCACGTATCGAGGCGTCGCGATCTGATAGCAACCTCAATCCTTTCGCGTTCTAGTTTCCATGCAGCGTACCCTTTCCTAACCCGACTGGACCATTGCTATTGATGAATATTCTGACTTTTGACAGCCTAGAGTCGTCCAAATCCTTCCAAATTTGGAGGAGACCCTCTTTAGAAGGTCCTTTCCGAGTTCTAATTCCCCTGCACGAGCATGCTTGCCCAAATTCAGACTCTTGCCCATTATTCTCCTCTCAGCCCGTTCAGGAATAATGGGGTATAAAACTCTTCAAAGAGACGTTTAGGGTAAGTCCGGCGTCTGCTTCTTCCTCTCCCAGAGAGCTACGAGTTCTCAGAGGCCTCTCAACCTCCAGAAAAACAGGAAGTGCCCCTCAGGGCGTTTTTCTCCATGTCATGCTTTCTCTCTCCTGTTCTTCACCCTTTTTCTCTTCATACCTACATGTTAGACTATTTTTCTTCGTAGATTTGCATTAGAACACCACACACACACCTAATTAATCACCCAAGGGGTTAAAACCCCGCCCCACATGCAATATTTTCATGTTCTTTCATGATTTTGGGATACACTCTACACAATGAATTCTAATGGGCATTTTATTGTTTTGATCTTCTTGACAGGTGTTAGAAGACAGTAGCAGCACGAGGCTCTTGCCTCTTGCCGGCTGAGGACAGGAAGAAGAGAACCCACAGTCTTCATCGTCAGTTGTAGAAGGCGACGTTCATCTGGTCGCGATCTGAAGAAGCCGACGGGTGCACGTCACGTTCAACGAACTGGAAGGGGCACCAACTTTGTCACGTTCACATAAGGCAACACCAGGCCTGTTGTGTTCACAGGACTAGGTACCCTTCTACACTTTTTCTTCCTTTTCCGAAGTAGTTAGCATCCTCCTTCATCATACATCATCTGCAACTGCTTTGGTGGCGATCACGGTCATTTCTTTACCTTTTAATCATCATCTTTGGGGAGCTAATCCCGTGATTACACCTTTTGGCGATCACAGTGGGACTTCTAGTGCCTATCGTGCTTATTACTGTCTTTCACTGTCGTTTTTAGTCTTTCATGTGTGTGGTCTTTTCTTTAAATTCCGTGTTTCCCATTTATTTTACTGCTGTTTTGAGTTCTGCTGTTTGAGGTGAGATGGCGACGAGGTAACCGTCGCTATCTGGAAGATGACATGCAGGTCGTTGCGATCAGGTCAGTGCTCCTGATTCCATCTCTCTCTGTGTTTTGGGTTTATTTCAAGTACTCCATTCTTGATTTGAGTTGTTTCATGCCTGTTCCATGCTTATGAGAGTCTGTCAGTCCTCCATGCTATAGGGTTGTTTTGATTTTTGTACATAATCAGGTTTATCTAATCTCTGTCCACTGCGAAGAAGAATGCGACGCCCTCCTTGTCGCGATCTTGGTCGCGATGGGTTGTCTGTTGCCTTCTGCTTCTGAGAGCAGGTTGGCCAGATTTGGTTTTTTTAGTCTTAGGCAAGATTTTGCAAGCACTCCGGTGCACATAGGGCGTGCATACATATTTCCATATTTTTAGTTTAGATTGTCTTCCTCGGCGACGCCTGCTCTCTCGGCCACATACTCCTTGTGTACGACTAGAGCACTCGTTCGAGGGCCTCCGTAAGTCCCCGCTGACCGTGGATTCCCACACGACCGTCGGGCTGGTTGTACCTATTGCCACCTAGATTTAGGGTTCATGCATTGGTAAGTCTGTGAGAAATCCTTGTCAAACCCGAAGTTGGAAGCCTTCTCCCTTTAGGAAACCCTTCTTTTGAGGGACCTAACTAAGAGATCAATCCATTAAAAGGCAAACTTGAACCAAATAAAAGAAACCATCATCATTGCCAACTGCTTGCTTTGGTGAGACATTTTTCTCTTTCTTTGTTTGCATAGGAGTGATTGTTTAGGAAATCAGGTGTCTGTTTAGGTTAGGGTGTCTCTTAGGTCTAGACAGGCTTTCCTTATTTTGGCGTTCCCACTTTCCAAATATGAAGTCTTACTTGAACCCATCTATGGTAATGAGAATCAGGACGTTTTGCATTCTACACCACCCAAGACTATGAGGAATCTCTTCCTCATGATCTCCTCGAGGAGTCGACCCGGCCTAGGTCTCTACAGTTCTGCTAGTGATAGCCATCATCCCGAAAATGGAGGCCCGTCACTAAATGTCCGTTCCCTCACGCGATGATCAAGTTGCTCACTCATGGGCCTAATTCCTCAGCTCGATCAATCCCAAATCAAGATCTCATGCCGGCCCTCAAGGGAAAGGCTGCCTCATCTCCCTCACCCCGAGCGGGTGCCTCTCGCCCCATGGCATCTACCTCCAACCCCCGCATTGTCACAGACCAGCGACAACACTCCCATCCGCCACGGGCCATTCGATTCACTCCTTTCGAGTCTGAGCACTATCATCCACGTGAGTCTCGGTCTCCCCCTTACCTCTACCTCTCTTGCTATCCACCACAGTTGGAGCACGCACCAGACCGCATCATCCCGTGCCTCCTCCTTGTATGCTCAACCATCTGCCGCTCCCGACATGATGTCCGAGTAGGCGTCCCATCAAGAAAGAAACTCCAAGAGTTGTGAAGGCAACGTCGACCCTAGGCAGCACCATGATGTCCACATGCCTAACTTCAATGGCCTATGGGTCCCGTCTCCATCCGAACTGCCAAAGTACTGCAAGTACAATGGCTCTGGCAACCCCTATATTCACATCAAGGATTTCATCTATGAGTCCGCACCCTACCAGCATGACTGCCGCTTGATGGCGTATCTGTTCTGCCAGTCATTGGACGGGCCCTGCACTAGATTGGTTCTATTCTTTACCACCCGAGGATGCA